>OX463787.1:5711612-6311612 GCA_949825025.1 Siphlonurus alternatus | reverse complement strand
TTAGGTAAGCGCAACATTGAGATTTATTTACACAAATTTACAGCTCATAATTGCTCTCACCTTAAATAGCAGATAGCTCATTATTGAGGACAAGTGACGATATATCTGAGTTGATATTATAAGTACCGATGGTGAAAATACACGAGAATACCACTTTTATTTAATATTAAAATACCGCCATCAGTTGGAGCTATTATATCATGTCTTGATTTACTTCAAATATTTAAAAGCAATTTTATATTTGGTGAACTTTTACATTTTCTTGTGAGTTTAATACCACAGCTGACGGATGGTAAAAATCGTAAAAAACAGCTGACCTAGAAAAGTCAGGGTAAACAAAACACAAGTAAATTTACTGTCAATGTTTATGTCCATGGTGATTTGTTTCTACGCCATACAATATAAACCCCAACACGAGAAAAAGGCAAGAAAAACGAGACTTGTACACCCATGTACTACAAAAACGGATTGATTTTTTGTCTATTGAATCCAATACAGTATCTATAAGTACAGTATTTACATAAGTTTGGATACATGATGTAGTACATATCCAGCCTATAACATAAAATAATTTTTATTTAAATAATGATTTAAATAAACATATAATTATTTATATCAACATATATGCATACATTTATATATACTACACATGAAGTGTTACTATTCTTTAGCGTATAACATTATTCTATTATAGTTTAATTATAATTCAATATCTCTAATTGCTTAAGTGATAATATACTGATAATAGCAGCTTAATTAATTTCTTCAGTTACAACTTTATTGGCATATGCATATCATTAATAGACCATGACTCCCCGGCTAGAAAAGGACCCAAAATATCGTAAGTAAAGGTATAGATTGAGGTCTATGAAAAACTAGGAAGCGTGTAGTCATTTGCATATCTAACGATTATCACTGTATGCATTTTATGCATAGCGTCGACGTGACGTACTGTACCAAGCTTCGTAATATACCTGCATGTAGCAACTCCCAAATGACTAGAAGTAGGTATGTCTCTGTTACTTTCATACAACGACTATATATACTGGAGGATGGCCTAGAACAACTTATTGAAGAACCTCGATACTCGACATTTCTCGCCAACCTTCGTGGAAGTCCGCTAAATGAGCCATGTGCTCGGGCGGTTTCTTTGAGGACTTCACAAAGATTTGACAGCTTGATAGATGGCTAAAAAAGCGGCATCTTTGACCGTGGTATCTTTGTAGCTGACTCTAGGCCAATCAAATGCTCTAGAAAAGTCAACGTCATGACGTCACTGGGTTAAGGAAATGTCAGCCGGTTGGCGGCAAAAAAAGTTAGGCCGTCCTCTTAGTAAATAGTTCTTGACTTTCATATTTCTGTTCCTTGAGAAGCCTTTTAATTTTATATTCAACAAATACAACCTTTTCTTACAATTTAAGGAAAATGTAATCCTCGTTTCATTCTACGGGGGTAAACTGCTGTAAAAGAGCTGCATGGTAAGGTGATATTATTTATTAAAAAAAAATAATAATAATTTACTAGCGATATTTTGTAAAAAATAATAATTCAAATAAAAGTAATAAATTTTTTTGATAAATATTAACATAAAGTTGAATTAAAATATTGTTTTTATCATTTTTTTAAGTTAATTTTAGTAAAATTATGACTACTTATATATTATATGGATTAAAAAGCATACTGTATCAAGCTTATTGTTTAATTAAAAACAATAATTGATGAATTCTTCACATCATGATTAATTTTAATTTAATATTTATACAATTAATAGGTTACGTCATAAAAATCGTTTGGCATCATGGTTTCATTTGGAAAGGGAGTGGCCATTGGCTTGCAATGAATCCCGGTATTCGTATGTGTCTGAGGGAAATGTGGAGAATGCGAGAATACCCTCTTTACAGGAACAACATGAAGTATCAATCTCAAATTTTTTATTGCAGAAATGGATATAGGGTGCAAAGTTATGCTACTCTGATTTTTTTCAGATTCTTTAAGGTCCGGGAACTATTTTTAAAAAATTATTGAAAGTACATAGAAAGTCACGCCTCTCGTAATAAAAGGATTGTTATAAAAGGAGCGTGGGTTCAAACCTGACCTCGGCAAAACTTTTTAGAATATTTCCAGGCCTCTAAAAAAAAATCAATGACATAACTTTTTCTTTTTGCAATAAAATATGTTAGTCGATATTCCATTGCCAATACTCTGGTCTAATTCTTTGTTGGCAATGCTGCCTTAGTAGTGTTATTGGAACACATATGGTAGCTGAATTGATACTGCATGCTGACAGTGGACAAGATGGAATGCGTTGTGTTCTTATGAGAAAATTCTCACTGAATTCTCAACGAACAAATATTCTCAATATTTAATAAGAAATTCACAACACAAATATGAGGTATTTATTATATTTAATCATTATTTGTATTGTATGAGGACACTAAGGAAATGTTTTTGTACAAGAGGAATTTATTGATTAAAATGTCTTGACGTTTTTTTTGACATTTTATTGAAAAATATTTACAAATTTCATTAACCACTTACATATTTTATTTATTATTATATTTAATAAATAAAAATATTTTAAGTTATTTGTTTAAAAAATTGTTAAATTAATTAATTTTATAAGTTGATTAAATTAATTAATTAATTGTAAAAATGATTGATTGTTAATTTTAAATTCTTAAATATTTAATAATAATATTTTTAATTTAATGTTTATTTGGTTTATTATTTAAAATAAATTTTTTTTATGAAGGACAAGGTAATGATTTAAAATTAATTGTACCATTCATTGGAAGAAAACACGAATTGAATATGATTGAATCTACACAACCAATGAAAACAAATTAATACAAGGTAAATTCATGTCATCGCTTTACGCTATAATACAATATTCTGTAAAAACATATTAATGAGACTTTTGAAATAAAAAAGATTACTATATTGAAATAAGTATAATAAAAAATTAAAAACATATTTAGCTAATTTTTCTTCTTGATACATTTTGCTACACAACTGTACATAATTATACCAACAAATGACGGTGTGTTCAATAACTAGCCTCCCTCTATATATTATAGAATACCACCGCACGCTACACCCCCACTCTGTGATAAGATCACGGGGGGGCATGACGTCACCCCATTATGCACCCTCTTGTAAGGGAGGATATTAGGGGAGACTCCCCCCTTTTTATAAACTGTCAGAATTGGCGCTCGCAATCATCATCTAGCAGAGACCATTTCTTTGACTTTCTGTGACGTCATTGCACTTTGTCATTAGTAATATCGATATTATGGTTATTTTTATGGTTATAAAAGCTATAATATGATTGATAGAGGAAATAATATTTTAGTAATGGATATGGTGTATGTTTTTATTATTAATGGCACTAATGGTATATTATTGATTTTTGATAATTATAGTTTTTTTAATAAAACTGCTTGAAGGGATACTTTGAACGTGTTTAATATAGGTATATTATAGTAACAATTGAGTTACTGGTTTAATGATTACTTATTGTTGATATTTCCTCCAAACAGCATATTATATCTAGAAAATAATTAATATAAAGACATAATTAATAAATACATATGAAATTTAAATTCTTAATTATACTCGTAATAAGTTTGGAAACATTTTCTGGTACATGAAATTCTCAATTATTATGATTGCAACTTTAATTATTTGTTTAAAATGCAATTAAAAATCACACTAAAATATGTAACTCTCCAGAAACATGTAATTGTAAGAGCATTAACAAATTCCTTTTTAAATCAATTATTACTTCTCAATAATTATTATTTAGTGCACATAAATTCTTTATTTATAATAAATCTTCATGAGACATAAAACCAATTTGACTGTGAGGTGTGACGTCATAATACTCAAGCTATCTTACTTTACAGCCGCATTTTTGCCCAGCTGCACCGTGTTTTGATAAAAAATAATGCACACAATGATAGTCAGCTCTAACAACTCCCTGTGATGGGCTAATTTTTAATTTGAGGCCCGGATCACTTAAACAATTAATATTATTTTGTATTAATTTGCTAGGTACTCCGATACAATAATAAAATTTTCTTAATTAATCTGCGGCTGTAGGTATTTTGAACAATGCAAAGTACACCGTCTTACATGTATTATTGCGACTGCAATATATTAATCGAGCGCCTTAGAGAAAATTTATTTATAATTAAAAAATAAAAAAAATCAATATGATAATATTATAATTCAAATATAAATGTAATATATGAATATAAATATTATTATTTTTAAATTTATAATTTATTTAAAAAAAATTAATTTTAAAAAAAATTAATAATTTTTTTTAACTAAATATTTTTTGTACTTAGTATTTTTGTACATTAAATCTTTTTGCTTATTAAATACGCAATTAAAAAAGTAACCGAGCAACCTTGTTAAAAAAAAACAGCAAAAAAACATTTCACTAAACTCCGAGCATTTCCACTCCTGGATTACACACGTTTCGCTGCACAAGGAAAGGGTCGGTTGATTCATGTGGAAGGAAAATTAAATCCCTCATCCCTTGAGAACGTTTACATTTAATGTACGTGCAAATATGTCCAGAAATATTACACTGAATTTGTACTGCAGGCTGATTTAATATGTGTCGGATGTTTTGTATGCAGTTAACTAAATGATTCATTACGTGGTATAGGAGAGAGAGAGAGAGAGAGAGAGAGAGAGAGAGAGAGAGAGAGAGAGAGAGAGAGAGAGAGAGAGAGAGAGAGAGAGAGATAGAGAGAGAGAGAGAGAGAGAGAGAGAGAGAGAGAGAGAGAGAGAGAGAGAGAGAGAGAGAGAGAGAAATAATACTTATATTAGTTATATTTTATGCAAAGTCTTCTACTCGCAATGGTTGTAACAAATAATGTCTGTCGCATGATGCCTTTTTCATTGTTGAACATGAGGACGTAGTGCCTGATTTCGCCCACCAGAGCAGAGAACGTAATGGCATTGTTGGCGCTAGTAGACACATTTTTGGCGCTAGTAGACACAACAATTTTCATATAAATTAATGGTCATTTTCCATAAGTTAACATGTAAATCAACCAACTGTCCCATGTTTTTCGTTTCACGCGACAGACATTACACAACAATACTTTGTTTATCCGTGATTCTTACTAACAACGAGCAGAAGACTTTGGTTTTATGTATAAATGATGGTGCAGATTCGTACACTCGTTGCCCCAGAAAATTTTCCAATTGCAGTCTTGTTAATCACCATGCTATAAGTTATTCTTAGTGGACAAGGTTGAAGGTTATCATCATAAAAAAAATAACCAAGTCCTGGTTGAACATTTTCATCTTTACACGTCTAAACCTAATCTTTTTACCTCTAAAATCCATCTTATTTCCTCCTCATTCAAAGTGAGGTTGAAATAGATAAAATATTTCAAATTATGTTTATTAAGAGGAAAGAAGACGTCCTTTCCCTCTAAACTGGTGAAAAATAGTAGTGAATTAGACAAGGAGAGAGCTTAAGGGTAAGATAACGCCACCAATGTTAAAAAAAATCCCTCACACAAAAATTCTGAAAAAAATTTAAAATGTTCTCCTCTACACCCCCTATCAGTAGCTAAAATATCAGGTATACAAATTCGATCCAGTTTTTGAGTTATGAATTTTTAAAGTTGATTACTTTAACAGGGAGAAATGGAAATCCCATGTTAAATTAGTCAACTTTAAAAATTCATAACTCAAAAACTAGATCGAATTTGTATACCTGATATTTTAGCTACTGATAGGGGGTGTAGAGGAGAACATTTTAAATTCATTTCATAATTTTTGTGTGAGGGATTTTTTTTAAAATTGGTGGCGTTACCTTACCCTTAATGGCGACTAAAAGATAAAATAACTCGTGACTCTAATTAATCATGAACCTGACCTTATACCTGACTCAGTCATGCTGAGAGTGGGAGATCAAACGTGACATTACAAATGGCCCTGGCTGTACTGGAGTGTTACAGATCGGCGGTTGTCAGGCGGCTTTCTCGACGACTTTTATCGATTTTCTCTCGAGGACGAGTGGGCCGGAAACTCCCTGTGACTCTCAGCGTTTTACGTCCATCCAAATAACAAACTACAGTGGGGGGGAGGAGGATATGACACGATGTGATTTTCACCCTTCAATGAATTAAACTTTATATTCTTGAAATAAAAAAATCAGTAGTTATAATTTTTTTTTTTTTATAATTTTGTTTTGTTAAATAGTGTGCATGTTTATTTTTTTAATTAATAATATATTATTTTATTTATAAATAATTATATTTGCATTAAAATAAGCAATTTTGTTATGATTTATTTATTTTGCTTTAAAATATTACCTAAATAAATATTTTCATATTATTCATTTAATATTTGTAATATTTCTTATAAATAAAAATTTAATACGTTCCGTCAAATATTGATTAGTAATAAATTTTTTGGGTTCAGCTGATTTTTGCTTTAGTGAAAAGTAATGAAATAGAAATAATGCATTAAGGAGGCAAAAAGTAACTAAATCTCTATTAATTTTGAAGAATTTTTTGAAATTATTGTCTACTCTTAATTTCGTGTAACGAATTGACGGGGACTATTTTTTTTTGTACTCAATAAAAATCTTCAAAAATAATTCTTCTGTTATCCTGATGTTACATTATTTTTAAATTATTTAAATAAGAAGTGACCAAATGCATTTTCAATGAAAATAAAAATCCTACAATTTTCCCATGCGTACTTCTATATAGTTTACTAAATACTCAGTAAAAAAAAAAATTGTAAGTCTAAATCTCCGAATTTTCCACCAAATCCTTAACGAATTTCACGAGTTATTCCGTAAGAGGGTCGTCTGAAGTCTCCACATCCATCTTGCAATTTACCTGTGACTGAGGGAAACGTGGAAACTTCTGCAAAAATCTGAACTATAATATTGGAAATGCAATATTTGGTCCAAAGTCCAGGGGAACCACATGGTGGAAAAGCGCAATGCTTTACAATAGAGTGGGAATTGTGATATTTCTCGAAATTGTTACCGATCAAATTATAAACAACGCTGCTTGACTTCGGTGATCTGACGAGAGCAGGTCAACCTGGTCAATCGCAGTGTACCGCAACCTTTAGAGTGTATTTGATATTGTCATTTCACTGATTAATGATGCAATTGTTTCACAAAACTACTATTAAAAGTTTAAAATGGGGAATTTTTTTACAAATTAATTATGAGTATATTGTTTAATGGCATTATAATTTATTGTTAAAATTATTTATTAAATTTAAACGTTCAATGTTATTTATCAGGTTAAAAAAGTTAGTATTAAACTAAAAATGTAAAAATTGAACCAATTACGTACTTTTGGTATTAAATTTTCACAGAGATGCCTGGACTGGATCACTCGAAAGGTTATTTTAACATTCAAGTAATGAGCCTTCAATCTCAAGTGGAGATATTTCTGAGTCATGACGTCATAAGTGAACCACGTTGCATTTATTTTTATTGTGTTCTGAAAGCCTTGTTAAAAATTACTGCAAAAGTTTCTGCTTGTTCAATGAAGGTGGAGTTACATGGACGAACGAGTCGATACGAGACGATATTTGTGCTCTAATATATTGCATCAAGTCACTAAAAAAAGTCATGTAATTTTAACTTCAAAATTATTGAAATGAAAATCAAATGAACCTTCTGTACAGGTAACATAAGGATCGTAATCTGATTGTGTATTTACGAACAGTCCTATCGCCTTGAGATTTTGTTCTGTAGCATTTGAAGTGGGTTAGTCACATTATGGGTAAAGAAAATATTGACATTGCACCATGGAAAAAGTGTCGAAGTATTCTTCTATTAATAAATATGATACTGTCTATCTCATGAAATGACGGAAATAATTATATTTGTTCTTATAAACAAATTATTGTATTTTATATTTAGTTATTTGCAAAATAAAGGTAACATCTTTGTATTTTTTAAAAAATTAATTCAGTAATGTTGTTATAATTTTTATTTTTTCAAATATGATATTAAAATTATAATTATTTACAGCTTTAGATTCACTTAAAATGTAAACAATACTGTTTAGTATAAATATGATTTAGTTGAATTCATAATAACAGCAGCATAGCTGGTAAAATTTGAATGTAAGATTAGACTATGGACAACATACATGAAATTTGTTTATTACAGAAATGAATAGAGGGTACCAAATTATGCTACTCTGAATTTTTTCAAATTTTTTTGAAACCCAGAACTACTATTTTTAAATAATTATGAAAAATGCGGCCACGCCCCCTGGAGACGTCAATAGGCGTCCAGTCTCTATCCTTTTTATTAAGGATTCAGGGGTGCCAACTTAACTTACAGAACTTTCAAGTATCATTTAAATATAGTTCCGGGTCTCAAAAAAAGCTGAAAAAAATTCAGAGTAGCATAATTTGTTGCTCTCTATTCATTTCTGCAATAATTTTTTTTCATAATGTATGTTGTCCATTGTGTACATATTGCATATTATTTACTAATATCTTTCTAGTTTCTACATTTAATTGAGATTGAAATGCAATCTTTATTGCACTATTAATTTTTTTTTAACATCGAATCTTAAAGAGAGTAATGTTTATATTTAATTCTATTAACCAAGAGGGTTATATTGCTGTAACCTTGCATAGTTGATCTGTAAAACTAAATGAACAATAAAAATAATAACAAAACAGTACATAAAAAAACACTTATATCTGAACGTGTTTGAACACAACGTGTAACTTTTCAAAATATTGGATACTTGACGATGAGGGTTACAAATATTTACCAGCAGCCATAAAAGTTGAAGTTGTTATGCAAGCCTTTCATTTGCAGCAATGCTCTTAAGTTATAATCTGTATTACAACAAGGAATTTTAACGTGAATTATTACACTGAGAAAAATTTCTACTAACATTAAAATAACAGTAAGGGTCAGTGTCTGTTAATATAAAATGTTATCTTTTTTAGACAGTACTTGATAAATGAACAACCTGCATGAAATTTTTTATTGCAGCTAGAAATGAATAGAGAGCATTATGTTATCCTGATTTTTGTTTCAGATTTTTTGGAATACACATTCAAGAAGTATAATTAAAAAGAGGTCTGGTTTATACCCACGCCTTTTCAGGACCTCTCCTTTTATTAGGAAGTGACGACTTTTAAGCTTCTCTTTGTAATTTCAACAATTTTTATAAAATAGATTTTGGTCTCTAAAAAATTCAACAGAATAGCTTAACTTTGTACCTATTTATTTCTGCAATAAAAAATGTCATGCAAGTTGTCCATTACATTATAAAAGTAATTTAAATTAGCTTAGTATTCTTTTTTTCACTTCCAAAATATGTATACGTTTTAAAGACTCTATATATCTAGACATTAAAAAAAAAAAATCTAGACATTACCCTTACTATAGTATAAAGTAACGATTACCTTAGCTCTTTTTTTTTGGGGGGGGGGGGGTAATTAATTGAACAAATATAATATGTTGCTGAAAATTACTAACTAAACAATCAATATATAGCCTTTTTTTTTCAGTACAAATTCATTTTAAACAATTTTAACCCTTGACAGAAAACTGCGTTGTTTTTTTCTTTTTTATTCTTTTTCAAAATTTTATAATTTTAAATTATTAAAACATACAGAATGTAAATATACATATTTTAATACCTGTAATAGAAATGTTTAAGAGGTTGAACTATATAAATCTTATGACGTCACTAAGTACGTCTTTTGTTAAAGAGTCGTTTGATCTTCTGGAAAGTCTTTCAGAGAAACTATTGTAGCACTGCAGATCTAGTTTTAATTGCTATCTCTACTTAAAGTGTTATAACAATGAGCCCACTTCATTCTGCAGTAAATGACAGAATTATAAATGTAATATTAACAGGTAATATATGTTACTGTTATCATGTTCTTTAAATATAAAGGATAGCTGATGTAATCGTAGTAACTTGAAATCAATAATCATAATAAATTGATGAAATTTTTTGCAATAAGGTTCATTTATTAAACCTTTTTAAATTAAAATTACGACCATACTGAATAATCATACTGCAGTCTGTTTTATTATTGTGCGCTCGTCATTTAATCATTTTCTAATTAAAATGCAGATATGTAGTTTAGAATATAATTATATGGAGATAGAACATTCCGCCTTGAAGTTAACGTGGCAAGCATCTAAATGGAGTAAGCTACATTTAATGTAAAGCAAAGGAGCAAGTTTAATTTGCTCTAGGCTACTTTTGAAGCTTAACAAGTGGCCTTACTTACTTACGAACTTATGAGGTTAGCTTAAATTTTATCCTATACAAATATTAAGTACCAAAATCAAGGTATGAATTAAATCTAATAATATTTAATAATTGAATTAAATTTATGTAATATATTTTCATTGTTTATTTATTTGATGATGTCTAGGCTAGAAATCTATGTAAATTGAATTATAATTATTTGCGTTTACTATCTTTGGTTCCATGGATTGAATTTTTCATTATATTATTAAATTATCGTCACATTTATAGAGTATAAATAAGTTATAATATGCAATAATATCCTTGAATTTTTGTGCGTGTGTATTTTAACTAAGAATTTGTATGAACTATTGTATTCTTTACAATTGGATTACCTAACCTGTAGTCTGTTTTCTGAATAAATATAATAAATAAATGTTTATAATAGTACTTCTCTCTCTACCTCCCCAAATATACAAGTGGATTTTTGTCAAAAGCAATATTTCCTAATAATACGATCGGTAAAGTTTTCATAATCCAGACATATTCAAATTATTATATTACTAAAATGTATTTGAGGTTATGTGTAAGAATGGCTGTCAGGCCAAACATCGCCTAATAAAGAAATTATCTATCTATCTATACGACTGCCGCTGCCCCTGCCGAGTCTATATACGCAACCCGCCGCTCCCCAGAGCACAATAAGTTGCCCGCCACCAGGGGCACGGACCGATCACAACATAAAATATATCTTATGGTACTTTGCCGCTTCTTGGGGGAGTTCCGAGAGGTAAATACATGAAATATTTACCGTAATGGTGCTACGTCTACAAATATCTTTGTTGGAGTCTATTGAATCTATTTTATAAACATTTGGAACTGTTCTACTCAGTTTTAAGACTGTTTATATGTATTATTGTTATTCAATAAAAATAGATTATTTATTTTTCTGTAGCATTTTATCATTTCTGCTCATGAAAACCATTATTAAAAATATAAAATGACAATTATTTGGGAGAAAACTTTGTTTTCTAGGATGTTCTTGAAAAAATTGTAATTTAGAAAGTATAATTTTATATAAAATAACAAGTAAATATAAAACAATTGAAAATTGAAGTAACTTTTCATTTCGCATAAAATAATTGTTTTGTTATCAATTCATGCATACGTTAAATGTTTAATTTATTTATTGAAAAGATATTACGTTCCTAAAAATATACGAATATTTATCTTGACTTTATTTTGCCCCTGTGGAATTTAAAATGCAACCTTGCATTACATTAATGATAAATGAGTTGCATACATTTAAAAGCTGCAGGCGGATATTACAAAATGGCGTCTGCTTTTGTGAGAAGTTTCGAATAAGAAAATAATTAAAATTTTTAATGGAAACAAACAAAATTAATTTGAAAACTATTTATTTACAAAAATAAAATTATAGTTAAAAATAAATTATATATTATTAAGTCAATTCTAATTTATTCTTATGACAGTTAAGGTGTCACTTGCGAGTGTGGTGTGTAGCCATCACATTGGGACGGTCCCACCTCACGCAGTACATTATTGCAGATACCATTGTAGTCAAGTCCAGACAGGTGAAGTCAGTAAGTGTCTCCTGATGACCTCCTATGGACCCCCACCGCTGGCACGGGACATTGTGATGTGTGTTCGAGGATGCAGGCACCGACCGAGTGGGCGAGTCGTCATTGACTAGCGAATGGGTTTTGGTAGCGTACTGTGGGTCGGCGTTATTTGTTTTTAATTCAACACTTTTTCTAATTATTTTATAGAAGATTGGATAATTATTATTTTATAAAAAAAATTATTTCTTCCGTTGAATTAGCGTTACATTATGCTACCCCTAATTCTGTAACCCTTACATCAACCTAGCTAATTGTACAATACCCCAAACAAATCTGTCTTTCGTTAACAGCCCCGGCAGCCATCAACCATACAGATATTCTAACCAACAATTTTGGAGCCCCACTCTGCTTTCACAGGATGATTAGCCACTTCACCAAAATTCCCCATACCGTACCACATAAAGAATCCGACTAACGAGGTCCCCGCCAGCTCGTTGGTACGAGCCCTCTGTCACTAACTCTAATTGTAAGCAGAACACCACGTGGTGCCGCTTAGTCCGGAGCAATCGCGAACTACTGTAATCGAATGTCTTCATTTATAAGCAAAGCCTGTTGGCTCTGCCTGACACGTCACATCAAGGAAAATTAAGAACGAGCAGGTATAAAAATAACAGCACCACCAATAGATGCAAATTTGTAATTTTTGGGGAGATAAGATGAGCACCCATGCCATCCTAATAATAATTTCTAGTTCACCACGCCTAAAAAAAAAAAAGCAGGAGTAAAGTTCATGGTGTCCAGAGATATACACTTTTTCAAACGGTCAAACTGTGCATGTCAATTCGTGCTACCTCCTCCTACAACCCCCGTGTGCTTTCCGCCTGACTGCAACGTTCAGTAACTCTGCAGGCGGTAAAGTGCAGTCATCAAATATTTATACTGCATCTTACGTTGCCTGTGAGACTGGGGGTTTGTATAACATGTGGCGAATCAATGTGATACCTCTTAGTGATATCAAACGGACATCGTTGTTACTGTGTCGTGAGTTCGATCCTAGGTATATCCAGATTTTTACAAATTTGTTCTAAAAGCAGCAAAATAGATACCGACGGCACCATTAATATTTTATCGATTTGACTATGGTTTTTAAGGTTCCTACAGTTAACCAAAATTTTACATTTTCTTAACTGCCGATTATCTCTATATTAAAAATATAACATTTTGGTGAACATAATGTACTGTAAACTTGTTATATAATTTATAACTTATAATTTATAACTTGTTATACAATATAATTTGTGTCCACAGTATATTCAAATAAAATCAACATGATTCTACCAAAATTAATAGAGTACGTTGCAATTTTTAAATAAATTAACGAAAAATACTTTTATATTTTGTTAATATTTTAAATTAATAAAAAATAATGTTTTTAATTTTTAATAAATAGTTTAGTTTTTATATTTTTATTTATATTAAATATAATTCTTAGAACGTAAACATTACTGTTAAAAAAACATAAAAATGTAAATAAAATTATAAATAATTTTGTACATCAAGTATTTTCAGATTCCGTAGAATTCGTAAAAATCAATCATGCACTTCAAACTGTCATCGAATCTTCTTTTTTAATACTTTCGTTTTTAATAACAATAATAATTAATAATTGCTTCGTAATATAACCTGTATTACGAATTCAAAGATGCTGCACATTTTAGCCAACGAAGAAACATTCAGCATTTCATTTTAATAAGCATTTGCAATTGCACCAATAATAGAGAAATATGTTTTAGATTAATATGTCATATTCATGTACTAAGTACCATGAAATCATATGAAATATAATGAACATAAAATAATAGAAACATAACTATGACACTAAATTTAATTTTGCAAGTAATTAATTTAAGTAAACATTTAATTAAAAATAATTTTTTGTTATTGTTTAATATTTTTTAAATTAAAAATAGATTATAATTTAAGACAATATGATAATAAATAAAGGCATAAATTATTTAAATATAACAACAAATTGTTTAAAAGTATTTTTTTGAAGGATGCGAGGTATATAGATTTACTAAAAATAAAATGTGGAACGTTGCAGGTAGAGCAAATTACTACTGAAGAGTGAAGAAAATAAAATACCTCAAATTCACAACGATAAAGGCTCTTCAATATAATTATTTTAATAAGAGCATATAAAAGTATATTTTTTTTCAACTTTATCGTATCAGAAAATGGCACAATATTTTACTGTATGCTCTAATTAATTAAATGTATATACTTGTATATAATGCTTACAAATAAATCAAGATAATTTTATAATTACAAAGGTTATTACAAAGTTCATGTAATTAATGTGGACGTTTGTAGCGATGTCAGAGGGGATGGGAAGATTTAATTTGCATGCCATATGAAGTACTGTCCACAAGAGAGAGAAACCACAAATGGTAAGAATTTCGAGTTTAATCCGTTTGGAAACGTAATTACTTTAAGCTAATGAAATACAGAGGAATGCTCCAACTCCATATATATTTTTTAAGCTATATATAACTCTCTTAGGCAATTGTAAGATTAAAAAACAAAGTAGTTTTCAGTTTCCTTACAGTATAAAGTGCTATGAAGTTAACCTTATTGGATGCAATTCACGAAGCAGTTAACCAGGTTTCTAACCACGTTTAGCTTAACCACGTTTAACTATACCTGTTTTACGTGTTAAACCACCTATAAGTTAAGCGTGATTAAGCTAAACGTGGTTAGAAACCTGGGGGGTCTTCAAATAACACCACTTAACCTAAACTTAGCCTAAGACAGTCTTAGCGCAAAAATAAAGAATACGCTAAGACTGTCTTAATTTTAGGATTGTTGTAATTTGTGTTATCTGAAGACCCCCCAGGTTAACTGCTTCGTGAATGGCGCCCATTATAGTTATTTCTTTTTACGTATGATGTATGAGAAGTCAGCTTAACCCTAGCATTACCAAAAACATTTTTGTTCTATGCTGTACCAAGTGGGAGGGGGGAGTCGAAACAACCTAGTATGCTAATTTTTTCTCACTATTTTTTTAAGAAAATACATTGCTAGTTAGCTAACTGAGGATTACATATTCAGTAGTTTCATACTTTTTTTCCACTTTAAAAAAGTTGGTGTTTGTTTTCGACTCCTCTCCCTGATAATGCTAGGGTTAATTTTCATAAATATTAGAACCTCATACAAAAAGGCCATCACGTCTCGTCATATTTATTTTGGTTTTCGTCGTGTTTTTAACGTCTCCAGTCATTGATTGACAATTTATATCGAAGAATCTCATTGGTAGAACACGATCCGAAGTATTCCCGAACTTCCACGACAAAATGGGAGTTTAAATATGTTGACTTTAAAATTAATTGTTGAAATAATTGCTGAAGAATTTTTTTTTTTTTTTTTTACTGAATCTAATACAATATACTGTACATTATTATAGTACATTATTTCCATAAGTTTGGATACATGATGTAGTACATCTTCAGCCTATAACATAATTAGTTTACAATACTTATTAATATATGACATTATATGTGCTATGTTTAATACAAAAAAGAAGCTAAAACTTATACTTTTTTTCTTCTTTGTTGTTTTTGAACAGCTGCTTGGTTATTTTTGCAGCAATTTGTTTCAAGTTAAACCAATACGTTCAGAACAGATAAATCATAATGATGTATATTATTTTGGTACAGTAGACAAGTCAAATTTATATTTTAATGACTTTTGTTGTATTTGGCAAACGTAACTGACAATTTTCTATTTTCAGAGAATTTTTTTATAATGACTAGCAAAATAGAAGTTTTCAAATCTAAAATGTGTTGTTATAACACTCAAAGTTTTAAAAAGTTCATAAAAAAGAACAGCGAAAAAAAAAAAAATACTAAACAGGTTCCATGTTAATTTCTATGAGGTTAAATTGGGAATTATTTAGAGTAATTATAGAATGCTCTGCTTTTTTCTCTTCTTTCTACGCCACTTCACATAAGTATTATATATATTAAATTATTCATCATCATCCCTTATATAATATATTCAACATATTTTTGCTATATGAAGCTATATATCGTGTTAATAAAGCTCAAAATTCTTAACTATTGACCTTTATTAGCAACCTTCTGAACTTCAAGGTGAAGGTCGACACTAATCATCCCCCACCCCTTGTTCTCCAAATTCTCTCTCTCTCTCTCTCTCTCTCTCTCTCTCTCTCTCTCTCTCTCTCTCTCTCTCTCTCTCTCTCTCTCTCTCTCTCGTTCTCCAAACCATTAGCAGTTGACCCGCTGGCCTACCAAATAAAATGTCGGATTTGATGGCACTCAAGGGCGCGACATTTAAAATGACGTAATTGGGGGATGAAATGTCTAAACGCGTCACTGAACATTTAGGACATGAACTTTATAGAGCGAAATGAACATTGATTAATTGCAAGTCTCGTTGTTTTATTGTAAAAACCAAAGAAGACGTCTACATAGGAAAAACAGCATTCATTTGATACGACTGTTTTTTTTTATATAAATAATTGGAAGTTGTTAAAAAAAAAAAAATGTGCGGCATAATTTTCAATCTTGAAGAATTCGAAAGGCTAAACAATTTATTTTATATTTATATAATAAATATATAACATTGGTTCTATTAAGATATTATGGATGAAAAAGATTTTAATTTTTTTAAACTAAAAAAAAGTAGAAACTTAACATAGAATGACCCGGTTTAACTGCAATGAGTAAAAACAAAAGTATATCACAGGATTCGAACTCACGACCCTCTGACCAAGTGACTCATGGTGCTTGGTTACACTAAGTGACTTTTCTTGTCGTCCCAAGCAACCCCTAAGTGGCTCATGTAAGGGAGCTAAGAGTTTTGAAAAGGACAAATCTCTGCCTACTGTTTCCTTTTCTTACTCTGATTTTCAGTGAATACAAAGACAAAATACAGCCTATCTCCTTGAATCTGTAGCAACACATTATTTATTCATCTTACTAAGGCCGGTATTACACGATACAATTTTTCTAACTATTGCATACAATTTTTCCTTACAAGAAACTTAAACTCCATTTGTTTGAATGAAGATGCAATTTTCTTGTAAGAAAAAACTAAATGCAAAATTGTATTGTGTAATAGAGCTAGGCTTAAGAAGTCAGGAATGCTTCCTGATGACCTCCTATCGACCCCCACCGCTGGCACGGGACATTGTGACGTGTGTTCGTGGATGCAGGATGAACCAACTGGTGTATCGAGACGTCTTTAACTATTAGCGAATGGATTCTGGTAGTGTACTGTCGGTCTGCTTATTTATTTTTAATTTAATTTCCTTTTTTTTATATTATTTGTGTTGAATTGAAACTTATTAATAGTTACGTACCTCTAACTTGAAACTATGGGGATATATTTAGTTTATGAATCTACAAAGGGAGTTTTAATGCACTTCTGGCTCATTGGCAAGTGCCGTAACGTCCATCCTGGCTGAGGTTTTTACGTTTCCCTTAGTCACAGGTAAATATCAGGAAGAATTGCAATGCCGTGGCTGCCTTCGTTCCCGATGTGCCCGCGAAACACTCAAGTTAGGGTTATGGTAATTTCAGTATTTCAGACTTAGTGATTACATGTACCCAATAGGGTTCGATAAAAAAATACAACTTATGACGAGTATAATGTTATTATAATACCGAACAGGTAGCCTAGGGGTTTGTATCACTGGCTATCACTCGGGAATCCCAGGATCGCTTCCTATCTCAGGTGAAAGATGATTTTCACAGGAGGTAGGCAGTGAGTTCGGATGGCGGTTCTCGAGAGATGGCGTGTGCGTGCATTCTACTACACTACGTGTATTCGGGAGATACTGAAAGGTATATCGGCTGTCCTGTCCAAAGGTTTCTGTGGTTTCCTGGACGTAGGTGAATACTGGGGCAGTTACCCTAAAGCCAGCCACAGCCGCACTCCTTACCAAGTGCAAACGCACTATGTACACCGCTGGTGTTTGATTCTTCAAAAAAAAAAAAAATCATTGTCCTTACAATAACCCCCGTGTTACAGGGCCGTGGTGGTGGTGGTTCTTCTAGCCAGTTCGACCATGTGGAGACCAGAGGCGTGCGTCTCACTGCTGCGCGCGCACCTTCTAGTCTACCTGGCCGTGCTGTGCGGTTCTCTGCTCCTCGAGTTAGCCATCGCCATGGTGGCTATGAGGGGAACCATCCTGGACGCAGAACCGAGGGCACCGATGCAGTACCTTCTTTACTCCAGAGTCGGTAAGATGGGCAATACTTGCTTTGGAAACACCCTAAATATGTTAGGTTTTATCTTTTTCAGAGACGGTAAGGGTAAGATATGTCAGGGTCTTATTTGATTAATTATATAAATTAGTTTACCTTGCATTTATTTTATTATTTTGATGCAGTCTTGTCAAGTTATTTTATGTAGCTTTTTAGTTTTAACTGCTAAATAGTTACTTCAACGATGGTTTCAAATTTTTATTGTTAATATGAATATTTTAATGGTTTTATTGTATTTATTTTCTTAAAAATAAATTTTGATCATTAAAATAATATATTTCAAATCCTTTATTGATAAATATCTTTGCCTCATAACAAAATTAAAAATGTTTATACATGTAAGAAATATAAAGGGGCATTCACAAAGTCTTAAGGCCACATTTAAGGCTCGATAATTTAAAGCTTGATTTTAGATGTGTTTTTCAGACCCAAAATTTCTGGTCTTAAATTATTGAGCCTTAATTGTGGCCTTAAAGCTTTGTGAATGCCCCTTATAATTTTTAATTCTATAAATAACTTTTTACATATTTCTAAAAATTAAGAATAAAAATAAAATTTAATGACAACTAAAAAATATTAGAAAAATTCGAAATTTGCAAAATTATCCTTTTTTTTTATCAAGTTACAAGATTTATCCCGTTCAATGATTTTAAGCTCCACCAGGTATAATAAAATACTGATACATTGTTGTTACAGCTCTGTTGCTGGTAGAGCTGGTTTGGCTGGGACTCGGAGTGGCCTGGCTCGTCTACCATTACCATGACTGTCCGCTCAGTTCCACAAGGGAGGCTGTGTTAGGTGAGTTCCTAGGAGGTTGAAATTCAGGGGATGATCGTACATTTGTCCCCTTGGAAAATTTCCATGTATAGTCTTTTTAATCAGTAATTACCTTGTCCGTAATTATAGCACAGAGTATGATAATATAGCTACAATGGTAATTTTCCAAGGCGACGACTGTACATGGTAAGATGGTAAGTACTGTAAAACAAAATATGGAAGGGAATTTGTTGTTCAATTATAATAAGCTTGTTCGTAAATCCTGTTCATTTAATTAAACAGGGTTTTCTTGGGTTTACGAATAAAAACTGTGACGTCATTTGCACTACACCGTCTCAGAGCTAGTGTAGGCAAAATGTACTCCGATCAGAGTTTACGAACAAACTTATAATTTCGGGAGGGTATTCTAAATTACACTAATTGTTAGGTGAAAATTTATTCAAATTTAAAAAAATATGAAAATTAAGACGCCATCTTGCCCCTACTGGATATGTAATTTGCTGTGCTTTGCTGCTGAGTAAGTTGTCTAACCTTCAAGGCGCTAAATTTGCCCTGGACATTTTCCTGTCATTTCATAATACGCTTTAATTTTTTCACTTATATTTTTCTTAATATTATAGACATCATTGTCTTTTGCAATTACTGCAGCATACTGTCCAGTAAATAGTTCTTGATTGTCTTATAGCTTTTATCAAATCAAGAAGTGTTAGTGTTCATGCTCTCTCGAAGTGTATACTCGTCACCTTGGAAAATTTTCTACTTGCGGCCTTGTTAATCACCATGCTCTGTAATAATAACGCAGAACATGGTGATTAACAAGGCTGCAAGTGGGAAGTTTCCAAGGTGACGAGTGTACCATGAATTTTTTGAGGTTATCCCAAGGTACACTGGTCACCTTGGAAAATTTTCCACTTGCAGCCTTGTTGATCACCATGCCGTATGTTATTCTTACGGGACATTTTGATTGACAAGGCTTCAGAAGATATATTTTCAGGGTCGACGAGTGTACACAATGTTTCCTAGAATATATCCATGTACCCTCTGTGACACACAAAATGTCCACAGGTCTGGTGGTGTGCAATTGGTGCGTGCTTGCCAGCGTAGCGGTGACAATATGGTGCACATTTGACGCTGCTGGTCGCTCTTGGGTAAAAATGAAACAATATCAGCGAAGTATGAAAGAGGGGGAGTCCAAATTCCAGTACAGAAGATCGGGGAGCAGACACAGGAACTGGAGGCAGAGGTGAGGGACCGCAGGGAGATAGTGTGCTTATAGAGCCTTCAAGTCAGCTGATTTCCTACCGTCTTATCTAAACCTATAAAAAAAAATTGTTTTGACTTTAAAAATAATTTCCATAAGACAAAAATAAGCTCTTGATTCATCATCAGAAATAATTAGGGAGGGGAGGGTAGGAGATGGTTTCAAATTAATAGCCTTATTAATGAATAAGAGAATATTTAAAATTTTAACATAAAATGGCTTAAGGTAGAGATAACACGCCCAATGTTAATAAAAATCCCATTCATAAAAATTATGAAAAAAAAAAATTAAAATGTTCTCCTTTACATACCTTATCAGTAGGTAAAATATCAGGTATACAAAAACGAGCTAGTTTTCGAGTTATTAATTAGTCAACTTTAAAAATTAATAACTCGAAAATTAGTTCGTTTTTGTATACCTGATATTTTAACTACTGATAAGGTGTATAAAGGTGAACATTCTAAATTTTTTTCATAATTTTCATGAATGGGATTTTTATAAACATTGGGCGTGAAGCAGAAAAAAAAATCCGATGGGAAAAATTTAAAGCCCCAATTCATTCTGGTGAGGTAGCATCATAACTTTTAATTCGTCACCTGTTACATTGTTTTGCTTTAAATTTTATTTGTATGAATTGAAATATTTCAAGGTTATAATCTTGACGATTTGAAATTATTATTAACTGCTCACCCAACACACGTATCAATTGAATTCATTTTGAAATTTTGATCTACGGAAGTGAAATAATTAATTAATTTATTTAATTTCTTGCCATTTATAACAATTTATTATTAGTTTTAAAATTATAATAACTTTCATCAAAATTATTTTTTAGAAGAGTTTTATAAATTTTATTTTAGATATTTTTTTTTAAAAAATTATATATAAAAAATTTAAAAATTGCTGTTAAATTTTTACTAATGAACATTTTTTGATACTAATATTATATTAATGTAGCAGCACAAAAGGGTCCCTTGCATGAAATATCCTTTATATAGGATGAAATCATGTGAACTAAATTAATATATCATGTCTAATGAAATATGTAACAAAAACCTACTCTTGCTAATATATTAATCCAAATACTATTCGTTCCTAGATTATCAACATTATTTAAATATTTAATTTTTAAATATTTTAATTTCTTTTCTTCTACAATTTAAAACACTACATTTACATAACGGTGTTTAATGCGTATTCGTTGACGACGGATAATGTTATTCTTATGAGGCGTCGTCAACGAATACGCATTAAACACCGTCATGTAAACGTAGTGAATGTTGACCTCAGATGACCCTGAATGACCTTGGTGATTTCAGGAAGGTGATTCGAGCCTACCAAGACAGCTGGGACCACAGATGTCGACTGCTCTTCTGTTGTATGGGGAACTCGGATCGTAGTAGGGTGAGTATTACCATTCATTTGGTACCAGTTACCATTTCGTTACTGAGCAGTATCTTTAATATGTGTTTTTGCGGTTCTTTCACTTGATTTTAATATGGACAACAGCAATACTGTAACCAGGGTAGACATTATATACCCTAAACTCAGGTTACCACTAACCCTATTGTGATATATAACTATAATGAACCCTATTTCAAAATTAAGGTATTGTAATTAAGCAAAATATAAACATATAATGGACAATTTGCATCAATTTTTTTTAGTACCTCAATCGAAAGAGGAGGTCGAAAAATACAACTATGAATTTTATAAGATTTTTATTCTTCCTGCATCATGGCTAAAATAGGGATGTAAAGAGGTCACGTGACCTGGATGCGTCGCCCGTGTCGCCAATGACGTCATTGAACTGTCTGGTCAAGCAAACGATCGTCTATATAACGCTTGTAAACAATAAATTAATTGTTGCTTGTTTCCATAGCAACGTGGTTGTTTACAAGCGTTATAAAGTTGATCGTTTGTTTGACCGAACAATTCAATGACGTCATAGGCGATGCGGGCGACGCCTCCAGGTCACGTGACCTCTCTTTTAGCCATGATGCAGTACGAATAAAAATCTCATAAAATTCACAGGTGTATTTTTCGACCTCCTCTTTCAATTGAGCTAGTAAAAAAAATTGATGCAAATTGTCCATTATATGAAAGTTATATAGGATATTTAATTTTTAATAATGCTTTCTACTCAACTGAAACCTCTCATTTTTATTATACTAATCATCACAGTATAGAGAAGATAGTAGAGAAAGTCGTATGTTAGAATCGAAGTCGAAAACTGCTCGCGTCAACGGCATGTTTGTCCGCCGCAATGTTAAAATCATAGGAAAGGGGCACGACCAAATGGGGCATCCTGCAATGTTATGGTATAGGAGAATCAACTATAATCTGCTCTAACTCGGAAATTATTAAAGCTAGCACAGTGGAACTTTCACTAAAATATTAGAAAAAAAATCTAGTATTTTTTACAAAAAAAAAAAGTAAGCTCTTAACCCAATATTCAAAAAGTGTCAAAAATTGACTTCAGCTCCCCCGTAGCGCAGGTACGGGAGTTTGGCTACTATCTTTCCTGTACTGTGCTAATAATGTAAAATGTTTCCAGAATTCGTTTGCGGACATCGCTCGTCTTTTGTCTGACTTCTTCCGTGACCTTGACGTGGTACCCAGTGACGTCATCGCAGGTCTCGTGCTCCTGAGGAAGCAACAGAAGCTGCAACGTGAGGCTATCGTGTCTCAGGTAAGAAATTTAACGTGGCAGGTAGATACCTGATGGCCTTAATTTAGCTCACTTAAACCGTACTTATTTTTTAAGTTAAAGTTTAAATTATGTGCCATTAAAATAAGATGAAATTTTTTTTTTCATAATATAATATATCATATCCGCCATGAGTTAGTTTATTTTACTTTAACATATCTAGTCATTAATAATTTAAATGTTTTCATTGTGCCGAATCCAAACTGGATTCAGTAGAATTTTATCATGGTCAATGATTTTAACATTTTTAATTGGTGTATTTGTGTAAAACTAGTTAATTTTTTTCATATTTTACACTAAAATTAATTTAATAATTTTAATTAGTAATAATAGAATTTATTCTGACTACACAATTAATTTGACAAGGCATAACACTAAGCTACAACAAACACTCAATTTTTTTTTTTACATATATATTCACTTGTTATTTTTATCCAGCTAGGTTATTGTACAATTTAATATAAGATCATATAAAATTGACCTTTTTTACGTAAATGCCTTGACGAAAGAAATTATTTGTTTTATAATTGGACTCCGTAATCAAGTATTATTTATTTATATCTAAATAAAATAAGAATAGTTATTTCATTTTCAAATATGTAATAAATTTAATTGTTTTTTTTTTCATAAATATTTAATTTAATAAAATAAATACTCATACATAAAAAAAATCAATTTAATAAATATTCAAAAATGAAATTATTATTTTTATAATAATTTTATAAAAAAATATACGTGATTGTAGTATTTGATTTATAAACAATAATTTCTTCTTGTCAAGAGTTCTGATAGTAATTTTCACAGTAGTTATGTTCATGTAGTAGAAAGGTATTGCGACTTGGATATATATTTTGTTATTAAGGTAGTGATAATGTCGGTCAGCTGTTTTTTTTAGCACCATTTGATAAACATGTAAACCTTAGCAAATTCACAAAAATTATGAAATTTTTTGAGAGGCAGATATTAGTGCCTAAAAGCCATAGAAAAAATTTCAAAACAATTTAACGAGCCATTTTTTTTTATTTAATTTATTTAATTTTCAGCATAGGGCTTTCCCATGAAGGGACAAACTAAAAAATTAATTAAAAAAAATTGACTCGTTAAATTGTTTTGAAATTTTTTCTGTCTTTTAGGTACTAATATCTGCCTCTAAAAAAATTGCTGAATTTTTGTGAATTTGCTAAGGTTTACATGTTAATCAGATGGAGCTAAAAAAACAGCTGTCCGACGTTATCTTTACCTTAACGAACTTGAAGGTTAGGGAGTTGTTCTTGATATTTTGTATTAGTATTTTCTATCCAATAGTACACTGTGACTGACATAAAATTACTGTTACAGCGATGCAATGACACGTATCAGTTCCTATCTGGAGTTGCCGTCACTCCCCGCACTCGGTTCGTGGCGCTGGGGGAGCCAGAACAGCTCGATGAGTTCCGCGCCGTCATACACTACATGCACTTCGCACTGGGGGCGTACGGCTGGCCCATGTTCCTCATCACCCACTCGGCGTGTGGCGTGTGTCAGCTGTGTGCTAACCTCAGGTACGTTTACACTATTCTTGGGGTAAATCCTCAGGTATTCACACTAAACTGACAGTGAATCAGGGTATCAGGGAACATGTGAATTACTGGTTAATGTTCCTCATCACCCACTCGGCGTGTTGCGTGTGTCAGCTGTGTGCTAACCTCAGGTACGTTCAAACTATTATTGGGGTGAATCTTCAGGTATTCACACTAAACTGACAGTGAATCAGGGAACATGTGAATTACTGGTTAATGTTCCTCATCACCCACTCGGCGTGTGGCGTATGTCAGCTGTGTGCTAACCTCAGGTACGTTCACACTATTCTTGGGGTAAATCCTCAGGTATTCACACTAAACTGACAGTGAATCAGGGTATCAGGGAACATGTGAATTACTGGTTAATGTTCCTCATCACCCACTCGGCGTGTTGCGTGTGTCAGCTGTGTGCTAACCTCAGGTACGTTCACACTATTATTGGGGTGAATCTTCAGGTATTCACACTAAACTGACAGTGAATCAGGGAACATGTGAATTACTGGTTAATGTTCCTCATCACCCACTCGGCGTGTGGCGTGTGTCAGCTGTGTGCTAACCTCAAGTACGTTCACACTATTCTTGGGGTGAATCTTCAGGTATTCACCCCATGAATCAGAGAACATGTGGATGACTAGTTAATGTTTCTCATCATGCATCTCACTCGGTGTTGTGTCAGATATATGTGCTAAGCTAAGCCGCTAACCTCAGATAAGCTCACACTATTCTTATGGTAAATATTAAGATATTCACACTAGACTGAGAGTGAATAAGGGGGCAGAGTGAGTGGGGGGCATGTTTCCATGTTTCTCATCACGAGTCATCACTCATTTATCACTAAGCTATTAATCTCAGGTAAAATCTTAAACTAATAAAAATCAGAATAAAAATAAAAGATAATTGCATTTTTCTAATAACTTCTAATAGAAACTTTTCAAATGCGCCATTTTATTGCAAATGTTGTTTATTTGGTTTTGATTCTGATGATCCCATTTCATGACGTCACATAATATGCCCCTCTATATGACGTCACACTATGTACTATGATGTCAAAACCTATCTGGCTTTATTTCATGACGTCACACTGTCTGCAGGTGCACGTGTTTCCCACGGTGCTGCGGCAAAGAGCAAGAGGATGCAGCGATCGTGCACGACAACTGCTGCGAGTGCAACATGGCGGCGCTGCGTGAGCAGGTGGAGCGGGGGGATGTGGAGGTGGTGTACGCGACATACCACGTGGACGTCGGCCAGACACCCTTCTTTGTGGCCCTCGACTTTGCAAGGAAGAAGGTCGTGCTGAGTATTAGAGGAACCTTATCAATGAAGGTACGGAGGAATTTAAAGTGAATAAATTAAATTAATTAATTAAATTAATAAATCCCTAGTTGAAATATTATGTATTAAACTCATCCTTTACATATCTTATTACGTTTTTTTACCTCAAAAACACGTTTTATTTCTTCCTCACTGAAAATAAGGATGAAAAAGACAATTTTTTTCTAAATTTTATGCTCAATAAGAGGAGATAAGAGGTAATCTCGTCCTTTTTCCTCTTTTTCCTCGGGCATGGTGCAAAATATGAGGAAAAAAGACGAGGGACGTTAATTGTTATGAAAATTATTTCAACTCGGAGTTAATTAGGAAATGTTGAGTTATAAATATGATAATATGTTAAAATTCAAAATTCTTAAATTTTGGTACTAAAAAGATCTTTATAAAATTTACGTAAGATCTTTGTGAGAAATAATTTTTTTGTAATACAAATTGTTTGAATTTCCTTTCATATAAGAGTTAATTTTCAAAACAAACTCCCTTTTCTATAAAAGTTCTTTATATTTTATTGCATACTGATGAGCCTATAACTGAACTGTCCATGGTATAAATTTGGGGTATGGTATAGCGGACTAAAATAATAAATAAATTCTCGAAATGTGAATGATAATAAATATTATCAATAACAATACTTTAGAATGGGTTTATATAACATTTTCATATTATTACTTATAATCTGGATTAAAATAACAGAGCGCTCTATATTCATTGTAAAGCACCTGAGATTGTTCAGTAATAATATAATGAATATTAAAAGCTATAATAATAAATTCTATACATATAGGCAACAAATAAAAATACGCAAATCGATTGAGGCATAAACAGAAAAGAATCTCGACCAAACGAACATAAACCTATTATGGTCCATAATTGCATCTTCTAACGTGTGGATTTGAACGTTATTAACTCTTTCAGGACGTGATCACCGACTTGAACGCGGAGGGAGAACCTTTACCATTGTCGCCGCCCAGGGAGGACTGGCTGGGTCACAAGGTAGGACCAGAGGTCAAACAAGGTCAGGCGAAGGTGGCGTCGTATAATATACTTGTTTTAAATATCACTGGGTGTATTAATACTGTCCTGAAACGTAAGTATAAGCTTTACCTTTTCAATTCATTTATATCTGTTCATTGTTTTAAAGAACAGTAAATGATTGAAATTGATTGATTGAAACATTGAAATTTTCAACTTCTAAATAGAGACCAGATATTATTTTGTTTTTACAATAAAAGTGATTGGAAGAAAGTTAAGTTTATAAGAATTATGATTAAATTATTTGTTTTAAAAAATAATTTAATATTCATTTATTAACTCAATTAAATATTGATAAACTTTTAATTAATTTAATAAAAATTAATTAAAAAATATATTTTTACATTATTGCAATTTTTTGTTTTAAAATTTAAAAATTAAATAATTTTTAAATAAATTATATAATAAGTAAAATTTTCAAATAACTATCTCTAACTGCATCATAACATTCGTAATCAAAATCTCTCAATAATATTAGCGTACAACTTGAGCCAAATAAAGCAATCGGAGGCGCTAATTTATAAACTCAAGTTCGTTTATATGAAAATTATACACAAGTGAATATATTGAAGAAAATGGTTCTTTCTTCAAACATTTTTTGTCATTACTTTTACTACAGTAGTCACAACTACTGATACTCGCGTCTAATCACCTGCTTGGACCTCCACAATAAACCCACTGTTGTACAATTTTCAAGTAAACCAACTGTACTTCAGTCGATGACTCCAAAGTGTCTCCTTTCCCAGGGTATGGTCCAGGCGGCAGGCTACATCCGGGACAAGATTCGCGAGGAAGGGATCTTGGCACGCGCCTTCGGTAGGGACTCGACTCGGGGCACTCACCAGTTTGAACTGGTTCTCGTGGGTCACTCTCTGGGAGCAGGAACCGCTGCCATCTTGGCCATTCTGTTGAGGCAAGAACACCCGGGATTGTTGTGTTACGCTTTCTCACCGCCAGGAGGGCTGTTGAGGTGAGTTGAAGCATCCCACGTGAATGAGTTGAAATAAATTGAAACTTGTATTCACTTATAACGCCTCTCCTAGTCCTTTTACCTTCTATTTTGAATCATTTTTGAGGAAAAATAAGGAAAAGAACAAAATTACGTCTTCTTTCCTCTTTTTGAACATAAAATGTTAGGAAAATTAACTCCTTTTCATCCTCATTTTGAGCAAGAAAGAAAAAATAATTCGATGTGTTTTTAAAGTAAAAAGACGCAATAAGATTATATTTAGAAATGTATAGGATGTAAGTTTAAGACGTAATTTTTAAACTAGAAAAATAGTTTTATTATAAAACATATTTTTTAAATATTTTTTTTTTTTTGAACATTCCATTTAGAGAGACTGACTCCCATGTGTTGCAGCATGCCAGCCGTGCAGTACTCGCAGCAGTTCACCATCAGCGTGGTGGTGGGCAAGGACGTGGTGCCTCGCATCGGTCTGCATCAGCTCGAGTCGCTCAGGGCCGACCTCATCAACGCCATCAAGCGGAGCACGCACCCCAAGGTTGGTCCTTTAGCAAATTTGAGGATGTCTTAGAGATAGCAAAAAAAAAAAAAAAAAAAAAAAATTGGAAGGAATTAATAATACATATATATTATATTATAGTTCTCGATTCATATAAAAAAAATCATGCAAGTTCACTATTTCAGCTCATTTCTAGAATATTTTACAGTCAAACAAGCGAAGGTTTATGCCTAGAAACTATAATAGAAGTGACGTAAATTACGTAATTCCAATTTTATTTAGCTTGCAATCACAAGTAGAAAATGTAGAAAACAGTAGTAAATGTGTCATTTCCGGATATTTTCAAGCGTAAACTATACTTTGCTAGAATGTAATAATATTTATTACTATATATTAAATTTTACATGAAATTTTCAATCAATAATTCATTGTATTTGAAAGCATTTCTGTCCAATACTAAAACTAACATGTCATTCCAGTGGCGCACGATCGCTGGCGGAGTTATCTGCTGTTCGGGCGGCGACACGACTGACGACGCAAGTCAGTGGAGCGTGGCTGAGGGGGGCGCGGCAGTGACCGAGGAGGAACGAGAGGCGGCCAGGGACGTGGCCACCCACCCGAGTGACAGCTCCATCGCCCTCACCGTCCATCAGCCGCTCTACCCACCTGGGAGGATCATGCACATCGTTCGACATCACCCGAGCTCGGGAGAGTGAGTATGCCCTGAAAATGGATAGCTCGTTATGCCTTTACCGATGGATCAGTTTACTAGATTGATAATATTATTCCTAGCGTAATATATATATATATATATATATATATACAAATTTATTAATCCGATATTATACAGGTACAGTCTAGTGATCTGTGTGGACGCTGTGCTTATTGTTGTACGTGGGTTAATGGATAATTTGAGGTATGACAAGTACAACAAAATATCATCAAAATGCAGTAGTAAATATCCAATTACCTAAATTTTTATTTTGTCCATTATGCGTTTCATAATTATCTAGATTATGAAAATTGAAAAATTGCATGGCAAATTATTTTATATCAGTTTCATACAAATTTTAAAGGGCACTTGACGCAGTGGTATACACCTCTGATTCGTAATCGGATGGTCGTGAGTTCGATCCTAGCCATGCACCGCCAAACTTTTCACAAGTAGCGGTTGCTAAAGAACACCCACTCGTGCATCCGGGAGGTGATTGATGGCATCCTCCGTCAATTGCCGACCATCCTGACTAAGGTTTCCATGGTTTCCTCAGTCACAACCAGGCGAATGCTGGGATGGATTACTTAGGCCATGGCCGCCCCGGTTTGGAAGGGACCCACAAAAGTAGGGTCTACGAAGAGCCGGGAGGTTAAATTCAATTCAGTCACTTAAATGTGGCCAGTACCCTATATTAGGGTTCAGTTAAAAAGCTAAAATAAAAATTATTAAAATATTTTTTAATAAATTTAAATATATAATTTTATTTGTATTTTTATTTTCTTTGATATTTTATACCATTAAAAATTTAAAAATGATAAAACTTCTTACTTTGAAACGTATTTTTTTAATTTATTATATTTAATTTATTATAAATACACAATTTTCTTTGCAACGATGGTTTGGACTAAAACATTATGTAATCATCGTTGTTCGGTCTGTTTTATGATGAATCAAATTAAAATTAATTAAAATAAATGTTCTATATAATCAAGCTCCAGCTAATTATTCAACGCTTCATCGTTTAAATTCTATTAATAATTATTAATAAAAAAGTGTTTCCCCGAAATTGAAAAAAAAAACTCCCTATCACTCGTTCATGTTACCTATTTTTTAAATCCCACTAAATATCCTCCCATTCCATTATGTTGTTGATTGCTTTTGTTGCTGCTGTTTGCTTATCATCACCTCTAACTTGGCGCTTGTATGCTTGTGGACTGACTTACATGACTGTCTTTTGTTACAGGCAAAAGTATGAGAAACGTTGGAGGTACGTCACACTGATGTTGTGTGCATGAGTGTCGTAATAACTGTCGTACCTTTAGTCATTCACTCAAACAAGTGACAACTGTCGTTACACTCAACGTTCCTTTATACAGGTTAAGACACGCACGCAATGGGGTATAAAGCCAACCTTGGTTACACTCAAACAAGTTATAACTGTTGGAACTTTAGACATACGCTCAAACAAGTAATAACTGTCGTACCTTTAGCCATACACTCAAACAAGTAATAATATATTACCTAACTCAAGGCCACGTCCTCCAGTAACCTTACCTTAGTGTGCAAGATCAACTAGCTACGACCTTTCCTGATATCACTCTCCATCTCTGCCTATTGGTTCAATTTTTCAGCAGACATAGATATACAACCAAATTGTTGACAGAACTCACCTGGAAGTTATTATACAGGCATTTTTTTTTTAGCATTTAAATGAGGCAGGTTATATAAACAACAGGGGTAAGGTGACGTCTTGATGTTGAAAATATTGCCTGACTTAAGAGCTAGATGGACAAATAAGTGGACATTTATGACTTGTTTGAGTGTGCATGTGTTTGTGAAATACATCTAGGATTTTATGTTTTATGAGAGTGTTATGTTTGTGTCTGAGAGTCTGAAACCTTATAAACTTGCAACATATGCATGATAATCATAATGTCATTGACTCCATATTTTTAGCTGTATATTCCGATTTAGGGTAATGTTATTTTCATCATTATAAATAATGTCTGTATTAATTAAAATACATGCTATATCTTTCAAATGTTAATATTTTAACATACATGGAAGAAAATTGAATTTATTCTAAATCGAGATATCAAAAAAATTTAGTAGTTAAATTTAACATAATTACTATTCCATCTCCATATAATATATTATAAATTCAAACAATATTGAGAGTAGAATTTAGATTCATTCAAGAAATTAAAACACTAAAAAATGGTTCAACAAATATTTATTTTTATTTTTGCACTTTCTCTATTTAAAAAAAAGCAATTAATAATTATATAAAATTTAATCTGCATTTATGAATTTAAAATTAAAAAATATTTTTAACATCTATTTAATTTGTAAAAATTTATTAGTCTTATTTTATATAATATTTAAAGGTAAATAAATATAAATTTTGTTATACCCGACAAAATGAAAAATGTAAAATCGTAAATTCCTTGGGGTTCTCTATTTGTGGCATCCGTATTTAGAAAATGAAACAGTTACAGCTTCATATGGCTCTTGCTTCTTAAAATTAAAAATTTTTAAATTATGAAACTAATAAATTACTTTGAATTTTGAGATCATATCGATAAAATTGTTTTGAATTTTTCGAATATTGACGGCTCGTTTTTACCTTTTTGTTTGTCAGGTATTTCAACATCATAATACATTACTTATTTTTTTTTAAATTATATTCTATAAAATATATTACATGTACGGCGGGTTATGATTTCAACATAAATGCAATTTAAATACATACTTAAATAACAGGGTATGAATAAATTTGTTTTTCAAAAATTCTAAATTGATATAATTTTGGTAATTTCAATAATTAAAAAATAAATTATTTTTTAAATTAAATTTTTGTATTTGTTTTTTATAATAAATAAATTTGAAATTACATTAATTATTAAAATATTAAGTGCACATGTATTTTACTGTATTGTCGTATTTAATTTATTTGGTTTTAATAGTAAATTTAAAATTAAGCATTTAGAACGTCTATTTATATTGCCAAAACAAAATCAAACTTCCCAAAGGTTATTGTGTAAACAGATTTAATAATATCAGAGGCGTCTTTGCTCATATTCATCGGTGTAAATCTTGAATTAAAAAGACAAAATTACCTATCACTGCTATCAGTAATCAATAAAAGCCAAATTGACTTGATTTGAAGGAAAAATAACTGTATTAATGTAATTATATTCTATTTAATTTTTTTGAATTATTAATTTTGTTTCCTGTTTTTAATGCTGATTTGACTTTCCACAAGCTAGAGTATTTTATGACTTATTTTTTACATACATGTATATAAAAAAAAAACTTCATTAAATATTGCCTTCTTTTTTTTTATCCAAAAACAATAATAATAACTACATAATATAAAAAAGGTTTGTAAAATATTTACGTGATTTACCATGAACAATATAGAGACAGGAATCTTTATATGCATTCATAATTTAAGAAAACTATTATATTATGATTGCCATGAAAGAAAAGGAAAATATCTCTATTACGTTTGTTATCAACGTTGCATGATTGTATAGACTCAAAATACCTTACCGAATGAAATTGCTCCCAATTACAGATCCTGCATTGTAAAAAACCCTGACTAGCATGAACCCACAGTTCTTAAGGTCGACATTTACTTTAACTAAGGTGGTTTTCTGACCCTTGTTACAGGCAAGTTCTGAGGAAGAGTGAGCCGGTGTACCAAGCTCTCTGGGCAGACAACATGTCGTTCGATGAGGTCCTTATCTCGCCAGTGATGGTCCAGGACCACATGCCAGACACGGTCCTCGAGGCCCTCAACAAGGTGGGTACCAAAAATATTATCTTTTGTCCTTCGTGCATGCAAAACAAAGGACAACCTTCATGATTTTTTTTATTATTGCGTATTTAGATAGAGGACCTTTTTTCAGATTTTTTGAAGCCTCGAATACTCTTTTAAAATCGAGAAGACAGACGCTATGACATTATGTCATTCAACATCTTTTCCTATGCTTGTGAGTTAAATGATTGTATGACTATGACGTCACAGATTGTAAGAATATGAGAATGAGGAAGTTAATCAATTTTGGAAAAAAAAAAATTAATGGAGTCCTCTCTCCAAATATTAAATAAAAAATTTCGTTGTTAATAAAAATAGAAACAATCACTTTTTTATTGTGGTAGTTCGGTAACAATTATTCGATATTAAAATTTCATAGAAAATCATCGTATACTGTAAATAAAAATTATGTTCTTTGGTACATGCATCGCCTCGGAAAATTTCCCTTTTGCAGCCTTTTTAATCACCATGATGCCCCATAAGAATAACATAGGGCATGGTGATCAATAAGTGAGAAATTTTTCAAGACGACGAGTGTACAAGCTCTACATAGAAAAATTGTTCGCCTAAAAGTTAGGCAACTTGTTCAGCACTATGTTGGTTGGCATTATTAGCCAATGCCCTTTCTGCATATTATATGTAAGCTACTTTATTATAATGCTGAACCGTAGCCTAAACTCAGGACGAAATGATACAAATTCTTGTTTATTTTGTATTTCGGCCTGAGTATATGGCAATCATTTGAAAAATTGTGACATATAATTTAACTGCACATTAGAATAGTCGCATGATGGTCCTATTTGACTGCATGTGACCTTGTTCCATTTGACCCTTGCATGGCACTGACCCTGAGCATGTCCTGACAGGTTGTTGACCTTCTCACGGGTGTCAAAGTTGAAGATAATGAGCCTGATATCGGTCTCACTTTGGTAGTTCCCCGCGCCGCCGCAGTTTGTGGCTCATGTGGCGCTACTTATTGTGACAAATCTTGCACGTATTCTAACCGACCCTCGTACGAAACAAGGTAACTAATTAGCAAGGTGTAAATTTTGGTGCTTTTATTAGTGATGTGTAGTGATGACATACGGGGTAATTTTTGTTTTCATGGTGTGTTCGTAAGCTGTGCATACCTTGTACTTTTTTATGTATATTGACGTATAGTAATAAGGTCAATCAATAATAGGAAAATTGAATTATATTCACAGTTAAGAGCATTACATCAATTATTTGCTTCGATAAATATAAGTATCCTATTTTTTATGTCAAGCTTTTGATGCTTTTGATCATATTTATATTTGATGTCAAATATGATATTTTTAATCGAAGCCTATATACAAATTTAAGATATATATAGGCTTTGACTTTTAGTATCTCTATATAATAGATGATTATATTTTTATTTAGTGTTTTCTTTGTAATATTTATTAATTTAAAAAGTATGGAGGAAAGACCTTAATATTTTTAATATTACAGATTTTAATTTTCTTTCGCTATTAAAAATAAAATTTAAGTAAAACATAATATAAAATTAAGCCGGTATTACACGAAAACAAATTTTCTAACTCTTGCATACAATTTTTCCTTACAAGAAAACTTGAACTCTATTTGTTTGTATGGAGATGAAATTTTCTTGCAAGGAAAAATTGTATGCAAAATTGTATGGTGTAATACAGGCTTTAAAGTCATGCATGGAGGTAAGAATATATGGGAGAATATTTGTGTTTATGACAACTATCATAAAATGAGGGTCCGTGAGTCATTAAAAAAAATCAATATGGATGAAAGTTTGTTTATAAAAATCATAGTATTCAATACATGTTTTATATTTTGTTGTTATAGAACTACCAGTGGTGAAAGTCCGTAATAATTATGTCTTAGTAACTCACAAACCAGTTTTAAAATTAATTAAATATTGTAAAAGAATATTAAAATAACCTCTAAATATCATCATTTTTTTTATATTTTTACTTTCACCATATATATTTATTTTGTCATTACTATATCAAATTATACCAACTAATATATTTTTTTTTTTAATTCAGGTTATGACGAACCTGGGTCCTGCCAAACCTCAACGAATCACCTCCCCTACTAGCGAACACCCTGACGGTCTGGAACCTTTACGACCTGAGATCTCCGAACACAGCCTCCTTCTTCAGGATGGAAACAACACTCCAAGTTCTCCAAAATCCAACACTCCTCCACACAAACTGTGTCTGGAGACAAGCTTCACATCACTCAGCCCTGACCAACCTTTGCCAGGTCATTCCTCACCTTCAAGTGCTGCTGCAACCCCATTGGCCGCAGCATTGGCTTCACCGTTTGCCCTTCATCCTTCTATACCCTGGGAATATGCATCGATGCTTGAAGAACAGTTGACTAATATGAAAAAGGTCGTATCTCCATCTGCAGAAGTACAAAAAGTCGACCTGATTCATGATGATTGGTTTGGACTAGCACCATTAGCAACACCAGAATCTTTATCAGAAGTCTCAAGTATTAGTTCCAGAACCAGTAGTCTATTACATGGTTTGGCACATTATCCAATGTTATTCTCACCAAGGTTGGGTAAAAGAGTTGGACCAATAGTCTACAAACCTTCCTGTCTTCATAAAATAGCAAATTCAAGTTCTGGAGGATCAAGCAGTAACTACTTTGAAATTCCGTCTACACCAATAATATTAAATAATAAATCTGAATGTGAAATAGAATCATCAATTAATGATTCTATTGATTTAAGTTTTGAATCAGCAAATAGTACACCAACACATAAAAATAATAATATGTTTAATAATAATATTATAGTTGATGTACATAATATTGAACCTAGTGGTAAATTTAGAATTCATAATTCTCCAAAACAAGTGACATTTAATTTAAATAATAACAATAATTCAATACCACCGTCTCCACAAAGTGTATTGTACTTCGTAGGTCATGAGTCTCCATTAGGTGGTTCACCTGAGGAAGATGACAGTGGTATTGGAACTGTTGGTAACATCAACCACGTTAAGTACAGTGCTTTAAGGCCGTCCTCAAGGCGTTCTGACGAGGACGAGTCGGTCACAGATGACGTGTCACCCCTGCCCTTGTTATCTGTACTTGGGGAATCCCCTAGCAGTTTCGTCTTTAAGTCTACGAATGGAGAAAGTAGTGTGTGACTCAAGGACCATGTGTTCTCCATTACAAATGTGGAGACGCAAGATAAGAAGAATAGTTCACAAGATCCACGATGATGGCGTATAAAATGACCCGAGTTGAAATAATTTTCATCTTTTGTTCACTTCTCTCCTCGTATTTTTTTTCTCCTATTTTGTAACATTTCCGAGTAAAAAAGATGAAAATACATCTTCTTTCCATGAAATGTTAGAAAAATTGTTTCGATTTTATCCTCACTTTATAAATGAAGAAGAAATAAGATTTGATTTTTAAGTAAAAAGACGAATTGAGATTAGATTCAGGTGTGTAAAGGATGAGTTGAAGATGAAAAATTTTTAACAAGGATATGATCTATCACATTTAATATGATTTTCGTCATTTTAGTAATGTCTTCAGTCATTGGTTGACAATTTGTAACAAACGTCCTCATTGGACATTGGTGGAATAAGAAACGAGAACTACCGAAGTCTTCCGAACAAACACGATGAAAATCATATTAAATGTGTACATTTTTTTGCCAATAAACATCGAACTTTGACATCTTGCTGTGACTATGGTGTAAAATCGAAAGGATTAGATATGAATTCAACGCCGTATGACATAAGCGCAAGTCACGACTTTATTTGTTTTGCTAACGTTGATCTGCGCTTACCTCACATCAAGTAAGCCATCTTTTACTGTTAATTGACTTAAAGTTACAGTGAAGTGAAAATTATGAAAGAAGTTTTCGAAAGTGTATATTTATAAAAAAAACATTTTCTATTTTAACTTTTATTAGAGAAGCTAGCTTTCAAATTTAATAAAATTATTTGCTAAATGACATTTTTAGAAATGCTGTTATGCATGTGCGCCGTGTGAATAGCTATTTTAGCAGCTATTTTTAGCAGTATTATGATCATTTTAATTGCAACTAATTAATATACAGAGAGATTACTTTATAATTATTATGTCTTTGAACTAACAGGTTATGAAATTTTTACTTTAAAATTGATAAGTCAAACCAAATCTCAGCTCTGTCATTTCGCCTTGAAGTTAGGCAACTTTTTCAGCATCTTAACAGCTAAGAAATTACATAATACACTCAAATTAATTTAACATTCCCACCGGAAGTAGAGGTTTCTGTCCTTCCAATTCTTATTTTAAATATAAAATTTGCAGAAAATTGTTACTAAACAACTGACTTATTTACTAAAAAAAAAAAAAAAAAATCAAAACTCAGACATGAATAGAAAGATCAGAAACCTCTCACTTCCGGTTATTTCCGGTGGGTAAATTTGACTGTACATACATTTTTTGGAGTTAAAAAAGAGCTTATACCTTTGTCATTGAAGGTTAGTTTCTTTGCTTGCCCCAACTTTATTAAAACGACATTAATAATCTATATTTGCACTGCTTGATTAGTATCTTATTTTGCAATTTTTACCTGACTGTTTTATTGCTAAACACGTTGTTTTTCTACCAGGCAAGAAACCTGGCAATTCCACTAGTGCTAATCAGTTTCAACCAGCAAAATACTCTTTCTTTTTACGGACTTATATATTATAGATTACAAGAGAAATCAACGCCTGCAAATTTATCTTGTGAATAGAGCATTGATCTCAAATTTTTTGGTGCAGAAATGAATAGAAGGTGCCGTGCAAAGTTATATTTCTCTGATTTTTTTAGGGACCGGAATATATTTTTAAATAATTATTGAAAGTACTGCAGAAAGTCACTTCTTTAATAAAAGGATAGAACCTAAAAGGGTCATGGGTTCAAACCTGACCTCGACAAAACTTTTTATCAGTACTTCCTGGGCTTTAAAAATCTGAAAAAAAAAAAAAAAAAAAATCAAAATAACATCATTTTTTACCCTCTATCTATTTCTGCAATAAAAATATTTTATTTCAAAACTCCATTATTCTTTCTCTTCAAAATCAAACGTATGCTTTGCATTCATGAAAATTTCTTTGCATTCAAATACGGAGCAAAGCAAGTGAATTTTATGTCGTAATTAGGCTGCAAGACACACTATAAGATGAAACCACTACGAAATATAAATACAGAAAGAAACTTGAATTATTACTAATGCTTTACAGTATTTAAAATAATTATATGAAAATGCATTTGATGCATATAGCAGCTCCGAAAAAATAAAATAAAAGGAATTTAATTTTCATAATTAAACCAAAGAATGTTGATTTAATGCAAATTAAATTAATAATTATATTTATTTAAAAATATAATAATGCGATTCAAAAATAAATATAACTAGGTTTCTCACTAACCACGGTTAGTGCCAGCCTAACTCAATGACACTAACCGCGGTTAAAACCTGGTTATCTTCCTTGGTAACTTTCGTGAATCGCGTCCATTATTTCTACAAAAAAGGCTATTTATATCTGGAACTTGAAATATTGAACACCATTTTGTTTGTTTTATAATCGACAACCAACATGAAATTTTTAAAACAGGAATGAATAGAGAGTACCAAATTGTTATATTCCGAGTTTTTTCAGATTTTTCAGCGCCTTGAAACTATCTAAAAAAAATGTTGAAAGTACAGAACGAGGTCTCAATAGGCATAACTTCTTAATAAAAGAATAGGACTTAAAATAAAAGGAGCGTTGGTTCAAAACTGAACTCCCCCTAAACTTTTTTTTTCAATACTTCCAGGGCTGTAAAAAATCTGAAAAAAATCAAAGTTGCATTATTTGGTGCTCTCTATTCATTTCTGTACTAAAGAAATGTTGTTAATTGCATGTATTTATGTTGAAATAAACATTGTTGTACTTGTTCTTCCAACAATGAGCCAATTAAGGATGAGTCTCTCTGACAAATTTTGTCAGGACAGAATTTAGTGAAATGTACTAACAATTTTATTAATTAAATAAATAATATATGTAAATAATTATAATATTTGTACTTAACAATTTGTACGTACAATTTATCGCTTAACTTCCCGAAGCATTAAAATATTTTAAATGTAAATAATTAAAACAGCAAAATGAATATATAGGTTTTTAAAAATTAAATATCTTGTAAAATCAGATGTTTTGTAGGGGGTATTCATAAAAACACGGAAATTAGCCTAGAAAATTTTAATACTATAAATACTATAATAATTAATATTTAAATCAAAGTTAAAACGATAAATTTAATTGCTAAATCAATGTCTTTTGTAATACTCCCTTTTTTTAATTTTGGATACCATAAAAATTTATTAATTCATTAGAAAAGCTATTTTAGTATAGAATTATTAGATTTCATTGCTATTTAAAAGATATTTATTAAATTTCATGTACTTACAATACCAAAATTTGCTCTTCATAAAATTCATAAATTTTTGTAGTTTAAAAATTTACAGTTTATTTTTTTTTTAAATCTCTCATATGATTATGTACTACCAGGAACAAATGTTTTCTATAAACTTATTCTTTTCACTTTTTTGTTTTGAATTTTTATTGGATCGTATACATAAAATTGCGCTTTTTTTTCAAATAACAATATAATTTTGTACAAACCAAAATTCACATAAAATTTATATAAATAATATTAAAATACACGATTATGAAAACAATTAAATTTAAACATAACATAAGAATAAAATTCATAATTTACTTTAAATATTTCTACAATATTATACCTTTATGTAAAAGGTGGTTAAAATTTATTTTGAGACATTATTTTTAACCGACTTTTGTTGCTTAAATCATTGAAAGTTTAAAATTCGGAATAAAATCAATGTAAAATATTAAAAAAAATATGTGACCTGCAGGCAATTGCATTCTTAGATATCTTAACATGTTAAATTATTAATAGATTACAAATACAGTTAGTTTGCTTGAATTTTACCTTACATCAATTAATATATTGTAGTCAACATTTTCTGGCCATTTTCTTGACTTAATGGAATATTGACCTCAAAATCTTACATTACAATTATGGATAGAGGGTGCAAAGTTATGCTAACCTGACTTTTTTCAGACTTCTTAAAGACTGGGATTTTTTTTTAAAAAAATATTGAAAATACTGAGACTATTGTGACGCATATTTAGACGCCTCTCTTAATAAAAAGATAAAGACTAAAAAGGGCGTGGGTTCAAACCCAACCTCGGTAAGACTTTTTAGAAATATGATGCGGGGCTCTAAAAAATCTGAAAAAATTCTGAGTGGCATGACTTTGCACGCAATAAAAATTGAGACCGATACTCCATTACTATAATCACTTGTGTGATGATCCATCATTTTTGAACTGTTTATTACATTAGATAAATTGATGTGTAATTTTCAAACAAACTAAATGTATAATACATAATAGAGTATTGTCCTCAATTTTTTTTATTGCAGAAATGGATAGAGGGTGCAAAATTATGCTACCCTGATTTTTTTCAGATTTTTTAGAACCCGGGAACTATTTTTAAAAAATTATTGAAAGTCCTTTTCGTGACGTCACGAGACGCCGCTCCTTAAGAAAAAGATAGGACTTGCCGCCGCGTGACGTCACAAAAAGGACTTTCAACAATTTTTTAAAAATAGTTCCAGGTCTCAAAAAAATCTGGAAAAAATCAGGATAGCATAACTTTGCACCCTCTATCCATTTCTGCAATAAAAAAAATTGAGGACAGTACTCCATTTCAATTAACTCATTCCATATGCTACCTCACACGATCAATCCTAATTAATTACAGCTTAATTATATATCGTCTTACTGTGAGTAATACTCGATATTGTTCGTCTAAATGGGTAATTAATTTGTTATAATGCCCAATATGTTTTCTGTATTGTATAAATGAAATGTTAAAATTGATGATAAAAAATAAATTATGTCTAAATAAAAATAATAAATGGTTTATTTCCTGAGTTTATTAAATATTTTCAAGTTTATTTAGGGATGGTTTTAAACTAAAAACTACCTTCTTAATTTACTCACTTTTTGATTTTTTTTATGTTATTGGGAACACTTATGATGTTGATTTGATATAATGGACAACATACAATGTATGAAATTTTTTTATTGCAGAAATGAATAGAAGGTACCAAATCATGCTACTTTGAATTTTTTCAGATTTTTTTGAGACCCGGTACTATTTTTAAATAATTATTGAAAGTCCTGTGATTTCAGTTGGCACCTCTGAATTCTTAATAAAAAGGATAGAGACTGGACGCCTATTGACGCCTCCAGGGGGCGTGGCCGCACTTTCAATAATTATTTAAAAATAGTTCTGTGTCTCAAAAAAATCTAAAAAAATTCAGAGTAGCATAATTTGGTACCCTCTACTCATTTCTGTAGTAAAATTTTTTCATGTATCTTGTCCATTGAAGCAAGTTATAGGGATTTAATATTTAGGGGCTGGTAATTTCAACCCTAAAATTTAAATTCCTAAGAGGTTGTATTCATAATTTATATATATAATGCGTGCTCTGAAACTCTTAAAAATAATATTGGTGCAGATCAGAAAAATCAACTTAATTTAACATGGAAATCCCATATCGGAAGGAATTCAAATTATGAATCCATCCCTAAAACAAAAAACATGTCTTACAACCTTGGCGTTTTGTGCGTCAACTTTCCAGCTGAAAGTATTCCTGACAGAAATTTAACACAAAATTCGAGCACCATTTTGTCTATAAAGTTTTCAATCAAAAATTTGCTGAATAACAATAAAGTTCAAATCATTCACACTTCCAGTTACTTAATCTGTGAGGCACTTCAAATTAACTCGACTTATAAGTTATGTTTTGTTCTATCCTGATCACGGTCCAGCCTGGCAGGTGAAACGCTACGTCCATTGCCCCGTTCGATTGACCATCCCTCAGCTGAGGGTCGTACACGTAGGCCAGTCCGTCAGGGTGTTGCATGGCTGCGGTGAGGGCGAAGGTACCGTAAGCGAACACCGTGTGGTTGCAGGCAGACAGGATGGCCAGGTCCAACCAGGGACTGTCGATGTCACCAGTGCCGGGGAATGATACGTCAGGACCGTGGAGCTTCTTACGGCACCACGTCAGGTCGTCGCCAACCACCTGTATAATATTTATTTTTATTTATTTATTTATTTATTTATTTATTTATTTATTTATTTATTTATTTATTTATTTATTTATTTATTTATTTATTTATTTATTTATTTATTTATTTATTTATTTATTTATTTATTTTTATATTAATTTAACGTTGTCTCACCACCATAACTATTCGCCTGCCGCTCAAGTCCGCTCGCACCTTCTCCATTGCCTTCAAGAAGAAGCTCTCATCAGCTGGTATTGATCCAGGGAACCTTCGTTTAATGTACTCGATGTAGTCTGTCCTACGAACGTGTACTGCCACGAACTCAGGCGTCTCGTCAGCTGTCCACGTGGGGTCCTGTGTGACAAAATGTCAGTTAGGAGCGTTGTAGTACCGATTCAGATCAATAGAATAAAAGTTTAATGGAGTATCGACCTTAATTTTTTTTTATTGCAGAAATGGATAGAGAGTGCAAAGTTATGCTACCCTGATTTTTTTCAAATTTTTTAGAGCCCGGGAAGTATTTTTAAAAAATTATTGAAAGTTCTTTTTGTGACTACATGAAACGCCACTCCTTAAGAAAAAGATAGGACTTGCCGCCGCGTGATGTCACAAAAATGACTTTCAATAATTGTTAAAAAATACTTCCCGGGCTTTAAATAATCTGAAAAAAATCAGGGTAGCACAACCTTTCACCCTCTATCCATTTCTGCAATAAAAAAAATGAGGTCGATACTCCATTAAAAAAAAATGGACATTTTGGTGTGTGCATGTTTAAAAAGGTCAATTTCTTTCTAAAACTACGTTTTCTAAGGTATTTAGACCCTCACCGCCCTCTGCCGCACCTCCCCCACCGCCCTCCTGAGGGCCTGCTGTGCCTGTTCTTGGAGGTTGGTGGAGAACTTGGTCTGAGCTCGCATCTCGCGCCAGAACGGCAGGAAACTGTCGCGGTCCAGAGAGTACTCCGGCCACACCACCAGCGACACGGAGGTGGCGCCTCCCCACTGCGCTTCTATTTCTGAATGTAGTGCCTCCTTGTTGCCATGGGCCTGGGAAAAGAATGTGTGAATATACAAATAAAAATCAACTAATAAATAAATCAAACAAATACCTCATATTGTTTGAACCTGGTGAGAAGGTGCGGCAGGTTACACCTCAATGCTACATCCTCAAGGGCAGGTATGGTCAGAGCGGGGAAGACTCGACGCAGAGAGTTCAGAATATCGCGAGGCACAGCAGGCCATACTCCCAGTCGGTTAGCAGCAGACCATATTGAGAGGTACTCCCAAACCAGGTTGCCCAAACGACCGCTGGAAACCTGTAATATACAAGTTTCAAGAGCTAATTTTGTAGAGGTCCCTGTACCGTCCTATGAAAACCAATGAAAAAATAATAATAAAAAGAAATGGCTCTTTCATAACTGCAGTAAAGTGTTCGTGAAAATAGTTTTTTTTTTATTATTATTCTGATCAGAAAACCCTTCAATGTGGAGGTAGGTGATGATCAAAATATGCTAATAAATTTTCACACTGCATGGGGTAAAACTTAAAGCCTCCATTAAAAGTACGAGTTCATGGATTTTTTTTTAGCTTATTAACTGAACCCTAGTATAGGGTACTAATTTTTATTTTTTATTTTTAATTAAACCCTATTGGGTACTTCTATTTACTAATTACATACTACTTGAAACCCCGAACCTTCCGAAACCCTAACTTGAGCGTTTCGCGGGATCTTCTGGAACGGGGGCGGCCACGGCCTTGCAAATCCATCCCGGCATTTGCCTGCAGCTGAGGGAAACGTGGAAACCTCAGCCAGAATGGACGCTACAGCTTTTGTCAATGAACCGGAAGTGCAATGGTCCAAAGCCAGGGGAACCACATAGTGGAAAAGCGCAACGTACTAATAATAATATAATGATGATAGAACACCAGCTGCATGACATTTTTTATTACATAGTTGGAAAGAAGACCTTGAGTTATGTATTGTCATTTTTTCCCCACGCTCTTTTGTACCCTCTTGTCCCTGTAACACGCTTAAAATCATTCTGCAAAACGCTGTGACGTCATAGTCATAAAAATATTTTAACAGCAAGCATAGGGAAAAACGTTGCATGACTATCGTCTTTCCCCTCGTAAGAATTTTTTGATGATTATTAATTCCTCTAATACTAATCTTTTTATGTAAAACAATGTCATACTTCATATTCGTTTATAAATTATAATTATTTTGCATTTTGTATTCATATTTTTCCACTCATTAATCGACCCCCCCTTTCCCCCCCCCCCCAAAAAAAAAAGTATTTAATAATTAAGTCATCGCCTCATCATACAAAATGTGTTTTAAACGTCATAGATTTCAGATGCAATTATGAACCTTATGTCACATGCACATAAGGACCAATACTAACCACGGTGACCACCACACCCTTCGGTCCTTGACCCGGTTTTGGACATCCCGTCCTCCAATCTCGCTCCAAGTCATCCTGTATAATAAAAAGTTAATTAAATTTAAATTTGAATGTTGTAGATATAGATCTCATTACATACTTTATAAAACATATATATACAACTTGCATGACGTTTTCTTTGCGTAGAACACGAGTAATGTATTTAAGATGCAATGTACAGTTAAATTGATTTAATATTCCCGCTGGAAGTAGCCGGAAGTTAGAGGTTTCTGGCCTTCCTGTTCATGTCAAAGTCTTGAAAATTTGCAAACAATTTAGTATTATTCTTACACACCTGTAGCCAAAATTTCAAATTACAAATTAGAATAGGAAAGACGAAAATCCTCTCACTTCCGGGTACTTCTGGCGGGAATGTTAAACTAATTTGACTGTATGTAAAGACAATAAAAAAATAGCACGATAATACCACAGTTTTATCAAAATTTCTGATTTTTTTTTAATTATAATAAAATTATACTAACAAAAAGCTAGATCATGTCATAGGAAAATATATTTAGATAATTATTACAATAATTATTAATACAATATATCTGAAAAGAAGTTACATTAATTTGACGTTAAAACTTTTTAAGGTAGAGAAAACGCCGAACAGCTGTTCGACGTATTCCCATTTGATTAACATGTAAACCTTAGCAAATTCACAAAACTTCCGAAATTTTTTGAGAGGCAGATATTAGTGCCTAAAAGCCATATAAAAGTTTCAAAACAATTTAACGAGCCAATTTTTTTTAATTAAGTTCTTAGTTTGTGTCTCCATGGGAAAGCCCTATATGCTGAAAATTAAAAAAATTAATAAAAAAAAATCAGCTCGTTAAATTGTTTTGAAATTTTTTCTATAACTTTTAGGTATATAATTTCTATACCTTTTCTATTTGTCTCTCAAAAACTTTCAGAATTTTTGTGAATTTGCTAAGGTTTACATGTTAATCAAAGGAGAGTATGTCGAACAGTTGTTCGGCGTTATCTCTACCTTACGATTTTAAAGGTCTAAATTGTTAATGAAAATGTAAAAATATATTATAATAACTTGAGTCCAAAATATGTCACAAAAAATCATTGATCTCTTTGCATATTTATTTGACACGAGGCTCTAAAAAATTAATTATTTAAAAAAAATCTAAAATACAACTGTAAGTAAGTGAGAGGTTTCTGAACTTTCTAGTTACAATTTTGAATCTTTGTATATATAGAGAATCATAATGAGGTATATCTACTTCAATTTTTTTTTATTGCAGAAATGGATAGAGCGTACAAAGTTATGCTACCCTGATTTTTTTCAGATTTTTTAGAGCTCGGGAACTTTTTTTAAAAAATTATTGAAAGTTCTTTATGTGACGTCACGAGACGCTGCTCCTTAAGAAAAAGATAGTACTTGCCGCCGCGTGACGCCACAAAAAGGACATTCAATAATTTTTTAAAAATAGTTCCCAGGCTCAAAAAAATCTGAAAAAAATCAGGGTAGAATAACTTTGCACCCTCTATCCATTTCTGCAATAAAAAATTTTTGAGGTCGATACTCCATTATAAGTATTTTAAACCTGTTTGCAAAATTTTAGAGTTTTCATATTTATATTTCAACCAAAATCCTTCCATTTCCGGTAGTATATTGTAGGTATACTCACTGTTTGTTGGAATTTTGAAAGTTTCAATTCAATAAGAGCACATGGTGGCTCATATTCTCTAAGTAATAATTGACATGTGAGAAGTACAGTGATCAAAGTTGCCAGGAGAATTATCAGCCATCTTTTCCAGGAACGCTGGTAGTTCTTTACATAAAAAATACAATCAAATTTATGTAATATTTCTAACGGAAGTGAGAAATTTCTGCTTATTGTTATGTTATGAGAAATTTGGAAAACATGTTACACTCCTCTTAAGGGGAAGGTAATACCGATCAGCTGTTTTTTTTTCCATTTGATTAACATGTAAACCTTAGCAGACACACAAAAATTCTGAAATTTTTTTGAGAAATAGATTTTAGTACGATTTTTTTTTTTTTTTTTTTTTTTTTTTAAATTAAGTTTTTAGTTTCACTCTCCATGGGAAAGCCCTATATATGCTGAAAAAAAAAATTAATTAAAAAAAATCGGTTCGAATAATTGTTTTCATTTGTTTTTTGTGGCTTTTAGGTACTAAAATTTAACCACAAAAAAATTTCAGAATTTTTGTGTGTTTGCTAAGGTTTAAATGCTAATCAAATGGAACTAAAAAAACAAACAGCTGATTGGTGTTCTCTTTCCCTTACAAACATGTAGTCAAAGTTTCACACAGCAACTGAATAGGAAGAACGAAAACTTCTCACTTCCGGCTACTTCCGGAAAATCAAATTAATTCAGCTGTACTGTATTGCAGAATGAAATATTTCACTGTATTTCAGAAACAAACCTTGAGTGCCGGCTGCATAAGAGATACTGAAAGAGAAACCGTAATCACATTTTTACTCAAATAGCTATCTATGAGTTGCATCCATATATCTTATCTCGTTAAAATACGCCATCAAAGTAAATATATAGATTTAATAAAAATAGATAATAAAGTTACTATAGCCAAATTAATCTGAAATTCCCTCCGGAAGTTGCCGGAAGTTTGTGACTATTCTGTTGATAATTAAGCAGTGGAATTTTGCAGAGGGCTTAATGAACAGTACAATGAGATATTAGAATGAGAAAATTTTAGTAGCTTAATCGAAAGAAGGGGTACTGTGAATTTTTTCAGATTTTTCTGAGACCGGGAACTATTTTTAAAAAATTATTGAAAGTCTATTTCATGACGTCACCGGCGGCACTGCCCTATCCTTTTTCTTAAGGAGTGCCGCCCGTGACGTCATTAAAATAGATTTTCATTTTTAAAAAAAAAAAAAAAGTTCCCTGTCTCAGAAAAATCTGAAAAAAATTCACAATACCATATTTTTACCCCTTCTTTCGATGAAGCCACTAAAATTTTCACATTCTAATATCTCATTACTGAAATATATATTATGTGAAATTGTTATGCTGAAATACGAAAACTTACACTTCTGGCTACTTCCGGAGGGAATATCATAAAAATTTGACTATATCTTCAATTTATGTCCTTATCATGAACATATAATGTGACCATTATGTAATATTTTCGTAAAAAAAAAAAAATACAATCCTGTCAGTTCGTTCGGAAGAGGCTTGATATGTTATATATAAAATAAATAATCATAGAAATATTATTTATAATGGGCGCGATTACTGAATCAGTTAATCAGGTTTAAAACCACGTTTAGCTTAACCACGTTTAACTATACCTGTTTTACGTGTTAAACCACCTTAGAAACCTAAGAAACCTGGCTAACTGCTTCGTGAATCGCACCCATATATATAGTCACAATATTTTTTTCCTTTAGCTACAGTTAAATTAATTTCATAGTCCTTCCGGAAGTAGCCGGAAGTGTAAAGTTTGAGAATGATCTATTTTGTATTTTTTTCAGTTTTTTTTTATTTTTATTTTTTAATTTGCATTATAGGAATAACATATGGATTTTAGTAAAAACTAATTAAAACATTGTCACTTTTATTTTTGCAATGCCACAACAAGTAAGTTGTATTTTAGATGCACCGTAGCGCACTTATACGTGCAAGAAAATAAAAATAACCAACCATAATTTGAGCTATCCAGATATATATATATATATATATATATATATATATATATATATATATATATATATATATATATATATATATATATATATATATATATTATGGCTTCCTAGCTCTCTGCATGGGATACTATATAACTACAATATAGACAAGGACGGAGGGTTGTCAGTAAATCAGGTGTTTAATCATATGATATTATTTATGAATGGGTTTTGCCTTTTTCATATCACCTTTTGGGTTACTTACTTTTTTTTTTTATCTTTCTTCTCCTGTTTTTTTTTCATGTCTTTTTCCGGCCATTCTCTTGTATTATTTAACCCAATAAACAATTGTAATTACTACAGTAAAATGCAGGGCATGCAAATATTGCATTATTTAATACAAAAAAATAATATTCAAGTTAATATTTTTAATCAAAATAAAATAAATTCAATTAATTAAGAGGTACTTAATTAATTTGTAAGGTTTAAAAACGGATTAAAAATGCACAATTTTTTTATACAACAAGAATTTCTTTAATTTTTTTAAGATTATACCTTGATAAGAATGAAATTTTATTTCTATGTTTAAAAAAATATATTATCTATATAAAGAAATCTTAATGTTTTTATAAAATAAAACTTCTTGTTAAATGAGTGACGTCACAGAGGTGTAAGATTATTTACATTTCTTTTTCAATTTTTTTTATAAAAAAAAATATGTATACGTGAAAATTAATTAAACGAACATAACGATTAGATTTGCAATATTCTATAAATTTTAAAATTGTTTTAAATATCACCAAACTTTTCAAATAATTCCACCCTCAGAATTTGGAGGGTGAATCAAAAAATTTATTAATTAACAACTTTAATTTTGATATTTAGATCACATTATATATTATTACGTAATATAATTACATTTGATTTGATTTGTTCATTGGATCTAATACAGAAGTTCTACTTATTGGATGCGTTGCAAGTTACATCATAAGACATAAACATAATACTTGTCTAACATAAAGGCGGATTCAGATGGCGACAAAGGCGATGCGACGTGATTTTGTCACACAAGCTGTGAAATCCTATGCGACGAGCGAATTCGCCAGGTTGCGGCAGCGAAATCGCGTTAATTGCGATGCTCTTTTTTTTTATTGCCAAATATGGCCGCCACCGGATGTCTCAGTAAGTGCGCATTATTCGCATCGCGTCGCATGATAGAAATCGCCATGTGAATCCACCTATAATTATATAGTAATAATAATAATAATAATAATTTCATTCTGATAAATTGGTTGTACGCATTACAACATATATCACGTCATTTCAATAAATTATTTTAACCCTACAAATAAAGTAAGAAAGTTTAATTTACATATTTATCTCATCTAAATAAAAATCAAACATTATGAATCACACTTCTTAGTTTCTGAAATACAACATGTAATTACAATCACTCTACAAGACAATTTTCAGACAACTTATTAGAGAAAAACATTTTTAATGAATAAAACTATTTTTTTATCAATACTGATTTCAATTTTGCCTTAAATAATTTATCACTTTCAATATTTCTAATACATGCAGGCAAAAAAATCAAAAAATTTTGCAGACTGATATAATGGACTTTTTTCTAATAAAGCTGATTTGTGATTAGCAACTACTGTTTTGGTTTTTGGTTTTGTTTCTTGTTTCATACGAATGTTGATTATGATCATATAGTTCAGGATGTTGTTTTCTAAACAATGCACTATTTAAAATGTACAATGAAGGCAATGTTAGCATATTGTATTTTTTAAAATATGATACACAAGAATCTCGTTTTTTAAATCTAAGTATTGTCCTTAATGATCGTTTCTGAGCTACAAATAACCGACTAATAGATTGATCATCGGCTCCAAAGAAAATAAGTCCATAAGTTAAATGTGAGTATACATAAGCATAATAAATTGAGAATAATGAATCAATTGAAACGTGGTCCCTAATTGAGTACAGTACAAAGTTTGCTGAGTTAATTTTTTTTAAAACATAATCTATATGTGTTTTCCAGTTTAAACATTCATGAATATTATAACCCAAGAATTTAATATGCTCGACTCTACTAATAGTCAGTGAATTGAGTTTAAGTAAATAGCTATAATGTTGAATATTTCTGTGTGAGTGAAATTGTATAAAAGCTGTTTTTTTTTTTTCATTTAATACCAGTTCATTATTATCACACCAGATTTTCATATCAGATAAAGTTTTATTTACATAAATTTTTAATTCCTCTTCTGTATCGGCAACAATAACTGCTGTAGTGTCATCTGCGTATTTTATTATTTTAGAATTGATACATTTTTAGAAAGATCATTAGTTCCAATACTGAACAGACTGGGAGAAATACACATACATACTGCACAATTATTTGTACAGTTCACTAAAATAACACACATAATTATAATACTATACTGACAATATGAGATCGTGCTATATTACTGAATTTTTGGTACTTGATATTTTATTTACTTATTACAAACATATTAATATATTAAAAATACAATACATATAGTGCTGAATAAAATATTAATGATCATTGGGGTAGTAAAAAAATTGGCCCACATTCAATATATATATTTATATATAAAGTCATGGGAGAAAAAACGGGGAGAGATGGAGTATTTTCTAAGAATGATTTTGATCACATGCAATAAATTTCTTTTTTTATCACTATGCACTGTTATTTGCTTAAAACATTATAAATTTATTAGTCCATGCTTTTTAATAGTGCATACTTTTACTAAAAAGTTATTGCAATGCATATAAATTATAAAACACATCAGTTTTCCATTGCTATTGTACATTTAGCTTTTAGCATCACCGTTTCTTCCCATATGGCTGTATACAGTATACAGTATATATTGATCACTACCTCACCATAGTATTATTTTAATTGGGAAATATGCGTCTGTTGTTTCATGGCTAACTAAAGATTATTAATTTGTCACAATTTTTGGAACAGTCTTAAATCACATATGAAAAGTTTCATTACGACCCCTTTTGGTAATTCTATATTTTTAATTAACGCATCAAGAAACAGTACTGGTAATATTTTGCTCCATTTTGATCACTTTCCAGCCTGGAAGGTGAGCGGCGATGGCTTGCACAGGATGCAGTTCTCCATCCTTTGGCTGAGGGTCATACACGTAGGCCAGTCCGTCAGGGTGTTGCATGGCTGCGGTGAGGGCGAAGGTACCGTAAGCGAACACCGTGTGGTTGCAGGCAGACAGGATGGCCAGGTCCAACCAGGGACTGTCGATGTCACCAGTGCCGGGGAATGATACGTCAGGACCGTGGAGCTTCTTACGGCACCACGTCAGGTCGTCGCTAACCACCTGCAAGAAACTACGTGGATGTAGGTGGGATCAAGATACACTTGGTGTTGCAATGGAATATCGACCTCATTTTTTTTAATTTTTGATTGCAAGAATGCAAGGGTGCAAAGTTATGCTACCCTGATTTTTTTCATATTTTTTAGAGCCCGGGAACTATTTTTTAAAAATTATTGAAAGTCCTTTTCGTGACGTCACGAGACGCCGCTCTTTATGAAAAAGATAGGACTTGCCGCCTCGTGACGTCACAAAAAGGACTTTCAATAATTTTTTAAAAATAGTTCCTGGTCTCAAAAAAATCTGAAAAAAATCAGGGTAGCATAACTATGAACCCTTTATCCATTTTTGTTATAAAAAAAATTGAGGTCGGTACTCCATTAAAATATTCTCCAGTTTAAAATAATTTTCATCTTTTATTGACTTTTAATATTCTCCTCGTATTTTTTCCTTCTATTTTGCACCATTTTAGAGGAGAAAAGAGAGAAAGAGACGAGATTACGTCTAATGTTCTTTCCTCATATTTAACATAAAATCGTAGAAAAATTGTATCTTTTTCATCCTCACATTGAGCAAGGAAGAAATAAGATGCATTTTTAGTAACAGGGCGTAATAAAATTAGGTTTAGATGATGTAAAGGGTGAATTAAAGGTGTAATTTTTTAACTGGAGTTAATGCAATAATTTTGTACACAATAGTCATTATACTCATTATATTATGGCTGTTGTTTTCATCTGCTCTCTCTCTCTCTCTCTCTCTCTCTCTCTCTCTCTCTCTCTCTCTAAATTTATGACTGTATAATGGCTATATAAGGATAGTTTACAGATTTCTATATACATTATTATTTGTGTATAATGTTGTGGCTAATTAACTCAATGACATCACATTGACCGTAACCATTTTTTATAAATAAACTACTATCTACATTTACACTTACAACATTAATAGTATTTTTTATTAATTCCAATGTGCTTTTTCTGTCATCGGTACGTATCATATACAAGTATAAGCGTTCGAAAGAAAAAGAGCAGCCGTCTAGATAACGGAAAGATCCTGGGTTCAATTCCCGGCGGAGTTCACTTCTTTCGAACGCTTATACTTGTACTTCTATGATACGTAACGATGACGGAAAAAGCACATTGGAATTAATTAAACAAACGTCATCTGATAGAGATAACATCCTGTCTACGGACTTTATATCTAAAAAAGTATCTGAAAAAAAAAGTATGTTTTATACCATCATAATTTTTTTTATTCAATTATTTCATATACATATATAATAATGAATCATTATAGTGTACTGTACCAAATTTATCATATATTATTGATAATTTATTTTTTACTTTCGACTGTCAGTTTGAATAGGTCAGCACTCAATTAAAATAGTATATTATAATTAATTAATTACCGATTTGAGAAAATCTAAATTTTATTATTAAAAAATCATGCAATAAAATTCTTATGTTAATTCAGTATTCAAATCTTCCTTTAAAAGACCACGTGGCGTGACTTACCACCATGACGATCCGCCTGCCAGTAAATTGCGCGCGCATGTTCTCCATTGCCTTCAAGAAGAAGCTCTCATCAGCTGGTATTGATCCAGGGAACTTTCGTTTAATGTACTCGATGTAGTCTGTCCTGCGAACATGTACTGCCACGAACTCAGGCGTCTCGTCAGCTGTCCACGTGGGGTCCTGTGTGATAAATTCATCTCCATTTATCTTTGAAGTGACGTCACGTGCCTCCTATTAGAATTGTATTGCAGGAGACAAGAAAAGGTTCGTAACGTCAAACCAAAGTTTAAAGAGGATGACTTTAAATTTTCAGTTAGGAGGTTCAGTATCGTTGTACTTTGGGCAAATTGACGATTAATCAATGCATTACTAATGAAAGTATAGGAGGGTTGAAACGACCCACAGTCATTTCAAATAGGGAAAAAGGTGTTATAATTGTTCCAAAAAACCTGAAAAATTAGTAATCATTAGTTAGAAAATCAGCAACGTATTTCTACTAAAGAAATGTAAGAAAAAACATGGTAATGTATTTTAGCATAATGATTTAACCAATGGGCCATCAGAACTTCCCCCCTTCTTTTCCTATGGTAATTAATGCATAAGACGAATAGGACCTTGGTAATGCTATAAGTATGATTTTACATTAACAATTAACAACAATACATAACCCATAATTAACCTTTAAGGTAGAGATAACACGGATCAGCTGGCCCAATGCTAAAAAAATCCCATTCATAAAAATTATGAAAAAAATTTAAAATGTTCTCCACTACATCCCCCATCAGTAGCTAAAATATCAGTCATACAAAAACGAGCTAGTTTTCGAGTTATTAATTTTTAAAGTTGACTAATTTAACATGAAAGTTACATTTCTCCATGCATGTTAAATTAGTGAACTTTAAAAATTAATTACTCGAAAACTAGCTCGTTTTTGTATAACTGATATTTTACCTACTGATAGGGGATGTAGAGGAGAACATTTCATTTTTTTTCATAATTTTTATGAATGGGATTTTTTTAGCATTGGGCCAGCTGATCCGTATTATCTCTACCTTAAAAGATAAAAAAAAAAGACTTAGCTCCTCCTTTTTTTAAAGGTAACCATAACATTATATTTGCTATCTGTACCGCCCTCTGCCGCACCTCCCCCACCGCCCTCCTGAGGGCCTGCTGTGCTTGTTCCTGGAGGTCGGTGGAGAACTTGGTCTGAGCTCGCATCTCGCGCCAGAACGGCAGGAAACTGTCGCGGTCCAGAGAGTACTTCGGCCAAACCACCAGCGATACGGAGGTGGCGCCTTTCCACTGCGCTTCTATTTCTGAATGTAGCGCCTCCTTGTTGCCATGCTCCTGTTGGAGAAGGGAGTTTGAAAATTTCGATAAGTTTATTTCTAATCTTCTTCTTACTTCTGGAAACCACGAATTTTTACCCCCTGCTTGTTTGCTAGCATTACCACGCAGTTTAATGGAAGCTTGTTAAATAATCATAAAATATTTTGATATTGAGAATAAGGGTGCTCATCTTACCTCACCTAAAATCGCAAATCTGCATCTCTCTGTATATTGGAGCTGCAGCTCTCACAAGTCACAAGTGATGCAGAAGTAACTTTCGTGGTGTCCAGAGTTGCATACATTAGCCGTCACATTTAACTGGCTCATGGTCGGAAGCGCTCGGGAGTCATTCGGCTTTGCTCGGCCAGTGATAACCTTCGTTACAAACCGGCTACGAATGACTGAGAGCGTTACAAACACGACCATGAGCCAGTTAAATGTGGGGGCTACTGTAGTTATATCGGGTTATCTTTGATTTGACGTCACGAAACTTTTCCCTTATCCTTTTATACAAATGGACTAATGGGAGGGTCACGTGACGTCAAAACAAACACTTTATGCCTATAACACTTCATTCTTTATACCTCATATTGTTTAAACCTGGTGAGAAGGTGCGGCAGGTTACACCTCTTCGCGACGTCCTCAAGGGCCGGTATGGTCAGAGCGGGAAAAACTCGACGCATGGAGTCCAGAATATCGCGAGGCACCGCAGGCCATACACCCATGCGGCGTGCAACAGACCATACTGATAGGTACTCCCAAACGTAGTTCCCAAACCGACCGCCAGGAACCTGTGGAATTAAATAAATAAATAAATAAATAAATAAATAAATAAATAAATAAATAAATAAATAAATAAATAAAAAAATAAATAAATAAATAAATAAATAAATACCACGGTGACCACCACACCCTTCGGTCCTTGACCCGGTTTTGGACATCCCGTCCTCCAATCGCGCTCCAAGTCCTCCTGTACAAAATTACGTGAAATATTATTTCACCATACTAGAAACTTTGAATTTTTTTCACAAAGCAATCAATTTGAAAACATCTCCTACACCACCATCCCATTTAGGGATCTTCTGAGTTCTAGTAATGAATCAAGAACTCATTTTTCCCTAAAAAATTTCTTTAATGCCAAAAAAGCATTTTTTTTTTTTACATAGATTTATATAGGACGGTGGGAACACCACAAAATCAGCTGACTTGAAGCCTTCATTACTGACATAAAATATGTGTAAAATTATAACGTTGAAATACGAATTGGAAGGTCAGAAACTTTACACTTCCGGCTACGTCCGGAGGAAATATCATGTTAATTTGACTTTACTTACCATCTGTTGAATTCTTTCGAGCTTCAACTCGCACAAAGCGCATTGTAGTTCGTGTTCTCTGACAGTGAGTAGAGAGTGGAATGTGAGAATTAGATTTACAGCAGTCAAGGCAATCATGAAGATGAACAGCCATCTTCTACACGAAAGGTGATAGTCTTTCGTAGGAGAGATGATCATGTAGGCGCGTTTACTGCAATGTCAGATAATGATAGCACTATTACTGTCAAAGAGTAAATATAATAAATTGTGAAGTAGGGGATATGAAATACGTTATCATGTGGAAGGATATTGAACAATAATATCGTTGGGGGATATGAAATTCGTTATCATTTGGAAGGATATTGAACAATATATATCGTGGTTATTTTTATTGTATTAGAAACTTATACTTTAGTCTCAATTTTTATCCCTGGTGCTAAACCAGAGGCTCAACATGTTGTGTAGTATTAATATGACATTTTTTATTGCGATTTATCTGAGAATAATACGTAAGAGAGATTACATTTTTTATTACAGTATAACAGATCTTATAGTCTCTAGACTAATTAATTTTGTATTTTAAATTATTTCTTATTTTGGATTATATTTGTTCGAGAAAATATGTTTTAAATTATTGTAAGTTAGTATAAGTTGATAAGTTGATTTGGACTAGTAATGTTCTAAATGTTCTATATTTGAGCTTAATAATCATTATTGCTTATCATAAATTCTTAGTATATAAATCATAGTCTGTAAGTTGTTCAAACAAAATATGTAATATTAATGTAATCAATTGGTCAGGGGTAAGAAACGGCATTAATGCCTTACCCTCACCATGTAAGACGAATAAATAAATAAATAAATAAATAAATAAATAAATAAATAAATAAATAAATAAATAAATAAATAAATAAATAAATAAATAAATAAATAAATAAATAAATAAATAAATAAATAAATAGTTTACCTCTAGACAGTTCAGTCTAGACTAAATGGCGCCAGATATCAGCCAATGAAAAGGCTAGAATGTCAGCTGGCCACCTTTTCATTGGCTGATATATCTGGCGCCTTCTAGTCTACTGAACTATCTAGAGGTAATCTAAGATCTGTTATACTGTATATATCAAGATTAAAGCACTTTTTTACCGTCATTAGTTTTTTTCCTGGACTTGAAAAAAAAATTAAAATAGAGTTACAATTAATAATTTTTAAATTTTCATTTTATTTAATTACAATAATGTTTGATTATTATTGATTGCTGCATGATAATGTTGAATTGCATATTATTTGAATAAAGACACTCAAGCTATGTATATTGAATTTTTTGTCACATATTTTATTGGACCCTCTATATACAAAATCGAGTGAAAAGACGGGTTGTGACGTCATAGTAATGAAACGCCTTTCCCTATGTCTGAGTGTTTAATTATTTGTACGACTATGACGTCACAGCGTTTTGATGCACGATTTTAAAATATATCAGTCAAAAATATTTTTTTTCCATAATATATTGTAGAGCAAGAAGTGTAAATAGAAGCAGAATGGGAGACAATTATTAGTTTATATTGTGCCAAATATTACAATTATCTCATATATTTAACAGCATTGGTTTGAATCATGCGACAGGCTGACCGGCCAGCCAAGAGAGGCAGCAAAGATCGTCAGTTTTTTTTTTTTATATAAAGTAAAACGCGTGTAAAAGCGAACCGGAAGTGGAGATTCTCAGGTATTTTACGCAGTAAATTTCACTGAAACTATACGTATTTGTTAAGGGCATTAGGTGTAGCACCGGTAGTTGGCAACACTGACGTATCTTCACCATGTTAATTTTTGATCATTGCTCCTCGGAGTAATTTTTATGTTAGAGCTAAGCTAATTGCTGTAGTATCAAGATAATTAGTAGCCCAAGTGCACAATTTGGCTAAATAAAGCCTGATTTAAAGAAAAGTATTGTTTAGCAATTTTTTAAATTTACATGCCTTTTTCTAAAATATAAAAAAAAATACTTTTCTTTAAATCATGCAGGCTTTATTTAGCCAAATTGTGCACTTGGGCTACTAATTATCTTGATACTACAGCAATCAGCTTAGCTCTAGCATAAAAATTACTCCGAGGAGCAAGGATAAAAAATTAACATGGTGAAGATACGTCAGTGTTGCCAACTACCGGTGCTACACTCAATGCCCTTAACATTTTTTATGTATCGTAGTTTATCCCTATAAAATATCAACACCTAAACGTAAATATATTGTATAACACGAGGCACTTCCTGTCGGTATTTATACAAATACGACTATAGGATCAGCTGCAGCCTGAGAACGAGTTGGGCCGAGTCTGGGCTGAGTTTATATACTTTTCAAAAACACCTATTAATATTACCATTTTTATTATATTGTTGTATGTTGTCCTTGAATCTACATGTAAACAAAATCTTGCTTTGTTGTCTTCACTTGTATTATATGTTTAATGTTTATGAGGTTACAGGAAATCAATATTCAACCAAATAACATGCAAAAAAAAAAAAAAAAAAAACATTCAGTGTAATTCATATATATTAATGTTAAGGAAAATTTTACACAATTATAATTTATCAACACTTGAATTATTACACTATTATTTTACTTTTAAAAACATGTAACAAGATATATGATGGATATAATAATATTAAAGAAGGTTTTCTGACGAGGGTTCATTATAAAATAGAGGTATTAGAATCTTACCGGACTGTTTCCACTCGTTAATTTTGTTGTAGTACATACGTTGAGAAACTTGAGCACTGAATTATAATGTTAATGTTTTTGTTATTATCACTACATTTCAGGTGCACCTGTTGAACCACCTGTTTTCTTCATTAGCTTTCGGGAATAATTATTTTGTTCCCATCCTTGGATGAATCGAGACTAATGAGTTCAAAAATTATGATAACTTTGTTGAAGGGTGTGTGGGGGAGGAATAGGATAGGAGAGGGGAGGGTACGGGAAGGGAGGTTCATTGACTTCAACCCTTAATGTCTATAATGTCGCCTGCTTGGCGGTGGCGGCCGCCGATGCCGCCAAAGAGGCGACACTATAGACATTAAGGGATGAAGTCAATAAACCCCCCTTTCCGTGCCCTCCCCTACCCCACACACCCTTCAACAAAGTTATCATAATGTTTGAAATCATTATTCTCGATTCATCCGAGGATGGGAACAAAATAATTATTCCCGAAAGCTAATGAAGAAAACAGGTGCACCTGAAGTGTAGTGATAATAATAAAAACATATAGTTTATAAAAAAAAGTGTTTGAATGTATAATTTTTTGGTTAAATATAATTAGTTTAATTTATAATTATTAAAAAAATCATTTTAAAGATGCTAGAGAGGGTTAAATTTTAATATGCAATTTGTCTATTACAATATGGTAATATAGCATTGAGTGTCCACACTGTAAAAAATTAATAATAAAAGCAACTCTCTACTCATTAATTGGTGAGATTAATTAAGAAAAAGCAAGCTTGCCGTACTTTAATGATTGTACTACTTATTATTACAGCGGTACTACCACAGTACTTCCTTTTGTAAACATAAACATTTTATTACTTTTACAAGTTTATGATACTTCGCAAATTATATTGCATCTACCTTTATTTATACTTTGTAAAATGAAACCGTTAATAAACAGAGCGTATCATCCCTCACTACACCAAATCTTCTTCATGTGTATCCGGTTCTTGCAACCAACAGGTGTGAAGCTTCGGATACCAGATGTTGTGTTATATAACTACGCTTGCATTGTATATTTTCTCGTGATCATGTATCAACGAGTATTTTGTTTGCGTGTTCATATGCAAGTTGATTCTTGGTGTACTGCTATAAATATTAGTACTATGTTTCTAATGAACTACCTTCCTCTTGTATCATCCCTCACCATGCAAAATAATCTTACTTATAAAAATTAATTGTATTCTTTTTAATTGTTGTGTTACATTTACATGAAAGTATTTCTCAGCAAAAAAAAAAAAAAAAAAAAAAATTGGGTATCAATGATAACCCTTTTTTTTTTGTGCTGAGAAATTTAATTATCCATGTTAAGTATTATATTTATATTATATTAATTTATTATTATTTAATACACGATTCAAAATTCAAACTGTATTAATACCTTAATTATTATTTGATTTTTAGTAAAATAGATTCCATGTAATTATTTACTACATTTTTATATTGTGTAAGTAGAAAAATATATAATTGATATTCTATATTAATTGCGTAATTTTTGTTTTGTTTCATTTTTCAATATTAGCTATAATTTAAAATTAGTTATTAATTTGATTTTTAGTCAACTTTTAACTTGAAAAAACAATTTGAATTTAATTTTGTAAAAAATATAATCAATCTGCGCCTCGTTAAAAAATAAATAATCTTGTGTCGAGCAAGAAAAAAGGACGTTAAATTTTTTACTTGGTTTAAGTAAATATATGCATTAACTGTTGCAAACATCATGACGTTTACATTATAGTAATGATGTTTACTATAAAAGTAAACAGAATTAGTTGATGACGGATATCGTTGCTATTTTTTTTTACCACATGGAAAGTAGAGGGTCTACCACAAAAAAAGACGACAAAGAAACGAATTAGTATTTTTAAAAAATAGTTCCAATGCTTCTCAAAATGGAACCAAAATCGAAAAAAATTCATCCCACATAGATTCTACAAAAAAAAAATATCAGAGAATTCGTCATTAACCATTATGGAGTCTTCTTTGACAAAACCCCTCGAATATCAAGGAAAAATACACGGTCAGGTGGTATGAAAAAAATATTGCTCTCGAGTTTTAACAAAAAAAAAAAAAATGTTTGAAAAAAGTTGTTTTCAAATCCGTTTTCAAGTGTATTTTTTTCTTATTATTTATTTTTTTTTTTTATTTGTTTTTGGGTACAGCTCGATAATATAATGTCACGTTAGCGCTGAGCCATATTAGCGAGAGGTGCGACTTTACCCAAGTTCAACTTTATTTATTAAGCAATATTCCTGGCCCAGTCTTGCTATACGGACCCGAGATATTACTTTGAGATTAGGATTATCCTAAAATAACAATATTATAAATATTGCCTAGCTTGCAATCTTAAATGTATATTGAAACCACAGCATTATTAAATACATTAAGTGTTATACTTACAATGAGGTGTCGCTGAGTATATAGAGAAGTTGGTGTGGCATGATCAGCTTGAAAAGCGTGACGTGATCGCAAGTGTGTCCGAACAGTAAATGAAGTTTTTTGTTTGATCACTGACCACCCGACTTATATCCTCAGCGGCCCTCATTACAGCCATTGTTTTGATACCAGAAGAGTGGCAGAGACGGTCGCTATATTGGAGGGGTGTAGTCTCTTTACACGTATACTCGTGAGGCGGGGTGTTTGGTTCTGCGATGGTTCACGACGCTGCACTGACTGTCCGCGTATAGTTTCCTGGGCGGTATAACCATGCAGGCGCGGATCCAGGAGGTGGGCTGGGGGGGCTGTAGCCCCCCCCCCCCGAAATTTTGGATTTATCATGGGCAATATAGGCATTTTCCCCACTCCATTTTTTTTTTTTAACATTGGCCTTATGGAGGCAGCCCCTCCCGAAATTTTTTTCTGGATCCGCGCCTGGGTATAACGACTGCCGTGTATGACAGGGCGGTTTCTGCTTGCGTAATTAGAAGTGCAGGTGCGGCGTCACATGACCCCACCTATATACATGCTTGGCTGACCCTCATTATACACATAACAATATAAACTATTCAAATGCACATTAAATGTGACAATAACATTACTATATTTTTTCACACAACCTATGACAGTGTATTTTTAGATTAAATTTATTCAAGGTTTATTGTCAGGTAAGACTCCATATTATGCGAAGCGTTCTCTCGGATATTAGATTTTTTTTTTTTTTTTGCGAGGCTTAATATTTTTTTTGTTTTTTTCCTGCCAACAGTTGGTAGGCCCTCCACTCTAAACAACACAAAACATATGACAATATTATAATATATTATAATATATGTATTATATACACAGACAGAGTACATTAAATTTAAATTTGTTAATAGCTTCCTGTTTATAAGACAAAATTCTGCAACATCTGCGATGTTTGTTAGCGTTGACATGATATTAAAAAAGCGTTGTCATCTTGAAATTTTTGGCGATGGCTGTTTTAATGGAGTTTTTTTGCTGCAGAAATGGATAGAGGGGGCAAAGTTATGTTATTCTGATTTTTTTTTTTTTTTTTTTTTCAGATTTTTAGAGTCCAAGAACAATTTTTAAAAATTTATTGAAAGTACAGAGAAAATAACACCTATAGACGCCTCAATTAATAAAAGGATCGGATCTATAAGGGGCGTGGGTTCAAAACCGACCTCGGCAAAACTTTTTACCAATACTTCCCGGAGTTTCCGGGCTCCAAAAAATCTGCAAAAAAAAAAAAATCAGAGTGGTATATAAGTTTGCACCCTATTATATTTTATTTTTGCAATAAAAATTTTGAGGGTCGATGTACTCTATTGTACACTCGTTGTCTTGGAAAATTTCCCATTTGCAGCCTTGTTAATCATGCCCTGTGTTATTCTTATAGGGCATGGTGATTAACAAGGCTGCAAATGGGAAATTTTTCAAGGCAACGACTGTGCCCTCCTCAATAATTATATAATTTACATATAATTTACATATAATTATGTAAATATTTAACACGCAAGAATAGGCGCATGACTGTGAAGTAAGTCATAGAGCTTTGCTGCATGATTTTGAGGGTTACAGGGCTAATAATGAAAAAAATTAACAATACATAACTCGAGGTTCTCTATCCAAATATTTAGTACTGAAAGTTCGTAAAATTTGTTTATTATGAAATTACATTAATAAGTTACATATATTTGAAAATTTATATATTAATAAATTATAAAAAATAATAATGTACACTGATTTTTTTTTTCATTACTGTATAGATAATTACACAGTTAAAAGTATTTATATTTAATATTATATATGACAGTTAAAATTGCTCATAAAAGTCACGCGATTTTAATTTTTAAAATGGTATTGTATTCAATATTTGTTAAAAAAAAAATTGTAAAGCCTGTATCAATACAAAATTTTACTTACAATTTTGGCTTAAAGCCTTTTTTACACCATACAATTTTGAATGCAATTTTTCCTTGCAAGAAAATTTCATCTCCATACAAACAAACGGAGTTCAAGTTTTCTTGTAAGGAAAAATTGTATTCAATATAGTTAAAAAAATTGTATCGTGTAATACCGGCTTTAAAAGAATATTTCATATCTATGCAAACAAATTGACTTTTAATTTAAAGTTTTCTTGTAAGGAAAAATTGTATGCAATAATTATTATAGAAAATTTGTATCGTGCGCGGCTTTAAGCCGCTATTACACGATACAATTTTTCTAACTATTGCATACAATTTTTACTTACAAGAAAAATTGAACCCCATTTATTTGTATGGAGATGAAATTTTCTTGCAAGGAAAACTTGTATGCAAAATTGTATGGTGTAATATAGGCTTTACGTGTAGTATACACGATACAATTCAAATTCAAATTCAAATTATTTATTTTATCTCATTCCAAATACAAGGTACACACATAAAATACATGGTATCATGCATGGGTAAGACGCGTCATTTTAGAACAAAGAATATATTAACACACACACAAAACAACAAGAAAAAAATTTTTTTTACACATCCAAATCTGTCAAAATTTAGCATTCAAATATTCATCTACACTATAAAAACAATACTTATTAAGAAACAATTTTACAGCGTTTTTAAATTCTATAATATATATGTGTAGATATCTTTTAATGAAACAGGAAGTTTATTGTAGATTTTAATACATGAGCACATAGGACCTTTGTCTAAAAGTTTAAGTCTGCTTTTTGGAGGTAATATAGTACTATTTATATTCCTAGTATTATGGTCATGGACTTTCTCCTTATGAAAAATATCAAAATTACTCTTAACAAAACAAACACACTCTAAAATAAAAATGCATGGTAATGTGAGAATACAATGAGATTGAAAATGTTTTTTACATGATTCACGGTAGGGTAAGTTTAACATTGTTCGAATTACCCTTTTTTGCAAAATAAAAATCTTTCTTGAGTCAGTAGAATTACCCCACATAATAACCCCATACTTCAAAATGGAATGGAAGTTTGCATAATACAATATCTTCAAACATTTCACATCACAGGCAAATTTCAGTTCATTAATTCCAAATTTTAAGTTTTTTTTTTAATTTTTTTAGTAATTGTTTTTAATGAATTACATACAAAATTCTTAATTTATTATGATCGAGAAAAATTAAAATTTAATAGTGTAATACCCGCTTTATATTAAAATATGGACATTTAATAGGAATAAATTCATAGAAGTTGTTACAAAAAAAAAAAAAAAAAAAAAAAAAACAGTAAGCAAATAAAATTTAAAAAATTACCCGCCTTACCTTAATTATGTCGAAATCACAATCATGACATTTTATGACCAACAGTTATTCATATTATTCAGTTATTTAATTTAATACTATAAAAACACAATATTCCATGTGTTAAAGAATTGTGCATTGTATAATGTATTATAAATTTACATATGAAGAAACTGAACAGCACTATAAACGTGGGAAACAGGACATCAACTGTGGTGATTAGCTCAGAGGATGTAATAACCAACTTCTTATCACACTGTTATATATATATTTCAACACATGAAGCCATAAGTAATCCTGCATGTTACCATACGAAGGAACTATACACTTGTGGTGCTTAATTCTCTTTACCATCGGCTATACGATCATGCGCAGGCGCGGATCCAGAAAAAAATTCGGGGGGGGGGGGGGCCTAATGTTAAAAAAATGGAGTGGGGGAAATGCCTATATTGCCCATGTTAAATCCAAAATTTTCAACCCCTTCCCCCTGAATTCACGAATTCACGCGTCGTGTGTGCTCGCTAGTCTTCGGGTTCCATTGCACCAATGAGGGAAAGGTATTTAAAAATTTTAAACCAATGACTGAAGACGTTACAAACCCGATGAACTGTGTATTTATATTTTCAAATTAATAAATTCTATGTACCACCAGAAATAGCCGGAAGTGCGAGGTTTTTAGACTTACTAGTTCAGTTTTTACCTGAAATTTTGCATAAATATTTATATTAGGGGTTGTTACCTAAATGCAAAGTCTTAGAATCTTCATAGTTCATCCAAAATTCTTAAACTTCCGGCTACTTCCGGCGGTAATCTTTCATTTGTCCAACTATAATAATAAATACAAATTAAGTTGAAAAAATGCTAAAAATTACGTATTAAAGTCCAGCTATTTGAAGTTTATCGGAGAGGCAATTTTTATTAATATAATTGTCATTTTTTTTTTTGCTATAATATTAACGGTTTTGAAGTATCAGAGCTAAAAGTATAATAAAATTTTCTCTATCGTATAATATTTTACTGCGAAATTTTAGTTGTTGTTTTTTTTTTCGGTAAAATTGGTTTACACATGCAATTTATACATTATTATTAAATATTCTAGACTATAATGGATCGATACAAAAATTGTACTTTATATGATTAAAGGTCTGTTTCTTATCTGACTTTACTGATATTCACCTCTATGGAAGGGAGTTTCATTTTGCATGCTGGTCTACTGTTTTATAAAAAATATATAGCGGTACCAGGAAAGTGATTATATATAGTCTACACGCTATTGTATTATTGTAATGATAATGTTTCACTTTTGATAGGTTTCATGTCACACGCAATTTATTAAGCAAGTACAGTCAATAACAAGTATAAAAGAAAGTAAAAATGAGCCTTTGTTGTACATAGTTTATTTCAATGGTAAGGATCCATCTTGACGTCATCAACCCTTTGTCCTCCCATTTACTTACAAAAAAAGATTAAGCGCATATAAGATCCTATACGGAGCAATTTTCCGATCGCAAATTGTTATAACCCTCTAATTAATTGTTTGAAAATTACGTATATTGGCACTAACCTTTTACGTTTGTTGCTATAAAAATTTTAATATTTGCCTCGGGTCAGTTTAATTAAAGAGCATCTAAAGAATTTCGCGGTAGTAGTGTTTTGACTTCAAGCTGAAAAAACTTGCGCAGAAGGGTTGCGCGCCGATGCGCGATGGTTGTAGCAGGAGTCAAAATAATCAAACGAACATCGTTTAGTTTACAACATGGTGACTCAGGCCGCGCTCATTTAAAGAATGCGTACTAAAAAGTGTATACACTTCAAACACTAATTAGTGTAAATACTTATTTTAACTTTACTGTACACTAGCGCCAACACTTGTTAGTGTCAAAAGTTGGAAACATTTGCATCAGCTGATCAATGTTAAAAAAGTTAGTGTCTGTGTTAGTGTTTGAAGTTGCTATTTCAAACACTAAATACTAGACCCTTCAAAAACTTCAAATACTTGAACACTTGCGCTAATTGAGACAACAGTTAGTGTCAATATGGCGTCAACACTTCAAAAAACTGACAAGCGATAATGTGTTTAGTGTGCATTCGTAGATTGGCATGCACTCAAAGTGTTCTGGTGGATGCTTACCATTCCCTTCTTTTTTTATTATTATAACATACCACCAGCTTTATAAGAATGTTCACACTTTCTACGATGTCCTTTCACTCACACTAATTGAGCGTACATCGTTGATAGAGCGAAAATGCATTATAGAAAGCTGTGATAAGCTAGACAGATGGAATTTTTAACTTTCACAACAGAGGCTCATTGTTGCTTTAATAATTTGCTATTCACTGTACAATATAATGACAGTAAGGGGTACCAATTTAGGGAAGGTGGGGGGGGGGAGGTTAATTGTCTATACACAAGCCTTAGCCTATTATAACGTCTTAAAAGGGGAACGAGAAAAGCGCACTTGCTTCAATCTCGTATGGTGGCCATGTTGGCGATAAAATCACTCACTGCAAGACATTCAAGGAAATCCCGAGTCTCTGAATGGTTGCGGCGTGTGATTTTTTTTTTTTTTTTGAAATGCACGTTTAGGCATCAAGGTATATAAGTGATATTAAGAGAACTCAGCATCGACTGACCACTTAAAAAAAACACTACATAATATATTATTTGCCTATTAACGATGTAGACGTGCAAAAAGAGAAATTTAACGCCCATCTACAGTCATATTTATTTTATAATCCCTCGGGAAATAACCGGAAGTGATTTCTGGCCTTCCTATATTCAGTTCTATTTTTTTAAAATTTAGAAAACAACCCCGTCTGAAAAATATCAAATATATATGTGAACAGGAAGGACAGAAACTACTCATTTCCGGGTACTTCTGGCGGGAATTTTAAATTAATTTATCCAAACAATAAAATTTCAATTCAATGCCAACAAAATAACATTCTATACACGTTGCACTTACCTACCTCCGGATGTATCACGAATGTTATTATCATCCTTGAATAGCTAATTATTGGGTGGAACTTTATTGTATGCAGAATTGTAATTTTAGGTAACCACCCAGTCTGATTATTAAAACAATAGTGTTCAAATTCTCCAGCATATTTTCATATTCATGCAAAAATCATTTTCCTCAGTTTAAATATATTTGTATGTTCTTCCTCAGATTAATTTTTATTAATTACACAATAAAAACATTAACATGACATTTAAGTTTTGTATTATTTTATTTCTGAATTAATGCATTAAGGGAGTTATGAATATATTATATATAAAATATGATAGGATAATAGGATAACATAAACTAATATAATTTTATACTTCTATTAATATTTAGACGAATCTTTAATTTCATATAAAAGACAATTTTATTACTTAAAAATTATTTATAATCTTATATAGTAAAAAATTATATACTCAATAAATTATAATTAAGAATAATTTTAGGGATCAGTTTTTTGGAAAAATGAAAATAAAGGGGCCTGAACTGGCCCCTTCTTGTGCCGGATTGGCTTGAAAAAAAAATGAGGGACCCAACTTGGGCCCTTCTAGTGCCAGATGGGCTGGTAAGAATTAAAATTAAGGGGCCCAATTAGGACCCTTCTAGTGCCAGATGGGCTAGCCGCACTTGGGCCCAATAACATCCCGACGACCAAAAAGTGATGGGACTTTGTATGGCAGCCCAGCATGAGCCAAGTGGGCAAGCCCGCCATTGGCCAAACCATGGCCAGAAATTTTGTGTTAGCTGGGATAGTACATTGTATGAGCAAAATAAATGTTTGTCTTTCTGACTTTTACTTTTGCCAGTGTTTGATGTAATCATTCTGTATGTAGTATATGTTGCGATGGTCACTTAGTGTTCGTGCACGTCACTAACACTTGCATGTACTACACATATCACTACGTTTCGAGAGTCAACCTCTGCATACAGAAGGATTACATCAAACATCAGCAAAGGTAAAAGTCCGAAAGTGAAATTAATAATACATTCAATATGAATACCCTTTGCACCAAAAAGTTATTTACTATATTATAAATGCTTGTGTAAATTTTATTGTTAATTTTATTTTCTGGATATAATTTGAGTTTATTTTTATGATCAATTAATGTATTATTAATTGCTTTTTTGGGTCATTTACTTTTTTTTATATAATAATTATATGTGCCCTCGCCTCGTTTTATTAACGTTCAATTAAATTGATTAATCGTTAGTAGTTAATTTTAATTAACATTGTGGTATACGGAGAAAATTGTTGTCCCACCACTGAAAAAAAACACACTCTAAAACTGTTTTCAACAAACGCAACTTGTTACTATATGTGAAGAGGTGACGTATTTTATGCAATCAAACAATTAATTATACTAAAATGCAGATTCTTATCTCACATATTTCACATGAACACTGTAATAAAAATAAATAATTCCAGGGAGTTTAATTGGGAAGGCATAATTTAGGGCAGGGCACTTGACGCAGTGGTATACGCCTCTGCAATGATTCGTAATCGGATGGTCGTGAGTTCGATCCCAGCCATGCACCGCCAAAATTTTCACAAGTGGCGGTTGCTAAAGAACACCCACTCGTGCATCCGGGAGGTGATTGATGGCATCCTCCATCAATTGCCGACCATCCTGACTGAGGTTTCCATGGTTTCTTCTGTTACAACCAGGCGAATGCTGGGATGGATTGCTTATAGGCCATAGCCGCCCCGGTTTGGAAGAGATCCACAAAAGTAGGGTCTACGAAGAGCAGGGAGGTTAAATTCAGTCACTTAATTGTGGCCAGTACCCTGTACTAGGGTTCAGTTGAAAAACAAAAAAATAATTTAGAAATTAGTCTCGAATTGTAATTTCTACATAAAAAAGCGTGAACAGACTTTATATCAAATCAGATTGATTATACTTAACTTTGATAGAACTTGCTTTATTTTAATGTATATTTCCAGGACAGACTATTGTTAAGATGTTATGATAGTCCAATTACGATACAATATATGCATAGTTTGTTTTATGCACTCAAGCATTGCAGCCACAGACCGAGGTCCAGGATGCTGCAAGGCTGTCACTTCTCAAACGACTCATATCATATGACAGCATATACGATATGAGTCACATATTCGAATCAGCCTCTTACATCATATCCAATATTATTTTTTATAAGAGGTTAATTGAGGTTAATTTATTTCTGGCAAAAAAATGAACCATATAGACTACAGTGATCGACAAACATTTCAAAGACCGTCTGTTCATGATTTTAATAAGTGCCATGCAGTGTATAAGTGCTGAGAGTGTGTGGGGGGGGGGGGGGGGGTGGAACAGTAGGCCTTTCATTAAAAGGCATGTAAAAAAACACTCACAAAAAATGTAACAGATACAGTCTAACAAACAAGAGGTTACATCCAAAAAAATCCGGAAGTGACGTAAATTCTGTAGTTCCGCTTTCATTTAGCCCACAATCTAAAGTGGAAATAAAAGCATATTTATCAATATCAATTCTTGGGTTTGGTATGTAGAAAGGGTGAGATAATCTGTTTTGTCTCGCTGGTACATTTAGACTGGCTGAGCTCACAATCAGTCTAAATGTATACCAGAGAGAAAAAACAGACCCTTTCTAAATACCAAACCCAAGAATTGATATTGATAAATATGCTTTTATTTCCAGAGTTCAATCATTTTGCAATGAACTGTACAGTAAATACGAGCTTGACATTTTCCATCAATCTTCACAAGAAATTGCAAGGATATGTAAATAACTCAAATGCATGTCTAATTATGTAATATAAATATAATGTATTATATTATGTTACCAAGATTTTAGTTATATAATAATTTTTGTACGTGTGTATTTTAAGAATTTGTTTGAACTATTGTATTCTTTATAATCGGATTACCTAACCTGTAGTCTGTTTTTTGAATAAATATAATAAATAAATATAACAAATAAATAAAAATAAATAAAGTAGAAATGCGTCATTTCCAAACATTTTCAAGTGTAAATTTTTGCTGGTTAATGTAGGAACTTCTTTTGTTAAGTCTTCTAAATAAACTGTGAAATTAATATTTATTTTCTTGCATCACATAAATTTGTAATGTGTATAATAATGAATAAATTGTTAAAGGTAAGGTAACACGGATCAGCTAACCCAATGCTAAAAAAATCTCACACACGATAATTATGAAAAAAATTTAATATATTCTCCTCTACAGTGGCTAAAATATCAGGTAAACAAATTCGAGCTAGTTTTTGAGTTATGAATTTTTAAAGGTGAGTAATTTAACATGAAAGTTTGAGTTTTCCATGTTAAAATAGTGAACTTTAAAAAGTCATAACTCAAAAACTAGCTTGAATTTGTATACCTGATATTTTAGCCACAGATGGGGAATTAAATGTAGAGGACAACATTTTATTTTTTTTTTCGTAATTTTCATGTGTGGGATTTTTTTAGCATTGGGTCAGCTGATCCGTGTTACCTTACCCTTAAGCGTCTAAAGTTACTTATATTTATTTAATATACTGTTTGGGAATTTCAAAATTAAAAAATTCAAAATCTTATAGTACAAGTGAAATATTAGCAAACTGAATGCATTTATTTAATTAATATTATAATTTATATTCTCCGATAGTTAATTTATGCTTCATTCATCTTTCAATTAAGGTTAAAAAAATTATGTTGTAAGGTTGAGAATTTTTATAACAAATCTCACAGTATGTATCTAACTCTCCTGAAAATTTCAAATTTCTCCCTTAATTTTCTCTATTTTTTTCATAATTTAGAAAATTTTAATACATATGGAAGTTTCAAAAGCAACAAGCAACCAACCCAGTCGTCAGTCAGTCAGCCAGCGGGCGGCGAGTTTGTATTGAAATGAGTTGAAATGAGCTAGTCTGAGCTAAGAGAGTGTTTCTCGAGACACAAACTGGCCACCTCGCGCTTGGCTTGCAGCAGACTCTAGGAGGTCGCTTTTCGCTGTAACGTTGTAAGCCCTATGTTGGTGGCGCCATCAGACGTAGCGGTCAAAGTTAGAACTAATGTAATATTGAGTGCTGTTTGAACACTTCTCTATTCAAATGAACATTCAACGCTTCATGTAAACAGTATATGCATACCCCGCTAATAATATTAATTGAATTATTTAAGTTAGTTAAAAGAAAAATATAGGAAATTCATTATAATTATTAAACAAATTAAATAGCATAAATTTATTTATAATTTTTTTCTAATACATTAATTAACATTACATTGTTTAATGTATATGGCAGGTCTACACAATAAAATAAAGTAAAAAACATAATTTAATGTCCCTAATTTTTTCTATGTAAATTGATTGTGTACTGAATAATGTTAATGAACTGCAAACCTTTTAATTTGTAATTTATGTAAAAATATAAAATTTAAAGTAAAAAAAAAAAAAGAAACATGTATTTCCCATCCCTATATGTATGTATAATAGGCCCCACAATTATTTTTCAGCAATAAAATGTATGGTTAAAATTGAGCAAAGAATAACAATAAAAAAAAATCTCTAACCTACACCAAATAATTCAAACTATGTTTTTGGAATTAGTTTTGTAAGCAAATTAAAGAAAACAAACGTGAAACGGGTAAGAAAAACTAAAAAAAAAAAAACTAAAAATTAAAATAAAAATCTTGTTCATATTTACAAATAGGGATTCAAAGACAATCATTAGTCGTCCGTGTCTTTATGTTTTAGATGAAAATTGTTTCCAAGCAGGATGGCGCCACCATCGCCCATATATTAGGTCTATTCGCAAACCCTGCTCAGTAAACTTTTTGCACTCAAGCAACCTTATGCACTTGGACGTAAGGTCAATCGGGTGAAGAAAGTTTATGGCAAGTGGTTTGCTTTTGATTTTTTTATTTATTTATTCTTAAACTTATATATAACCATGAAGCTTAAGACATGGACATCTTTAATTGTCTCTGAAAGCAATTTAATAACAAAATAAATATGTTGGGGGTTCACATTGTAAATGTAATTGTCTTCACATTATATGCTGCGTATGATTTACTTTATACTGTACATCCCTGGACAACACGAACGTTTACTTTCTTGTAGGTGTTATGGAGACGTTGTAAACAAAAAAAAACTCTTTTAATATTAATAGACTGAGTGCTCTTCTTACATCTCTTAAAAGTGTGTGGCGCAGTGCGCTTGACCGGGTCTCGTCATATCACCGAAGTCAAGCAACGCCGAGCATGATTAGTAGTTGGATGGGTGACCATTTTCAACAAAAACCATGTTTTCCACCTAGGGGTAAATCGTTGCGCTTTTCCACCATGTGGTTCTCCTGGCTTTGGACCATTGCACTTTGGAGGTTCATTGACAAAAGCTGTAACATCCATCCTGGCTGAGGTTTCCACGTTTCCCTCAGTCGAAGGCAAATGTCGGGATGGATTGCAATGCAAGGCCGCCTCCGTTCTGGAAGAGCCCACGAAACGCTCAAGTTAGGGTTTTGGAAGGTTCGGGATTTCAAACTTAGTAAGTAATTATATAGTAATTAGAAATTAGAAGTACCCAAATGTGGTTTGATTAAAAAAAAAAAAAATCTGAAATTTTTCTATTGGAGCTGGCAAGAGTAAAGTTCGTGCTGTCCACAGAGGTGTATAATGAGCGTAGTAGTAAATAGAAATACGTAAGATATATTTTATTGTTCATGGTTTGACTATATCCTTAAGTCTGCAAAGTAATCCTCCCAATGATGTCACCCATGGTATATGAGAAATGAGAGGTGATATAGCGGGGATGTGCAGGTTTGTGTATAGGTTTGTACCGCCGTATTTAGCGTTGTTCTATTTATCTCACTATACAAGCAAATTGAGAATGCATGGTGCATGTCTCCACTTTTCTTGAGTTGTTCACTTCTTATACGGTAGAGGATTGGTGTGCACGGTGACAGGCCAGGCAGCGAGCACGTGTCCCTCGATCTGACACGTGTTCTGTCCTCGGAGAATGCGGAAATAACCATCCTCTCCCCACCATCTGCCCCATGAGTTAGCTACCACCTGGGACAAAGAATAAAATATTGTAATAGTGTATGTTTTACTTTTACGTAAAAAAATTACACAAAAGCACTTTTAAAGTATAGACTTTTTCTCCGCACTGACAGTAAGAGTTAAGGTGGATTCACATGAAGATTTTTACCATGCGACGCGAATAATGCGCACTTGCTGTAACATCCATTGGCGGCCATATTGGGCGATTAAAAGAAAAAGAGCATCGTAATTAACGCGATTACCGGTGAATTTGTCGCCGCATACGATTTCACAGCTTTTACTTCAAAATCGTGTCGCATCGCCGTTGTCGCCATCTGAATCCGCCTTAAGACACCGTATATTGGCATGCACATTAGTTGTAATCAACCTCGTCGTTATAAAAATTTTAAAAATAAAAAGCAATAATATCTTCTTTATCGGATTCTTACCTCTTTTTTTACATGGAAATGGTGCGAAATAAGAGGAAAAAATACGAGGAAAAACGTTAATTGCTTTATAGTGAGTATATAAGAGATGAAATTTACTTCATTTTGGGATGCTATTACCATCGGGAGTAACATTATTCTTACTCTACCTTCTGTTTCAAGTACTGGAAGGTACATAAAAATTTCGATTCTTACCCAGTATTTGACTTGTCCCTCCTGCCCCCATCCCACGATCCGCACGCTGTGGTGACCACGAGAATGCTCAGACTTCAAACTAGGTTGGTATACTCCGGACTGGTAGAGGAAGAAGTCGCGAGGCACCTCCATTGTGGCTGTAAACATAGAGGAATATCACACTTGGTGGTTCTCCGTAAAGGAGACTTGTGGCAAAAAGATAATCTGTACTTTTTTTTACAAGTCTTGGATTTTTGTTTTTTTAAAGAGGGGTGAACTAATGGCTAATGGACAACCTGTATTGAATTTTTACTGCACATTTGGATAAAAGATCTTTTAAATTTCATAAATTATGTCAACACTTTTTCAGATTTTCTTTAACATTCCACAGTACCCATAAAATCGTGCTGGAAGTTTCTGTAATGGAAAAATAGTCTTAAAGTATTTAAGACACAAGAGCATCTTGATAGATATTGTATGACCGTATAACTGAAGATTATTTTCCAATTTTACAAAAAAAAAAATAAATAAATAAATAAATGAATAAATGAATAAATAAATAAATAAATAAATAAATAAATAAATAAATAAATAAATAAACAAACAAACAAACAAACAAACAAATAAATAAATAAATAAATAAATAAATAAATAAATAAATAAATAAATAAATAAATAAATAAATAAATAAATAAATAAATAAATAAATAAATAAATAAATGTAACAGGACCTATAGTATGTAAAAAAAAATGATTTTTTTCTGCAAAAAAATTTTTTTTCAGAGGAAATTTTAAAAGAAAGTTAAATTTTGATTCATTATCAGAAAAACCCTAAATGGGGGGGGGTAGGAGACGATTTCAAATTAATTGCTTTTACTGTGAGAAAGAATTCAAAATTTCTAACATGGTGAATTTATATTTTTGTTGCTTTCAACTAAACCCTAGTATAGAGTACTGGCCACAATTAAGTGACTGAATTGAATTTAACCTCCCGGCTCTTCGTAGACCCTACTTTTGTGGGTCCCTTCCAAACCGGGGTGGTCATGGCCTAAGCAATCCATCCCAGCATTCGCCTGGTTGTAACTGAGGAAACAACGGAAACCTCAGTCATGATGGTCGGCAATTGATCGAGGATGTCATCAATCACCTCCCGGATGCACGAGTGGGTGTTCTTTAGCAATTTCTATGGTAAACATTTATTTTGAATACATCACCGGGGACTGCTAGAAGCCTCTATTTTCGTCCATTGTATTCTACCCTCACCTTGCACCGGCCCTGACTTGACAATGTCCGCCATGATCTCCCGCTCGCTCCTCAGAGGGTAGGTGGGGCACGTCCTGAAGGTCTCGTTACGCTGGACCAGCTGACTGGAGGACGCGCACTTGAGGACCTGCAGAGACCGCACGTTCCTCGGGAAGGGACATCCGGCACCAGACCTTCTCTCGTAAGGGTAGCAGTGCTCCTCCACAACGCTGCGGGGATAACATGTTGTTATTGTATGTTGATAATGTTAGTAATTAGCTAATTTTTATATGTATTCAGAACAGAGAAAGTATAGCTGCATTGTCAATAACGGGATCACAAAGAAGGATTTATTAGTTAATTTTTTCAGCATCAAAAAAACCTTACAATTTAATATATATATATATATAAATTCGTCACATGGCACAAGGGCACGCTAAAACAAAATGTATATCTTATAGGGTTCATTTCATCATGTTATACTGACGCTAAACGTGGTTAGTGAAAAGGCTTAATATCTTTATGAATCACGCCCAAAATGCCCAATGAATATGTAAAGCTCTTACGAAAAAAATTGTATTAACAGTTCAAAATGTCAGTTCTGAATTCTTACCGTATAAGCAGGATGTCAAGAAAGTCATCATATTATACAGTTACGCGTATATACGGTGATGATAAAAAGAATGAATTGACCTTTTATAATAAAACTCCATGTAAATTTTTTTAATTAACTAACTGTACCGTCGTTGCCTTGGAAAGAAAATTTCCCTTTGCAGCCTTGTTAATTAATAATTACCAATGCATGTCCAATAAAAATAACACAAGGCATGGTGATTAACAAGGCTGCAATTGGGAAATATTCCTAGGTGACAATATTGTTGAAAATATAATATATATACGTCTTTATCTCATCCTTTACACGTCTAAACCTAATCTAAAAAACACATATTATTTCCTCCCTGCTCAAATTGAGGATGAAATTGAGACAATATTTCTAACATTTTATGTTCAGTAAAAGGAAAGAAGGCGTAATTTTGTATTTTTTTCCCTCTATAAAATGGTGCCAAATAGGTGTGAATGCCATGAGAGATCTTAATAGCGAATAAAATATGAAACTTATTTCAACTCGGAGTACCACCTACCCTTGCTTGCCAAAGTAAGACCACGCGACGATGGGCTCCCCTCCCTCGCACGTCCTGAACTGCCTCTTGTTTCGGTACACACAGTCTAGGAGTTGCTGGACGGACAGTCGCACTTTCTCTGCTCCGCGGGACACGATGGCGAACCTGTCAGAGACCACCTGGCCCGTACTCAGGGCCCAGGACGAACCGCACCAACCCTGGTCCTCAATGTCAGACACCCACAAGGGCCACTTGGACCTCGCGTCGAATGAGGCGGGAAGAGGGTGTACAATCCACTCTAGAGGGTTTTTACTAACCTGGAAACAAGTACAATCTGGTTAGTTTTTCAAAGTGAAAGAATACACTAAAAAATTATAATAATAAATTAAAAACAAATCAGAATGGGGTTACAAATTATGAATATTTTAATTTATTTTTTATAAAAATAAATTTTTAAATTCAATTTTAAAAAAAAAGGTTTAGTTTCACTTGTTTCCCTCATGCAGTCTTTATCATCTCTTTTTTAACCATTCATTGAAAAACAATTGAATTTTTTATAGCTTAATTATTTATTGTTTTAAATTAATTATTGGTGGTTAATATTATATTGTAACTATTTTTTTTTTTACCCAGGATACTTTTTATTAAGGTACCGATTACACTCCTTTGAAGCTTATTTAATATTTATTAGAGTGTTAAATGCACGTACAATAATTATTTAAAATTTTCACCCCTAATTTTCAAAATTTTAATCTGAATCGACTTCAAAATATGCTTCTATAGGGTTTAAAAAAAATAATAATTACTTAAAAATAGTTTACGGATTCAGAAAAATATATAAAATTATACAACTCCCTATGCTATTAAATAGGTCAGCTGTCTATTATTTTAAAATACATTTTTTCCAACAATAATAAAAATTCTAACTCACCAGAGATTTCTTCGACACAATGGCTCCTAGACGGTGCTTGACTCCTTCATGCAGGGTACGTCCGAGGAACTCAGGATACTTGTGTGCACTCCACCCTAGCTCCGAGTTGAGGTTCACTGACCTGACCACCTCAGGGTCCACCAAGCACTCCTCAGGGTCACATTCGAGCACCAAAGAGTTGTCACGGCTCGAGCGGCTGCATGTACTGAAATATTGAAAACGTTAATTTAATTCACAATTGATGGAAAAAGACTTTTTAATAGACATTGGAGTATCGACCTCAATTTTTTTTATTATAAATGGATAGAGGGAGCAAAGTTATGCTACCCTGATTTTTTTCAGATTTTTTAGAGCCCGGGAAGTATTTTTAAAATATTATTGAAAGTTCTTTTTGTGACGTCACGAAGCGCAGTTTTTAAGAAAAATATAGGACTTGCCGCCTCGTGACGTCAAAAAAAAAAGGACTTTCAATCATTTTCTATAAATAGTTCCCTGGCTCTAAAAAATCTGAAAAATCAGGGTAGCATAACTTTGCACGCTCTAACCATTTCTGAAATAAAAAAAATTGAGGTCGATACTACTTTTACTTATTCCATTTTATTTTATTTATACATTGAACCATCAAAAAATTGAGGAAAAAAACGCTGTGACGTCATAGTCATGCAACATCTCTCTATGCTTGCGTGTTAAATATATGTATGACAATGACATCACAGTCTTTTTCCTTGATTTTGAGGATTAAAAAAAATCTGAAAAAATTAAAATACATAACTCAAGATCCTCTATCCAAATATGCAGTAAAAAGTTTCATGCAGATTTTCCACTCGTCACCTTGGAAAATTTATAATTTGCATCCTTGTTAATCACCATGCCCCTGTATTTTTCTTACGGGATAAGGTGACTAACAAGGCCGCAAAAGGAAATTTTCCAAGGCAACTAGTGTACATTGTACTCACCATTTGTTACAGTTGACTTGAATTGTCTGGTTCTCTTTTAGTTTTTCTTCTTCATGAATACACTCATTTTGAGAGAAAACCATAATAATGTTACCAGCTGTATGAAAGTCAGTGTTATGATCCAAAACATACTCATAATAGTCTGGACAACAATCTTGTATGGGGTAATGTTCACGAAGAGTAGAGTTACAGAACTCGTCACAGTAACAAAAATGAGTTCCAATTGGTACTTTACAATTATCATTACGACCTTTACAAGTAACTTGATGGACTTTACTACAATATTCTCCAGTAGGATTAAGATGTTTTTCTGGAGGTCCAGTTATGTTTAAGTTTGTAATGACTGTTTTTGTTGTGTGTACATTTGTATAGTTAGTTGTGATCGTAATAGTAGTGTTTGCATTTTTAAAATCAGTATTAGTTTTTCCTGTATTTGTTGGTTGATAGTTAGTTGTCACATTTTGGTCATGTATGTCTCCTTCTGTATTTGTACTGTTTATACAAATACAATGAGGGTCAGAATGGTGTGTAGTAGGTGTTTGATTTGTTCCTGTCTTTGTACGGTTTTTACAATGAATAGTAGGATGATGAGAAGGTGTATTGGATAATTCATTCATTGGGGTTGGAGTATTAACAGGTGTACAAGAACAAGGTGGGGGTGTATTAGGTAATTCTGGTGGGAGAATGTTAACAGGGGTACAATGGCATGACGATGAATCAGTGGTTAAATCTGTTACACTGGTTATGTTCTTTTTACAAGGACATTCAAGGTTAGATGGTGGTGATAAGGGTAGATTTGTAGTGGTGATACCCGGAATATCAGGGTCAAATGAGGGTGTGGGGGTTCTTTGAGGAACATGGTCATCAGGGTATGGTGGAGGTGTAGTGAATGAATTTGTCGTTGGGGGTGAGTGGGGGGTACGTCTGATATGAGAGGTACTAGTGAAGAAGGGTGGATTTGTTTCATGACGTGGTAAAAGGGTAGTGGGTGATTCTATCTCCTGGTACGCAAGAGTGGTATCAGGGTCATCGGGGGGTGCTAAGGTGGTTAATGGACATCCAATACATGGAACTGGGGTACAAGGTCTTGGACAAATGCAGATGTCAGAACTTCTAAGGGTTTGTGGTGTATACTTCATTGTTGTTGAGGAAGTAGAATTATTTTGGTGAGTCTCGTAGTGATTTTGTAATTCCTGCAACATAAAACGTAATGTTAAACAATTGCCAATTGCTAGTTGCTGTTTTTTAAAATTTAGATTAAACGTAAAAAGATAAAGCAATTTTAACATCTAATTATTACAATCAATTCTTACAGATTTAATTATTTGTGACTTTTTTTCTATAATTCGCTACACAACCTTCGGGAAGTGAATTGTTCTTATTGGACTGTTTGTGAATTTCTTGCCTCTGAATTGTTATTTATGTACTCATGAGGGAAATATAATAAAATAAATAAAATAAATTATATTTTCAGTAATTTGACTAAATTAATTATAACAATTCAAAATTGCTTTATTAAATCCATTTCTCCTACAATCAAAACATCACAATATAGATATTTGTTCAGGTTAATAGGACACATCAATTGTGGCAAAATATTGATATATAGCCGAGGGGTTGTATATATATATATATATACAGTATTATATACAAGCAATATAGGCTGTTAACATGCAGAAGTAAAATCATGGTCCATATAATTCTTGATGCTATAAAAACATTTGTCCATTAACATGTGTCTTTTACACAGGCACGTAGCAGTGGATAGGGAGGAGTCGTTCTTACCCTTACGAAGTTCCTATTGGTTCCCACGCGATTCACTTTACTTGGTAGTTAGAGTCAGGACAGAACAATAGCCAAACCACCGCTCCACCGCGACAGAAGCTTCTGCGCATGCGCGATTTTCTTTCCCACGTGAACCGCGCGTGAGTTTTAAACATATTTTTGATAAATCGCGTTTCTTCGTTTCTTCCAGAGACAGCAGCGAGTGTATATGCAATCATGCAATGTCTAGACTGTAGAGAATTAATTTTTGAAAGTTAATTAATAATACAAAACTTACGATAATGATTAAAAGTATGCCATCATTAACAAAAATAATAAGAACTAAGGTGATGAAAAAATGTCTGAAATTGATTATATAACAATCAAAACAAAGTCGATATAATAATTAATATATAATGAAGTACGTACGTAATCCTTTTTTTTTTTTTACAAAAGGATACACCCCTAAGAGCTTATAGCTCGCGGCGGGGTAATGGGTAGGGAACGGATGGTGCCATGGCCACGGCCTGTTACGCGTCCCATGCAGCTAGCATTCGCTGAGGTGACACTGAGGTATATATATAGAGGGTGACCACCAGATATCTCGATGTCCAAAACGGTACATGCCCCCAAAATAGAGGCCTGAAGGGCCAAAACTCCCGCCGGAGGTGCGATTTTTTTGGGTGTCACGCCCCCTTTTTTACTTTTTTTTTTCTTACTATAGATTTTCATATAATATGAATTGTTTTTTTTTATGAAGCCGTTTTTTCCGAAAATATTTATTTTAGTTGAAATAAATAAATAAATATATATATATATATATATATATATATATATATATATATATATATATATATATATATATATATATATATATATATATATATATATATATATCATAATCATAATACTATAGTAAAATTTTAGATAGTTACAATTGTTGTCGTTTTGTCCTCTATGAGCTTTACGAGCAGAGGGAAAAAAAGAATGATGGCGGAAATACAGGAAACAATAAAATAGATATATTTATATTATATGCAATTATGGAGTTATGCAATAAAAAATAATAATATTAAGGATATAATATATTACATAAGCATTACATTACATATAAGCAATACATTACATAATTAACTGATCGACCGAGTATAAAATTTAATGCACGAATTCTATTATACAAAATATGTATAAGTGAGTGGCCGGTCCCAAGAGACGAAATATGAAGTTTGAGCTCACCCTACGATAAAAAAGCATCAGGCTGATTCCAGATCAGCTTGAAATCAACCCTGATTGAATGAACAGACAAATACATTCAAATATTATTGTTTCGACTCAGCTAGGCCCATGCGCAGTAATTATAATATATATGTATCGTGCTCTGATTGGCCATGCATGCAGCAGGTAGTTTAACCGATTCAACCTCCACTTACTATATATATATATATACATCAAGTATATACCCTAACAGAGGGTCAAAAAAATTGGTCCAGTAAATGGGCATATGGAAACTGTACAGAATTTAGTCGAACTTATATATATGTATAAAGAGGGGCCTAATAAAGATGTATATACGCCCGGTGTCTTTTTTATTTTTAATAAAAAAAATAAAATTCCTTGTAGAAACTAGAAATTTTGGATTCTGACTAAAACAAAAAAGGAATTAAATGGAAATAAGGTCGGTTAAATTTCGAACCAATAATTTTTTCAACCCTTAAAGGGTGTGCAAAGTGAAGGCTTAATTTTTCTTACGGGGTTTTAATGTTCAGGCGCGGATCCAGGGGGGTAGCTGGGAGGGCTGCAGCCCCCCTCCCCTCCCCCCGATATTTTGGATTTAACATGGACAATATAGGCATTTCCCCCACTCTAAATTTTTTTTTAACTTTGGCCTTATGGAGGCAGCCCCCTCCGAAATTTTTTTCTGGATCCGCGCCTGTCAATATATATGTTAAAAAAAGCTATATTCTAATTAAGAAATAAATTAAACAATTTATTGAAGTGTTGGAGATGAAAATGGAAAAAATGTGTACAATTAATTAAGGCGTGCTGTAAAAAGATCGTGATTTACGAGAGATCGCGTATTCTATATTATGATCGTTTTTTTTTTATTTATTTATTTATTTATTTTTTTTTTGCAATATATTATAGCAGGGATTTTATAGTGTAGAGATATAGAACGCTTATGGCCAAAATTCTGAAGTTAGAAGCATTTGGGGGTGTGCCGGTCGCCATCTGGACGCCCAAATAATAAGTTCTCATTTTCACTTCATCTAGACTTTTTCTTTGGTTTAAATTGATTTAAACTTCGCTAATTCTGTAGTCAATGGACGTCCCATTAGAGGGCAAGACGGGGCAGTTCGGCTCATTCCACCAAAGGCTCGAATTGATCGTTACAAAAATGGCTTTGTAATAAGATCTGTGGATGAGTGGAATCGGCTTCCGGGTCCTATCAAGAAATGTTCTGAAACACAGTTTCCTAGTGTTTTAAAGAAACACTATATTTGTAAAAATAGTTTGTGATTACACATTTATTTTGACACAAGCTTACAGCTAATGATTGTTTATTTTCAGTAGTTATATAAAGGATTGTAACCACTTTTTAGTGAAATAGTGCCATCGGTGCTTTGTTGCAATCCGCACCCTAATTTTTGTAATATATTTTGTATTTGTACTTTGGGTGAAATAAATAAATAAATAAATAAATAAATAAAATAAATACGTTAAATGATAGGAAAAATATTTAACATGGGCGTTCGATCTCTTAATCAACATCAATAAAAATTAAAGCGAACTCTATGAAATTATATTTTATATATAAATAGTAATTAAGCGATATATTATGGTACTTTTTTTAATTTAATTGATAAATAAATACGTTAAATGATAGGAAAAATATTTAACATGGGCGTTCGATCTCTTAATCAACATCAATAAAAATTAAAGCGATCTCTATGAAATTATATTTTATATATAAATAGTAATTAAGCGATATATTATGGTACTTTTTTTAATTTAATTGAAAAAAACTCCTGTCAGTGATGTCAGTCCTGTCTCTATAATTTAATAAGTTCACAATCAACATTTATTTGTACAATATAAATTTTACTCGGTCAATTATCATGCAGATGAGCGAGTATAAATTTAAAGTATTTGTATAATAATTATTATATTAGAGACCCTTAGAGCCCTTCGTGTCTTATGGCTAGAAATTTTGATGGCCTGAGCGTGGTCCAAGTGTGGCGGCGCTGCTGCATCGCATGGGCGCGGTTCGGCATGGCCCGGCTCTCGCTGCATGATGGCTACCAGCTACGCGTGCAGCTGAAAGCCAGGCCGTACGTGACCTAAAACCGTGTCCATGCGATGCAGCAGCGCCGCCACACTTGGACCACGGGCCCACGCTCAGGCCATCAAAATTTCTAGCCATAAGACACGGAGGTCTCTAAGTAGCCGAGTCTTTTGTTATATGAAATAACTTATCGACTTAATTTTGAGTATTCATGTATTTAATTATCATCTTATTATTATTTTTTTATTAATGGCATCCTTTTTATCATTATCGTACATCAAAAATGCATGCACTCGATCTGCTATCTCTGGAAGATACGCAAAAAAAGTAAAGGAATTAATTAACGTTGGAAGTAACGCGAGTTACCCAAAAAATGTTTGAATTTCACGCGGGTGGCTGGTGTTACGAAAAGAATCGAATTGCGCATGGCTGCGGTGGAATACGTCTTCTGTTCTGACCTGCTCGTCTTGACGTCTTCCCAACGCACTAAGAGATGGCGTTAGCGTTTTCGTCACAAGTCGTTAACATGGGAGAGTTCTATCTCTGTATTATCTCTGTCTTTTACACTTGAGCAAAAACGTAGGCAAAAGACGTCGGCATAACGTCTTTTCTAGTATTTTTTCGTCCAATTTGTACCATTTTCGAGGAAAGAGGACTTACTTAAATTTGAAATTCATATTCTTTCCATTTAAAAATGAAATGTTTAAAATATTATTTCTATTTTATTTTGAGTGAGGAAGAAATAAGATGTGTTTTTAGATAAAAAGACACAATAATAAAATTATATTTAGTAGACGTGTTGCAAATGAAATTTCTCAAAATTAATTTTCCCCCACCTCTAACTCGAGCTGTAGAGCATTTAATCTTGACCTCAGGTCCTGCACCTCTATACTTTCTGTGCGAGGGTGGAGGTCCAGAGTGACTGGCTCACGTGATCTCAGGTAGTCCTCCACCTCTTTTGACCATCGGGCTTCTTGGGCATCGAATAAAGCTTCGTGCTTGAACGGAGGGGCGTGAGCTGTAACAAATATGGGTGCGATTTACGAAGCAGTTAGCCAAGTTTCTAACCACGTTTAACTTAACCACGTTTAACTATGGTGGTTTAACACGTAAAACAGGTATAGTTAAACGTAGTTAAGCTAAACGTGGTTAGAAACATGGCTAACTGCTTCGTGAATCGCGCCCTATATAATTATCATTTAATTATAATTAATATGTATTATAGATATTAAATATATCAATATTAAAATTGTTATGAATATTGCCATTTTTTGTGCCAATTAAAAAAAAAAAAAAAGATGGAAAAACGTTGTGATGTCATAAGAGCCCATGCATAATTATATTTAATACTCAAGCATATAAGGTAAAAATGCTTTATACATGACTATAACGTAATAGCGTTTTTCAGCATGATTATAAGGTTCAATGAATAAATCATTATAAATTATGCTTTACCCAAAACATTTAAAAAAAAAAAGAGCAAATTTCATGCAGATTTTCCATTTATAGAGAAGCATTGATTAATTTAATTTAATTCATTTATTATATATAGTTTATTTATTAGAAATTTTTACACTCACATATGGATCTCTGTATAATAAGCTGCCATGTTGTATAAGAGAATTGTCCAATTACAAAGATTTTAAAAAATCAATGAGAACACTCCCTATTAAGTGTTGTTTTTATAGCTAGTGTAAAAAACGCTTATATGCAATTTAAGTTCTAGTGTTTAATGTTTTTTAATATATTTGTTAATATGTTATTTCTGACGTGTCTAACCCTTCATTCAAAGTGCTGTATTTTATAATGTTTGTGTTTGTATGCTTGGAAAATTGACAAATAAAAAATTTGAATTTGAATTTAAATTTAGATTTCAAGCGAACATCAATATAAGGGAAGGTAACTCGAAAGAGTGACTATATAACGCAGTGAAGATGATAACGAAAGAAAATTACAATGTCTCAGATTTTATATAAAAAAAATCAAACTGTACATACTTCAGAAATACATTAAAAATCACCTGCTTGCAGTGACTCAGCTTGTGAGTTGGTAATGTTGTTGACCCAAGGCCAGACGGCCGCCATCTTGGAGAACGTGGAGTACTTGGAGCAGGTGTCCTTGGTGGCAAACTGAGAGCCGCTCACGATCCCTCTCAGCACCCACCGTCCCTCCTCAGTTCGCGAGTACATCGCTGCACCGCGGTCACCAGAACACACCCCCGACCCTGGGGAGGACACGAGCTTTATTAGAATTTTCCATTTATTATTTAATACTTTACTTGTATATTTTATTGATATGTACACTTGTCACCTTGAAAAATTTCCCACTTACAGCCTTGTTAATCACCATGCTCAGTGTTATTCTTACGGAGCATGGTGATTAACAAGGCTGCAAAGGGAAATTTTCCGAGGCGACGAGTGTATACATGAAAAGCTTATAGTACAGACGCTATTAGGAGTTATTCAAAAATGCATGATTTTAATATTTATAAAAAAAAAAATCCAGTTAAAAAATATAAGTTTAGAAAATAAATAACAGTAAAAAGAATTGCAGGCATTTGAGTCTCCAATCTTATAGAAATGTAACTTGAAATTACTTTCGTATGGATGGTCTCTTACAGACATTATTTTTTTATTATAATAATGCCTTTATAATGTATTATTACATTCCTCATAAATTTAATTAAAATATAATTGTGTTGTAACAATTATTTAACAGATAAATTATGATATATTAGCATCAATTCACACAAAAAAAAAAAAAGAACTGCATTGCTTATAGATATTTTTAGTATATTATATAAAATACAGTTGAATGTATTTTTTTTATGAACACCCTTTGCACGAAAAAGTTATTTACTATATAATAAAATACAGTGTAAACAAATATCCTAATGGAGTATCAACCTCAATATTTTGTATTGCAGAAATGGATAGAGGGTGCAAAGTTATGCTACCCTGATTTTTTTCAGATTTTTTTAGAGCCTGGGAACTATTTTTAAAAAATTATTGAACGTTCCTTTTGTGACGTCACGAGACGCCGCTCCTTAACAAAAAGATAGGACTTGCCGCCTCGTGACGTCACAAAAAGGACTTTTAATCATTTTTTTAAAAATAGTTCCCGGTCTCTAAAAAATCTGAAAAAAATCAGGGTAGCATAACTTTGCACGCTCTATTTATTTCTGCAATAAAAAAAATTGAGATCGATACTACATTTTTTATCCTAAATTACACGTATTTTAATTTTTGTACTTGTTATTCTCACCTCTCTTAAACTTGACACAGACGGTTTCACTCTCTATGACGTCATCATAGGGATCATAATCGTACTCTTGCTGAGGAGTGCATCTCAGGTCAGTTGCGATTGTCACGTCCAGAAGTTTGGGGCGATCAGAAATACTTCCGTCCGACGATAGCCAACCAAGTACCTGCAGTAAAATAATGTTAATTTATTTACTATAATTTAATTTGCAACAGTGTTTCAAAATTAAATAGATTGAAATAATGTATGATTTTCAGGTATCAAAATCAATTACTACGTACACATGACTGTGTTTAATACGTATCCGTTGATGACGCCTCATAAGAATAACATTATCCGTCATCAACAGATCTGTATTAAACACTATCAACTATCATGTGTACGCAGTGAATGTGAAAAATAGTGTTATTTATTCATCGGAAACTGCCATAAAGCACTTAAAATGCTGAATTTCTAAAACTTAAAACATAAGAAAACGATTCAGCAAGCGTTAAGGAGCGATTTAAAAAGAGAGATTTTATAAGAAGCATTTTTCTTTCAGGTCCGTTACCTGTTATAAAAATCGCTACTTGGCGGGGCGAGAAAAACACACTTCAATATTATTGTATGCTACCCATTTTGAAGAGAGAGAGGGTGGGTACGTTCACACAGTGGGCCGCTGTCAACATGTCTTGAAGAGAGAGAATTGATTCCTGCGCGGCGGGGAGCGATTCATTGCCAACATGGCCGTCATACGAGATTGAAGCAAGTGCGCTTTTCTTGCCTCGCCAAGTCTCTCTCGACATCGCTCCATGGTAAAGCACCTTAACGCTTGTTGAATCGTTATCATCTTGAATATCTAATGCTTGAAATAAAGAAACTGCAGTCTTTCAAGTGTTTGATTAAAAAATAACACTTGTAATAATTAATATATCTATTTTTCGCAGTTTAGAACATGTTAATGATGACGCTCACCACAGCGTCAGTATATCCCTCATCGTCTCCAAGTCCCCCATCCTCCAGCAGGTCTGCAATCTTGAGGGGCTGCACGCGATGATTGAAGATCACTGGAGACTCCAGTTCCAGTAAGGCAACGTCGTTATCTTGTGGGGTAAAATGGTTGTGCGAGGAGAATCGGTGGACATCGGTGACCTAAGGAAAAAAAATAAAAATATAAACTAAAATATTATAATGCAAAACAAGATTATTCTATTTTGTTTTATTCTGATGGTCTCCAGCTCTTATAACAGGTATTGGCAATGAGAAGCTTTAATATTGACGACACAATTCTCTCAGCCAATGAAAATCTAGCGCGCGAACTGCGCGCGACGACATGTTCTATCAAGCTTCCTATCCTTTAACCCAGCGGTACCTGGTTTTTAATTTTTTTCGGTGGTTCTTATGAAGGGCAAGATTAATAATTCATATGAGCCACGGGAAAGATCACTTTACACGACATAAAAAATATTCGAGATTTTGTGCAGCATAGAATTTGAATGAAAAAATAAATAAGATTTTTCTCCTAACAAACCTTATGGAGCGATGTCAGAATGCGGCGCTGCGGCATTTTTAAGTTGAAGCTTGTCATATAATAAACACTGTGTACCTCACGGTTCTTGATGTGTAATAAATAAATAGAATAATTACAAATAGATAAAAATATATCTTAAATTGGAGTAACATATAAAAGATTATATTTAATATATTAAAATATTCTGAAAAACACAATAATTAAACTTTTCATGTAAATTTATGGCAATTTTGAAATTTATTGCGATAATTTTGGAAGAGTTGAAGAAGAAGAGTTGAAATGATCTCTATCACTACGTTTACATGACGGTGTTTAATGTGTATTCGTTGATGACGCCTCATAAGAATAACAATATCCGTCGTCAACGAATACGCATCAAACACCGTCATGTAAACGTAGTGTATGTTTCAAAATAATTTGAATTTGGCAAACAGCAACAGAGCAACGTTCATGCTGGCCCGAAGTGTACATCACCAATGATGTAACGAAACAATAAAAAATGAAAGTAAAGTGTCTACTCACCACCCTGGACTGACCCCCCCAGGTGTCCAGCTGATGACGTCCGACGTACAACGCCAACTCATGGGTGGGTACGTTCACACAGTGGGCCGCTGTCAACATGTTTGTACTTGTTAATACATGTTCCGACTTCCAGTACTTTTTATACTTATTATATTTTTATTATTAAAATGAATTAAATAATTAAGAATTGAAATGCAAATAAATGCATAAAACGTCACAATCCCAATTTTACATATATTATCTCAAAATATTTAACCTTCAGAGGTAAGAATAAAGGTCTAACTTAAAATAAAACTAAATCATTTGGTTTGATTTTAGGCATCTTGTTCAGGACCATGCATGCTACAAAATTATGCAGAATGAACTACATTAATGTATACTACATCATAACATCAACTACAGTCAAATTAATTTGATATTCCTTCCGGAAGTAGCCGGAGAGATTTCTGACCTTTCTGTTCGTATTTGCATTTTGAAATTTGTAAGAAGAGTACTAACATGTTTGCAAATTTTTAAGACTCAGATTTGAAAAAGACGACCAGAAACCTCTATTTTCCGGCAGGAATATTAAATTAATTTGACTGTAAACTCTGTTTTGGTGCTGAAAAAGTTGCCTAAATTCAAGGCGAAATGACTGCAAGTTATATCTAAAATTATTTCCCATATTAAGCTCGTGCACCTGTGACGACGTGCAAATGACTGACGAGGGCGCCACTGCACGAGAACTCTAGTCCCGAGCTCGTCCTTCGGTACACGGCTACCAACCAAGGCACCACGTCTGCCTCCACGTCCGTGCCTTCAGCTTGTTCAGCCTCGTCTGAAAATTGGAATAATTAAGTATGTTACAATATGAAGGTATTATTTAAGTAATTTATTATCTATAGGGTAATATCTGCAAAGGCTTTGTACTTAACTAAAATAAATAATTCGTAACAGATTTTCATTCCTAATTTTTAACAGTTCTTGGTTCTCTTCATCCTTTACCTAAAATTATTACTTATTTTTATCTCAAAAAATACAATTTATTCTTCCTCATTCAAAGTGAGAAATGGAGACAGTTTTTTTTCTAACATTTTATGAATAATAAGAAAAAAGACGATAAAATTTTGTTTTTATCCCTCTTTTTTTTTTTCCAAATTCATATGAAATGAAAGAAGAGTTGTAAGAGACGATAAAAGTGATTAAAAGATTATAACAGCATTTTATTATATAATATTCATTTACATAAATATATATTATATAAAAATATTTTCTTTATAAAATTAATAAAATAACATACAGTATACAAATTAAAAAATCGCATATGAAAAATTAGTTCCTGAACTGACCAAATTCCTGGAACATCTGTTTGAGCCACGGTGCTACGCTCGCGACGTCGGTGAACGCCAGGTAACTGTGACAGGATGGACTCTCGAGGTCTAGAAGACCGCTAGCGATGCCTCCCAGCGTTTGTTGGAGCGAACCGTTCTGAGAGATGGTCTCCATGAACATGACACTGCCACGGTCACCCAGACAATGTGCTGAGAACAGAGGTTAGAATTACTGAGGTGACCTAGAACGGTCTAGTGAGACTAATAAAAAGTCAACTTTATTCTAATATCACTTAGGAAATAAAAAAAAAGAAATATTTGAAATAAAATATTACATTAATATTAACACAATGGAAATACATAAAAGATTTTAGATATATTTATTTACTATTTCTTCAAGAAGATTTAAAACATCAGAATGAAATAAATTCGAATCTCACACTACTAATTTATGGAATAAAATATTTCTGGTCAGTGGAATCAAAGAATTAACATATTCGCTGGTAGAATGGAATTTAAATAAGTCATTCTATTTGGATACTGTAGGATTTATTGATTTATTGTGCAATGTATCAAGGCTCGTATTTACTATAATCGCAATAGATTTTAATCTAGGTCGTAATAATTTTGCTTGAAGCAAATAAGTAACAGTTTTGGTCCCTGCACAGAACGTATTATATTTACCTCTAGATTTGACTCATAATCTATAAATTAAAGAAAACTTGGAAACCTGAGTTTAAATTGACGGCTATAATATTGTCATTGATTTTACCATAAGATCATGATACAATACAAGATTTCAGTAATTTTTACAACGATTATTATAACAATGTGATCAACCTCCAATAATACCTGATTTAGTTCCGACACAAAACGTGGCATCATCCTCTGTCTCCAGCTCGGTTAGTGAACATTTCTCGTCAGACGCGATCGGCAGTTTGACGTGCTTCGCCACGTCAGTCAGATTATCATCGTCAGTAACACCCCACGTGACCACCTGTGAAATACTTAAATTAGTACCTGGGAGTTAACCTGAGATAGCCAGGGAAGATTAGCATATATTTTAGGTGAATGTATGAATTTTTTATTTGAATGTTTAAATTATGTACTATCAATTTTTCTTCCATGTCTTTAGAACACCCTTAATATTGTATTGTAAAATACTGTGACGTCATAGTCATGTATTTTTTTTTTTTTTTTTTTTACAAGGATAAACCCCTAAGAGCTTACAGCTCGCAGCGGGGTACTGGTTAGGGATAAGGTAGGGAACGGATAGTGGCCACGGCCTGCATGCTTACGCGTCCCAGCATTCGCTGAGGTGAGACTGAGGGAACCGTGGAAAACCTCAGTCAGGACGGACACCTCTACTTTTTCTCAATGGACCAAAGCGATGCCCAAAGCCTGGGGAACCACACACAAGTGCATCACTGCACTGGGTGGAAAGCGAGATGAATTTACCCCAGGGAGGGAGCAGCGTATTTTTTACTTGAAACGGTCACCCATCCAAGTACTAACCACGCTCGACAGGCAAGTATAGAGAACGTCAATACATGACGACTATGACGTCACAGTGTATTTCATCTCGCTTTTTAAAGGTGTTATAGGAGGGTTAACAAAATCTGAATTAATTTGACAATTCATGAACTCGAGATGCTCTGTCTAAATATGCAACAAAGATTTTCATTTTCTCCTGTGTCTAATCCAAGAATAATATCGACCCTCGTCCGCAAAAATAAGCTATCTGCTATTTCAGGTGAGCGCAACAATGAACTTTATATTATACCTATTCACAACTTTTATACATCCTTATTGCTTTTTGATTGTACATTACAATATAAGCACGTTAATAGCAACCTCATGGTGATGGTCAACAACTATTCTAAACATAACAAATAAAAAACAAACTTAACAAAAGCAATGCCACTCACAATATCAATCCAGAACAGGCCAAAATCATGGTAAATAGATTGAGACAATTAAACAATAACATAGCAAATAATACTGTATATTAATTATATGTAAAAAGCAATAAATCATCAAAAACATAATAAAAAAAAATAGTTTCATATGTTCAACCGACGACTAATACAATAATTATTTAACAATTTATTTATAATTGCGCTCACCTGAAATAGCAGACAGCTCATTATTACAACGAAATCATGGTAGGCAGAAAGCTCGTTATTGCGGACGAGGGACGATATTATATCGCGCTGTCCAATCCCCCTGTAAGGTCTGCAAATGCCCTACCGTGCCCTCGCTGGGAGCCTCCATGTTCTCGGTGTACAGAGACACAGGACGTACGTTGTTCGCCGACCTCGTCAGCACCAGCACTGCCACGTCACTCGTCCTCGTGTGTGTGTAGTTAGGGTGAAGCACCACGTCCCGAACCTGTGACAGAGCCAGTGCTTTCTGAACTCGGTTATCTTAAGGAGCGCGATTCACGAAGCAGTTAGCCAGGTTTCTAACCACGTTTAACTTAACCTCGTTTAACTAGGTGGTTCAACACGTAAAACTGGTATAGTTAAACTTGATAAAGCTAAACGTGGTTAGAAACCTGGCTAACTTCTTCGTGAATCGCACCCAAGCTTATGTTTTAATACAGAAGAAAATCAAGTACGTACGGGTTTATGAAGCCATGAATAATTTATAGAGCGCTGTAATAATAACATTTTTTTTTAAATAATATTAATTATAATATTTTTAATTTTTAATTTATACAAATGTTGTTAAATAATTTTTTAAAATTAATTATTTTAAATTACCTTAAAATATTTTTATTCTGTTTAAAGCGTAAATTAATAAACATCAGTTGAATCACAATCTTTATAATTAATTGTAAAATTTTGTAAAAAAAATGTTGAAATAGCTGCATTTTGAAACATGTGATATAATATAGGGGGACATTCACAAAGCACTGCAACCCCCACTTTAGCCCCGATATTTAACTGGTGCTAAACATGATGCTAAACTATGAGCTTAACATGGTTAGCCCCTGGTTTAGTACCAAGGTTAAAAATCGGGGCAATAGTGGGGGTTAAAGTGCTTTGTGAATGCCCCCATACTGTACTCTTGATCGTCTTTCTTTCCTGAAAATGCGACAGTAGAGATGTAAAATAATGTAAATTGTGTATGAACTCACATCAAATCTTGAAAGAAAACTAAATTGAATTTTTTTCTAGAGAATAACGATTGAGACATGAAAAAATCTTTTTGCAGAAATGAATCGATGGTCCCAATTTATGTTTTTACGTTTTTACTGAATCATTTAAAGAGTCTGGGAAATATTAAGGACTTTATTGGGAGTTCAGTTTTGAACCCACGCCACTGTTAGTCCCAATCCTTTTATTAAGAAATGACACCAATTGTCACAACCCTCCATAAAATATCTAAAAATTAGTGGCATAATTTGATACCCTCAAATTCAACAGTAAAATGCTTTGATGTTGGTTAGTCATTTTTATAGAGTGATATGTTAATAATGTTTTTAAACTTTCAATATAATCTGACATATAATTAAAATAAATATTTAATTACTAATAAATATTTTTTAAATATATTTACTAAAATTTATGGTTAAATATTTAATTCTCAACATAATAAATTAATAAGTAATACTCTAATTATTTTATATGTATTTAATTATATATAATTTTAATATAATATAGGGGGCATTAATGATATGTACTAAATATTAATTGTTCCTGATGGCCTGTTTCCATTGGTTTACTTGGTTAAAAAAGTAATGCATAATACAATGGAAAGAATTAAATCCTTGGCATATCTTTTACTGTTAGCAAATATTACAGACATTTTACATTAAAAAAAAAAAAGATTTTCTTGTCAACAAATATTTAAAAATTACAAACTTACGGTCCAAGTTCGTGTGTTGTCGGTCATCTCCGGTCGGTGGTGCCACCCCATCATGACAACCAGTCCGTGTGCTGTCTTCTTGTCGGTGAGGCAGTGGGCGGCTGTGGACGTCAGCAAGGGTTAGTGACCCCCGTCAGGGGAACCTCGGTACATGGGAACGTGTACACCATATGATATTGTGTTGACATTTAGGAGAGGGAGTTTTTTAGAATGGATTACATTAATGGATTTTTTTTTTATTTGGGTACAGAACAAGTTATTATTTTGTCATTTACATTGTGAAACAAAACTCTGTGACGTCATAGTCCAGCAAATATTTGACAGACAAGCATTATAAGGAAAGATATTTCTCGAGTATGATGTCAAAGCGTCTTTCCCCTCGATTTTGAAATAAGTATGTAATATAAACATATTTTACTAATTTTTAAAATATATTTGTTTTAAAATTTAATAATATTAAAATTTTATTTTTATATATAAAATGTTCAATTTTTAAATATTTAAAAAGCCATAAATTCATATTCAAATCCAAATTTTTATTTCGATCGTTGGCTTTACAGCATAGATCACGTCAGAGTTGTTACATAGATTATACATAACAGATACTTAATTCTAATTAACATAGCACTTAAAAAAAACATACATAGTACATAGATGTTTAAAAATAATAACATACACAGATATATAAAATATTCATGAATAAAAATACACTAATAACTAATAACATGATTATGTTCATTACTAACATTTTTTTTAATTTTCACGATATTTTTTTATATAAGAGAAAAAAAATGTTTCAAAATCACTTTCACATAAATATAATTCACATATAATTTCTTGATTCACTACATTGCTTGATGCACAATGTTTCTTGATGCACTATATATAGTTCACATAACACTTTGATGATCAAATCTAAAAATAAACAAATTTACTGTTTTTAATTTGGAGCCATTGATAAAGATGACATTTTTTGTTTTTGTTGATCTGTAAGAGCAACGTTCCAGTTTGCGACGTCCTCATCGGTTATTTTTTAGTTTTCATCACAAAAATCTTTAATTTTGTAATATTCTTTTTTGATTAATATAGTTTTTAATTTGTTTTTGAACACATTATCACTTATTTCATTTTTTAATGACTCAGGTAAAAAGTCATATATTTTGTGAGTTTGGTAGTATGGATTGTTTTTATAAAAGGCTGAATGATGTTTTTTTATTATAACTTTTGATTTATTTCTAGTATCGTAGGGAGAGATGTCGGAAACTAGAGCGTATGACTCTGAGTGTAATCTTTTGTACATTGCACAATTTAATATGTAAATACAGGGTAGAGTTAACAATTTCAAATCATAAAAATGACATCTGCAGGAATCCATCTTTTTAAAACCTTTTATCGTTTTAACTGATCTTTTTTGTAATATGAATAAACGGGTTAATACCGCATTATCACTTCCCCAGATTATAACAGAATAGCTTATATGAGAATATACAGTAGCATAGTAAACTGAGAGTAGAATATCATTTAAAACTAATCCTCTCAATCAATAAAGTAAAAAATTTCCAAATATTTGAAAACTGTAATAAGTACTAGCGCTTTTGATTTTATTATATTATTAAATTAATTGAGATTATTTATATAAATTAATGCTTGTTTTAACCGTAATTAGACAAGCAATCATTAAGTAATAGGAAAAGTAATTTTTTCACCTGGAGTTGCTTCATAATTTATGTATTACTATATTACTATTGTTTTAGAACAGTGTCATATAGAAAGAAAAAAAAATATGACATTTAAATTTATACAAGATTACATAGATGTATAAAAAAAAATATAAATGTATTATATAAATTAATAAATACGAATACATAACACACATAATCACAATATTGGTAGGATACATAATATATTAGTCTCAAAACACCCTAATTACCTTATCAATTTAAGAATTATATTTTAAACTACCCTAGTTGAAAAATTAAAGTTTTCAACTCATCCCTTACGCTTCCAAATCTAATCTTTTTACGTCTTTTTACCTTAAAAACATATCTCATTTCTTCCTCGCTCAAAGTTAGGATAATGGAGACAATATTTTTTTTTTTTTTTACAAGGATACACCCCTAAGAGCTTACAGCTCGCGGCGGGGTACTGGGTAGGGATAAGGTAGGGAACGGATAGTGGCCACGGCCTGCATGCTTACGCGTCCCAGCATTCGCTGAGGTGAGACTGAGGGAACCGTGGAAAACCTCAGTCAGGACGGACACCTCTACTTTTTCTCAATGGACCAAAGCGATGTCCAAAGCCTGGGGAACCACACACAAGTGCATCACTGCACTGGGTGGAAAGCGAGACGAATTTACCCCAGGGAGGGAGCAGCGTATTTTTTACTTGAAACGGTCACCCATCCAAGTACTAACCACGCTCGACGTAGCCTGACTTCGGTGATCTAACGAGAACCGGTCAATGCACTGCGCCACGCTCGACACTATGTTCAATAAGAGGAAAGAAGACATAATCTTCTCTTTTCTCCTCGTAAATGTTGCAAAATATGAGGGAAAAAACCAGGAGAGACGTTAAACGTAAATTAACCCCAACATTACCAAAGTATTTAATTGTCCCATGCTTACTTTAACAAGGGGTGGGGTCGAAATGAACCGTGTTAAAGATGACATTTATTTCAACTCATATTCATTTAAAGTACATACCTGTGATCACGTGGTTCGGAGACACCAGTGCACCACCGCACACAAACTCGAGACCTTTGGTGCTCCTCTGGTACACTGCGGCCAGAGACGGAGGTACCTTCAAATCAGCGGTGTCTCGTCCTTCGATCTGAGACTCTGAGGGTATTGAAGTGGAGGTTTGCCAACCGTCCATTTCAGAATCCACCTCCATACCTAGTGGAGAGTGTGTGGTGGTTGGTTGTCCACGTTCAGTTCTGAAATGGATTATTCCAAATTAACGATTGACCTCAGTAACTACAAGGGTCAAAGGAAATTTCTGTCAGACGGAACGTCATATTTAATTCTATTTTTCAAGGCATAATTTATTATAATATATATATCATTTTAGCCTCTATCACAAAAGGTGAACCTAGAAAATTATTCAAAGTTTTCCGTATCAGTGTCTTGTAAGTTAGCGTCATTTATAATTTAAAATACAAATAAAATAATTATACTGCAAAAAAAAAGTAAATTTAGTTAATACAACAATTAAAAAATCATATATAATTTAATTTTATTTTTTATATTATTTATTATTATTATTTTATTTAAATTTCATGTCAATATTTTTTGTAGTAAATACTAATAAAAGTATTAATTAATATTGATCAAAACATTGCAATGTTTCTTCCACGTATGATAATTATGCAAATTAGTGCAATATCATTGTACAAAGTACCAAAGTACAATATTAAAAATAATGCAGTTAAAACTTATAATCTCCTGAAATTCATCATTTCCAGCTTTTTTTTTTTTCATAATATACCTTTGAAATACTCCTTACTCTGATTGAAAACTCCCTTATAAAAATTTCAAGTAATAAATTTTCAACCGGAAATCCAGAAACTCCATTTCCGTTTTGTGTAATAAATTAATTTGCCTGTAGTTGATATCAACAATGCTGACTAACGTGAAAATTGCAGTTGCAACAAGGAAAGTGCAACATTTCAAGAAGACGCAGGATGTAACATGATCTTGAACGTCCGCTCTCGTAAAGAATGCGGAAAATATGAGCACTATGAGCAGCGTAAAGTTGTAAATGAAGCTGGCCTTGAAATTAGAGGTGTGAGAATAATTTGTCATTTTTTCCTTAAGTTTTTAATAATGAATATTTTATAACTAGAAGCTTTGTTTGAATTGAGTGTTACACAACAATAAAAAAAATTGTATCTGTAGAGTAAAAAACAAATGCGACAACTCCCTTAATTACAAAAGCAGAAATAAAGCATAAAAAATCATATTGATTTTTTTTTTTAGAAATTTACAGTGTTTTGGTATAATCAGATGACTATTTTTAAATATTAATTTAAAGTATGGTCACACCCCTCTGGAAACATCCGACAGTAACAATAATTTAATGCAATAAAAAATAGTTTGAATTTGGTTCTCCATAATGCGATATTGTTTTAGAATATTCGTTGCACCCTTATTATTTTCCATGGAAAAATTAACGAGATCGTAAAAGATTCGGCCATGCAATGGAGTATCGACCTCAAAATTTTTTATAGCAGAAATGGATAGAGGATGAAAAGTTATGTTACTCTGATTTTTTTCAGATTTTTTAGGGACCGGAAAGTATTGCTAAAAAGTTTTGGTGAGGTTGGGTTCGAATCCACGTCCCTTTTGGGTTTTATCTTTTATTAAGAGAGGCGGCAAGAGGCGGCACTTTTTCTGCACTTTCAATAATTTTTAAAAAATATTTGCCGGGCTCTAAAAAATCTGAAAAAAAAATCAGAGTAGCACAACTTTGCACCCTCTATCCATTTCTGTAATAAAAAAAATTGAGGTCGGTACTCCATTTAATGGAATTTTGATAATTAATTTAACAATTAATTAATTAATTTAATTCATTTAATTAACCACGATGAAAATTTTTATCACTCATTGAAATAATTTGAAATACTATACTTCTTTACATGAGGAAACGTAATTATTGAATCAAAGATAGATAACTGATTTGCATCGCCATCCGATTGTGAATAAAATTTAGAAGTGAAAAATTAAAAAATGGTCATCTTTTCTGCTAATATTTCCTTTTCACCGATGTATACTATTCAAAATCAGATGGTGATGCACTTCAGTTATTTAAATAATTGAGCAATCTTTAATTTGATAATTTTTATCGGAAGAAAAATACAATGAATATATTAAACCAGTCCAACAAACACAATATGTTTATATTTGAGTTGTATTGACATGCATTTTAATTCGAAGCTATTTATGTTTATTTGTACTTACTTATAATAAAAGTTGATGGTCATAGTTTTTCCCTCTAGTTGAAAAAACTCCAAACTCTCCAATAGAAAAATATTGGAAGGATATTCAGTTACAGTAACATCATTCTTAAAGTCGTAGTTAAATTCTTCTGAGTCTGTGTTCGTTTTTTCCAAGTATACGTGTTGCTGAAAGTACAGTATAGTATAACTGTGTATACAGTGACATAAAATACATTATGATATTGAAGCAAATGCTTCTTTCCTGACCCGCTAAGCCCCGCTTGACATCGCTCCATGGAAAAGCACCTTTAAAGGCGGATTCACATGGTGATTTTTATCATGCGACACTACGCGAATAATGCGCACTTAATGTGATATCCATTAGTAGCCATGTTTGGCGATTAAAAAAAAAGAACATCGCAATTAACGCTGCCGCAACCTGGCGAATTCGCTCTCCGTATAGGATTTCACAGCTTGTGTAACAAAATCGCGTTGCATCGCCGTTGACGCCATCTGAATCCACCTTTAAGCTAAAATCTTTTCTATAAATGCCCAAATAAATTGACAGTAATAAAATATCTTGAAATGTTAAAAAATTAACAATTTAATACTTTTATTCATGCTTTTAACACCAATGCACCTCCTACCAAATTATCACACCCACTCACCAGTCTGAACTTTTGAACGTTGATGTTGAATTTGACCTGGACGCTGACGATACGCTCGTTACCCTGATGATGATACAACGACCAGCTGATCGGTCCTCCACAGGTAATATTCTCAGGGTCAGACTCAATGGAGAACGAAATCTCACCGTACCACTTCCGGTCACTGCGATCGTCACGGTGTATCTCAAGGTCAGAGCACTCGGGTGACCTTGAAGTTTGGGTCAAGGTCATTACAGTCAGGAGCACCACCAACCTTTTCATCGTGTGGTGTACCTGTAAGGTATGTAAACGTAATAAGTGCAGTCCTCACCTCTGAAACTAAGGCAGGCTTGTTAATCACAATACTCTGAAGGTATATAAAAGTTAGTGGCGATTAACAAGGCTGCAAAAGAGAACTTTGAAATGTCAAGGAGTGTGATGTAATTTATTATGTTCCATGAATAGTACTGTAGAAGGTTCAATAGCCAGTCAAATAAAACCAGCTTATCGTCAGGAGTCCATTGAACTGTCAATGAAATTTCCTCCGTGGAAAATATGAATTCTTTTCTCTAACGCCACCCTTCTAAATTATTTTATCCAATACAAAATTTAACTAATTTAAATAGAGTATCGATCTCAAAATTTTTTATTGCAAAAATGGATAGAGGGTGCAAAGTTATGTCAATCTGATTTTTTTCAGATTTTTTAGAGCCTGGGAAGTATTGCTAAAAAGTTTTGCCGGGATCGAGTTTGAGCCCACGCCCCTAATTTCAATAATTTTTTAAAAATATTTCCCGGACTAAATGGTTTGAAAAAAAATAAGAGTAGCATAACTTTCCACACTGTATCCATTTCTGAAACATACAATTTTGAAGTCGATATTCCATCACATATGATTCTTACGTTTTTTTATAAAAAAATGTATTAAAAATAAAATTTTATTTTTTAATTTTTAATTTTAAATAATAAAAGTAATTTATATTTACATTATTATCATTTTAGTTTTATAATACAATGGGGGACATTCATAAAGCACTTTAATTTCTGGTTTAGCACCATGTTTAGTACCAGGGATAAAACTTGGGGCTAAAATTGGGGTTAAAGTGCTTTGTGAATGCCCCCCTATATTATTAAATAAAGGTTTATATAAAAAAAATCATACACCCTACTATAATACCATCGACTAATAATCTAATAATTTCACTCAATATTATGTGACTTATACAAAACGATTATTTCAGTAAAAGTTAAAAGGTATTCAAGTACAATATTACAAATGAAAAATTTATGAGCAATATTTCAATATATTATAATTAATTGATTAATTCAAGATTTTAAAAATTATATTAAAAATTGAAATAAAATACTCAAAGTTAATCATAATTATTTGTTCAATTAATGATGGGATTATTATTTTGTTAACAATGTAATCATCTTCGCAATATATTTTTTCATTATTTAATTCTTAATGGTTACATAAAAATAATTAAGTTGCTAAAAATAACAATGTATAACGTACCTCTAACACAATAACATAGATGTACCCCTGACAATTTACTTGCTCACACTGATGTGCTGTCTTCTTCTGTCTTCACAAGACTCCCAGACGGTGTCCAGTTTAGTCCACTCAGCACTCGGACATGTGGAGAAAATTTAGTCCTAACTACAGTTCAACAAATTAAAGATAACAACCGGAAGTGAGAGGTTTCCAAACTTTCTACTTCAATTTTGAACCCAAAATTTTGTTGAGAGAATAATTTGACGAATTTCAATTTCTCTGCAAAGTTTTAGAGTTTTCAAGTACAAAGTTCAGCCAAAATTGTCTATATCCGGTGGTAATCTAAAATTTGTTGAACTATACTGAGCTTTTTTCTTTACCTCAATAAAATTGAAGTAACTCAAAGTACTATTTTGGTATGTTAAAATTAAAAAACCGGTTGCATATTAACTTTTTTCATTAGACGTTATGCATAATAATTAAAATGAGTGATGTTTATGCAAAAACAAGTATAGTACTTCTATACTGTGGCTGTTGTTAAAAAACATGTCTGGAAGTGCTTAATTGTATGTATTTATGTATAAATATATAGTTTCAAAAGCAAGGATAGTAATTATTTATAATTATCTAATACCTAATTAAGCCATGGTGAATAAATATCCATAATTTTTAAATTAATATTGAAATAATAGTTAGTATTTCTTTGACTATAGTTGTATTAATTTTTTTAAAAATTATTCATTCATTTATAATTGCTCATGAATGACTAAGTTTGGATTTCCATTTACAATAAAAATCTACAACTAATTTCGTTTACTACTTTTTAGAAAAAAAAGCTATAAATAATTACGTTAAATTTCATGGTTATTATTTTTTTTTTGCATATTTTCCTCATTGCCAAAAATTCATGCAAAGAAATTTAATATAATATGAAGTATATTCATGCCATGCAAGTACTTTAAGTGCGCATATGACTGTTTTCAGTAAGTTCATAAAAAGGTCCAAATCTTTTTACCAAAGAACATGGCGTAATTTTATATTCATAACAGCACATTTAAATAATACTGTCATATCTAATTATAGATTTATATTATTTTAAATAATGTTTCATTTTTTGCTCTATATTTTGATTTAAAAAAAAATAATATTTAATATTATTATCATGTAACCTTATTATAGTTTATGTTTTTCCTTCAACTCATCCCTAACACATCTCAGCCTAATTTTATTACGTCTTTTTGTATATCTCATCTTATAAATGCATGTCTCACTAACAGCGAATATCAAATAGAGACAATATTTCTAATATTTATTAATCAATAAGAAGAAAGAAGATATAATCTCGTATTTTTTTCATTTTTCCAATGGTGCTATAAACACTGTAAAGTTCAAAAACAAAATACAAACTTTTAAAATGAAAAATATTACATTTATTTTATCTTCTATAAAACAATTTATTTAAAGCTTTTAAATTTTCAATTTTGTTAAGATAATTAATTAAAATTTTATAGTAATTGTATATATTATTTTATTTATATTATTTTATTTTACATATTTACAAAAGTATATCATTGTACCCATAATATACATCATATAATTTATAATATATATCATATATATACCTATTAACAATACAAAAATTACACATTTAGAATATTTTACTTAATTGATCGTTTTAAAATACACTTAAGTAATTAACTGTTTAAATTTAAGTACATTATGCATAATTACTGATAAATATTTTAGACATATATTTGCAATTAAATATTATTTCACTAAAAATTGCTATTAATTAACTATATAATTACACAACTTTTTTTGGCAGGTACGTATTATATATACATACAGTAACAAATAATTAAGAAAATACAAAACACACTTACAATTAGATTTATATATAAAAACATAAAATATGTTTATATGTATTCATAATCCACACTTAAGTCTTTGTATTCAGCCTTACTTAACATAATTATCCATTACAATAAACTTCAAGTATGCACTAACTTTTAGTTGGTATGATGTCATACGTTTACTACAGTACATTTTATATGACCGAATATGATTTTTATTTAAACTTATGCACGTATATACAACCTTTTTGCATGGTATGTAATAATATTAAATTATATTTACGATTGTAATCTTTATACCATCCATATTAGGTACATATTTATGTATATAATATATATGTAAATTACATTCTTAACATACATGGTATGGAATTTAACATGATTATAATATAATATATACAAGGACAGTAAAAAAATTGAATTAATATTTTATATCATTCTGTTTTAGACCACCTTATTGCTGGTTTGACTTGCACACTAACTACATGCTTGAGTAAGATTATAGCCTCTTCTCTTTTACCTTTATTCATAAGTTTGTATACTTTTGCAGTAAGAAGAGTTAATACAACATCATCCTTTTCTCCAACTTTACTTAAAACTTGTTCAAACACGTGTAAAGCTTCATCAAATCGACACATACTTTCTAATATTGAAGCCATTCTACACATTGTACGCAATCTTGTACGATGATTCCCTGGTAATATTTTAGACATTAGTACTTCTCTACAAACAGATAATGCTTCATCATATCTCTCCATATTACCCAATACTCCAGCTTTTTTATGTAATATTGCTAACGTAGCAAAATGAGCTTCATCGTTATGTTTTTTACTATTTAAAATTACAAGATTGTCCATTGAACCTAGGTCTTCCTCAACTTCAGGTATGGTTTCCAAAGGTTTCAGGTCCAATTCACTGTTCTCCAAGACGGCAAGACGCTCCTGTTGTAGACTCAACATGTGCTCGTACACTGCCAGGGCTTCAGCGTACTCTCCAACCTTCTTCATACCCTTGGCTTTCTTCTGCATGGTGGCGAACACAGGTCCGAGGTCGCAGCCGCCATTTTGGTGTTCATGGAATGATGAGGTCCTCCTTCCAGATCGTTTCTCCTGAGGAAAAATGATTGTTATAAATTAATGTTTAAAATTAAAAAATAATAATAATGTGTATTATATTGGTATTATAGGAAAATGCTATATAAATCTGTATGAAATGGTAATATATTCTTTATGTAACACATGTGCAGCTATAGATGAAAAACGTACGTTAAACTTAAACATTTATAAATAATTTTACAATAATTATTATAAAATAACAATGTATTGTATAAATAAAAATTATGTTGAACTGTAATAAAAATTGACAACATACATGAAAAAATTTTATTGCAGAAATGAAAAGAGGGTACCAAATTATGCTACTCTGAATTTTTTCAGATTTTTTTGAGACCCAGAACTATTTTTAAATAATTATTGAAAGTTCTGTCACGCCCCCTGGAGGCGTCAATAGGCGTTCAGTCTCTATCTTTTTTATTAAGGATTCAGGGGTGCCAACTGAAATCACAGGACTTTCAATAATTATTTAAAAATAGTTCCGGTTCTCAAAAAAATATGAAAAAAATTCAGCGTACAGCATAATTTGGTACCCTCTATTCATTTCTGCAATAAAATTGTTTCATGTATGTTGTCTATTGCTAAAATTAGCCGGAATTATGAAATTTCTTGTACTTCTCTTCATTATTCAATTTTGAAATTTTGCAGAGAGAATTAGCAATATATAGAAATATTGTATCAATAAATATTAATATTGAAATACCAATATAGGGAAGCCTAAAGAAACTAAACAAATTTCCGGCTACTTACTGAAGTAACATAAAATTAAATGTATAGCTCAAGTTACATTGAATTAAACAAAAAAAAATCTGAATTAAGAAGAAAAACTGAAAATGTGTACTATTACATATCTGTTATGACCGAATTGTATAATCATATCATATATATCATAATCACACTCCTGAAAGCCAATAGGTCTGTTCTAAAACCATAATCGTTTAATTAATCAGATGAACCATCTATACAGGATATATATATATATATATATATATATATATATTATATATATATATATATATATATATATATATATATATATATATATATATATATATAATATATATATATATATATATATATATTATATATATATATATGTATATATATTAAATATAATCAAATGTTTATTATCTGACCAGACCTGTTATAAATAAATTCTTTGATACTTACATTGCCTGAAGGTTGTTCTTGCAAACAGAACTTCTTCTCAAAGCTCAGGGTCAACTCAGGTCTGACCAAGAGTGTCATCACCACGTCGGACAGCTTGGACACTAGTTCGGACAGCCTGGACAGTAATCAGTACAACCGGACACTAGTTCGGACAGCTAGAAACTTGTTGAGACAGCTGGACACTAGTTCGGACAGCCGGACACTATTCAGGACAGCCTGGACACTAGTTGGGACAGTCCAGATACAAGCCTAGACAACTTGCTCTGTAGACTTGTGACAAACGTATGGTATGTCGACTCGTAGGCGGAGATATGAGAGTTGACAGGCGGGAACGGATCTCCTGCACAGAGGATGGATGTGGTAGCCCTCTAGTAACGTCACTGAAACATAAACAGTAAAATTAAATTAAAATTTCCCACCGGATGTACCAAAATATACAAATTCCGTTTATAATTCAGTTTTGAAACTTTGCAGTTGGGATTTGTAGTAGAAGTACTGACCTATGTGTGAAATTGTAACGATGAAATATGAATAAAAAGACAAGAAAACTCTAATTTCCATAAGATATATAATTTAAATTTTAGTGTAGGGATCAAAGTGCGGTCTATTATGTCCTGTAAATAACTGAACGTCCGAAATATGAGAACTTCCTTGTTAAATGTTGCTTGGAAGTCGTTAATTTATAAACGTCATATTAAAATTCCTCATAATTATATTTTTTTAATAGAACTGTGTAATAGTTTTATACGATAGTAATTCCTGTGATAAAAGGGGCTATCTGTTAATTGATTAAGTTTAACAGTGGAGGGCATTCACAAAGCACTTTAAAACCCAATTCAGCATCGATTTTTATCCTTGGTGCTAAACTATAGAGGCTAACATAGTTACATTTACATGTTTAGCCCCTGGTTTAGCACCAGGGATAATACTTGGGGCTAAAATGGGGGTTAAAATGCTTTTTTGTGAATGCTCTCCAGTATGTTTTACCTGATTCAATGTAAAACTATTTTTTTCTCACTTTACACCAAAAAATAAGAGCTAAGATAGCACATTTTGCTATAACTTGTTTTAATATATTACATACAGTAAAGTTATATTGCCCACGAAAGAAAAAAAAATTAATTAATAGCACTTTTTGAAAGAGACTAATAGAATTAGGGCATGGAGAATAAGTTCATTTTGTTTGAAAAAAAATCTCGCCTTTCCCAAAACTGAAAATTTATTAAAAAATAATACATATATTTAAAACCTATTCAACATCCCAAATTTTATTAAAGACCGGATAGAGTACATTTTATTAACATATAGTACTTACTGTTTGATAATTTAAAACCATTTAAAAATGTATAAAAAATGTAAAGTAAATATTATAAAAGAACATTGAACTCCCTGTTCGTCTCCTGCATTACTAATATAAAGAGAATATTAAATTTAAAGGAAACCCTTAATTGTCATGTAACGTAATTAGGTAGAAAAAAAACTTGCATCAAAAAACACCTTTCATCATAACTTCAACTTGGATTTTTTTTTATTGTTCGTTTTATCAAAACGACATGGAAAATTTAAATCAATATTTGTTTAGATTAATAGTATATTTTTTACTAAATAAAAAATAAACAAACAAAAAATATTTTTTTTATTGATTTTAAAACTTTATTGATAAAAATAGGATTTTATCAACTTATTATTATTGTTAAAAATATTTTTCATGTTTTTTAAATTTAATAATGAAGTAACTAAATAATTAATTAATAAACCTTATAATAATTAATTTTAAAAAATTTACATTTACATAAAAGTTTAAATATAATCATATTTAAATTAATTACAGCTTGCAGTAATATATATTCTTAACTGTAAATATCATGAGTTCAATTTGTTTTAACTTTCATCAGATTGCTGAAATTTAAAAATAGATTTTTGAAGTTGAAATTGCAACAAATAGTACAGATTCCTGCACAATAAAAAATGGATGGGAGTCCCCATATTGGGCTGAACAGTTAAGATTTATATCAAAATGAATTAGATATTTCCTCAGGGAGTAGCCGCAAAGTTCATAGCTATTTCATTTGTAATTTAGTTTTTTTCAACTTTGCACAAGGTTTTATAGTAAAATACTGATCTGTGTATGAAATTACAACCCTGAAATGTAAATATGAAAACCAGAACTCTGAAGCCATATTATTTAAAATTTAATAATGTTAGCACATGAAACTGAGGATTTTAATATAATGGTCCCGTAAATATTTAAACATCCGAAATACGAGGATTTCCTTGATAAATGTTGCATATGGTAGTCATTAGCTCATTAGTTAATGAACATCATATTAAAAATTCTGATAACCAAGGATTTTTGTTTTACTCTAATTATGTATTTATAATTATAATAATTATTAATTAATTAATAAGTTGTATTTAATTTAATTAAAACCCTAATCTGCAATTGAAATTTCTAAAAAGTGACCCCTTCAAGTTGAAAAAATTCCAAAAACACATTATCACACCTAGGGCTCCCAAATTTGGATAACATATACGACAGGGTTTTTCCTATTGCGTGTAATATTTAAAAAGTCATAGGTTGAACCCTGAAGGATTTTCAGGGTCAATAGTAAAACTATAAAATTCAGAGATTTGCAAGGTCTTGAAAATTCTGAAATTTTGAATTCATGGGGGGTATATAAACGCAATAATATTTTGAGATAATCAAGCTTTTGTTCCCCATTTGATTAACATGTAAGACGGATATGTTTCGTGGAATTTTTGCAGAAAAGTACTCATAGCTCGAAATCCTGTTCGAGATTGATATATTTTTCTTTCGGAATGTATTAGTAAAAACTCTAAGCTTTGTATTGCAAACTACCACCTTAAACCGCTATAGGGCCAACTCAATATTATTTTTTTTTTGCTTATCAACTTTGAAGATGTCAATCTGAGAGCAGCCCGTGATAAACTTTGACTTCACTGCATCCATCTTGAAAATGAACAAAATTTTTTAAAAAATTAGTACGCAATGAAAAAAAAACTAAATGAGAAAACTGAGGTGACAGTTCTCTTCTAAATTTAATTGTCTTAGTTTTCAAATAGAAATCAACATTTTTCTAATTAGTTATAATGCTTGAAAGGTGAAGTTAAAAAATTTGTCTGCTATGCAGGTTGCATAATTTACAAATTACCCGAACAGCTGATTTGTAATCTACTTAAATTTTTTAATGTTAAATCCTGACTACGATTTCACAAATATAGTGCTGGGGGCATACATGACCAAAATGTGTCAATTGCCCTAAAATACCAACCAATCAATCAATCAATCAACAAATAGTGTAATATACCTCGGAGAACAAGTTAAATCAGTTCCCTCACCCCATGATTGTGGCTTACACGATTTACTTCCTTGTTATTTTTGTTTTTATAGTTACGAAATGGAAATTTTGACCTATAGATAAAATATTGTGTAATAATTCAGCAAACATTACGTCATTAAAAATTATACATACACGGATGAAGTATTCAGAATAATATACTAAAATAAATAGTTACTATTTTATATAATTCAATTGAATATTTTACAACTTAAATTATCGTTATAATTACATTCTACTATATAATTTTTGTTATCATTCTCAAACTTGAAATTAATTTAAGTAAAGAATGCTCTAAAGGTCGATTCACATGGCGATTTTTACCATGCGACGCGACGCGAATAATGCGCACTTGCTGTAACATCCATTCACAGCCATATTTGGCGATTAAAAAAAAATAGCATCGCAATTAACGCGATTTCGCTGCCGCAACATGCGAATTCGCTCGTCGCACAGGATTTCACAGCTTGTGTGACAAAATCGCGTCGCATCGCCATTGTCACCATCTGAATTCGCCTTTACATAGAATAATCTGTAGGTTACAATCATGGAATATTTATAAAAAACTATTTCATTATTTGATCAAAGGCATACAAAATTTTATAAAAATATTTAAAGTTTATACAATTAAATAAAACATAATATGTTATGTATACAATAAAAATTATTATGTTCTAAGATAAAAAATATAATTTAAAAATGAATGTTAAACTTTTGAAAAAACATTAAAAGTAAATAATAAAATAATAATATATTTGTTTATTCGTTTATTAGGTAAAGTATTACAAAAGAGTGCAAGGAAAGACATGAGGAAAAAAAAAAAAAAAAAAGATGAAAGCTAAAGCACAAAAAATAAAATAAATAAATAAAAATAAACAAAAAATTTGAATACGTTAACCCAAACGGTGGTATGAAAAAGATATAAAACCCATGCATAATACTTTGTAATGACGGTAATGACTAATAAAATGCCATCACCCCGACTTAAATACACATTTTAATCGTCATATCACACATTCTGTCACGACACTGTGGCTCCAACTCTTCCGGCTTTGTGTTACAAGCGTTATGACATGATCTTCGTGCCACTGTCATAGCACGTATTACAAACATATCATCAAGTAACATGCTGGAATGTCAGATTTATTAAACAACTATTGCAATGTATCAAAATATTTTTTCTTGCATGCAATGATGTTGATTCAATTACCCAAGACTTCAGTGAAAGTCGACAATAGCAGATACGCGCCTGACGGTTTCAACATAAATTATTACATGTGTGAAATTGTAACGCTAAGATACAAATCAGAAAGATCGAACTCCTGAGTAACATAATTTAAGTTTGATTGACAACTTAATATCAAATGCAGTGCATTGACCGGTTCTCGTTAGATCACTAAAGTCAGGCTACGTCGAGCGTGGTTAGTACTTGAATGGGTGACCGTTTCAAGTAAAAAATACGCTGCTCCCTCCCTGGGGTAAATTCGTCTCGCTTTCCACCCAGTACAGTGATGCACTTGTGTGTGGTTCCCCAGGCTTTGGACATCGCTTTGGTCCATTGAGAAAAAGTAGAGGTGTCCGTCCTGACTGAGGTTTTCCACGGTTCCCTCAGTCTCACCTCAGTGAATGCTGGGACGCGTAACAGGCCGTGGTATCCGTTCCCTACCTTATCCCTATACCCATTACCCCACCGCGAGCTGTAAGCTCTTAGGGGTGTATCCTTGCAAAAAAAAAAAAAAAATGCGGTTTATATTATAATGTCCTGTGTTCATCTGAAAATGACTTCCTTGTTAAATGGCACGTGGTAGTCGTTATTTAATAAAATTAATATACGTCCCAATTGTTGTGATAATGAAGGAATAATGGAACTGTGTAATAATTTTATATATTAATTATTTGTAGTACTATGATAAAAGATGATATATGTAGATTGATTTTCACAGGTAGGGAGTTTTAACCAAGTCAATATAATAGAGTTATTTTCCCATTGTAAATTATATAACACAATGGAGCTAAAATGTAACAAATATTGTTTTAATAATAAAATTAAAATTTAAAAATAAACTTAATAATGTTTTAAAATACAATTAAATGGCTAATACAGTACCTTGATAAACACGACAATAATGACAGCACTAGAATGATTAATAAAATGCCATCATCCCGACTTAAATACACATTTCAATCTTCCTATCACACATTCTGTCACGACACTGTGCCTCCATCTCTTCCGGTTTTGTGTTACAAGCGTTATGATGTCTTTGTTATAGCACGCATTACAAACATATCATCAAGTAACATGCTGGAATGTCAGATTTATTAAACAACTATTGCGATATATCAAAATATTATTACAAGTTGCATGCAATGATGTTTATAAGTTAAATTACCCAAGACTTCCGCTAAATACGTTAATAATAGAGATAGTATGTATGCATATCAATAGAGGTTTTAAGTGAGTGCGCTCGCGCTGCGCAACTGTTGTCGCTATATATAAGGTATAAGGTATAAGGTCCATCTTGCACTTGAAAATGAAGCAAAGTGTTTTTTAAATTTTCTCAGTTATAAATCAAGTAAAAAATTTAAATCTTGGATTATCTACAGTATTTTTCAATTTGGACCAAAGTTCCGTAAAGGAATTTTCCCCAAAAAATCTTATCTTAGTGAAAAAATGAACTCACGTTTTTTTTTTTACATAGGTTTGGTATTGCGGGTGGGAACACCGAAAAATCAGCTGACTTGAAGCCTCTATAACAAATGCTTAATTTTAATCGGATGGTCGTAAGTTCGATACCAGACATCCACCCAGATGTTATTCACATGTTGCTACCTAATGAACATTAACTTGTACATCTGGGATATGATTGATAGCAATGACCATTATTACTAAGGTTTCCATGGTTCCCTTAATCGCAACTTTACTGCTGGGATGGTTTGCTAGGTCACGGTTTGGAAAGGACCCAAAAAATCATGAGAAAGCTATATCAGGTGCGATTCAGTTAGCCAGGTTTCTAACCACGTTTAGCTTAACCACGTTTAACTATACCTGTTTTACGTGTTAAACCACCTAGTTAAAAGTAGTTAAGCTAAATGTGGTTAGAAACCTGGCTAATTGCTTCGTGAATCGCACCTAAAATTGAGTCCACTATGACCCGGAATTTAATATAAAATGTTCTCTTGCATCCTTTACCTTACATGGGTTCAGTATAAAAATAGAATTTAACAAAAAAATTGATAAGCATATTGAGCATTATTTATAATTTGACTGAGGGAACCAAAGAAACTTTAGTTAGAATTGATTCATGAACTATTTATCATACATTTGAAATTTCTAGATAAAAAAATATTCCAATTGATATTTTGTTATCAACTTGGATTTTTTTCCCCCAATATCTACAGGATATGCTTAGGAAAAAGATTATTTAAATATTTTCTTGGTACTTAATCTCAATATTTTCCCCAACAACCAATTAATATAAATTTGTAAATTCCCAATTACGCAAACCCAGTAATGTTTCACAGTGTTACAAAATATTGAAAACAATGATAAGCTTGCATGTTTATTGCTACTATAGAGAACTATGAACTATCTTCATGATTATAATATATTGCATTGAATTTTATGTATTGAAAAGTATTTTACATACAATTATTTTAACCTGATATTTAAAAAAAGATAATAATAACTGATATTTGGAACAATTTTTTAAATAAATATTGAAAGTTCTGTTTTTTTACGGTCATATAAGCCCTTTTGGGTGCATATTAAGCTTTATTCTTTTGTAGCCAAAAATGTGCGTGATTAAAATTTGCAATGCATAAAGTTATGTTTTTAATATATTATATTTTCCGTATTAAAAAAACCAGAGTAATATAATTAATAATTAATGTGCTTTAATAAAGGTAGTAAAAAAAACATATAAAGTCGCCCATATGTGTTAAAAATTGCTTGGTACATAATATACAATGCACATATTTGTAATGAGTCACTGCTAGTTGAAAACTTATGTCTTCAACTCATCCTTTACACGTCTAAATCTAATCTTTTTACCTCTAACACACATCTTATTTCCTCTTCACTCAATGTGAGGATGCAATGATGTCAATCTTAACATTTTATGCTCAAGAAGAGGAAAAAAGACGTAATCTCGTTTTTCCCCCCTCTAAAATGGTGTAAAATAAGAGGAATAAAAAATGAAATTTATTTTTTAACTCGGGCGTGCTATATTACGAGAAAAATTGGAGAACACTTACAGTTAGACGAATCAGTAATAAGCTATTATCACTATATACAGTAAACTGTAGTAATTATATTTTTTCTGGCTTTTAAATTTCTTACATTCTGGAGCATGTAAATAATAAAAGAACGTAATTTGTGGTGACAGTGAGTAAAAAGATTTGTTATCAGTAATGTAAATAAATGTGATAAGAGATAAGAAGCTGATTATGACTAATGAAGAAAAGTAAACAGATTTTGTACTGACGTGTCATTTTAAGTGTTGATTTTAATAAAATTGCACTAAATGATACAATCTTATCAAAAACTAAGAGCATTTTTTGTTAAATAAAGGTCATTTTCCTATCTATATTCGTTGAAATTCAACTTAATTTATAATGGCAAATGTTATTTCTCTTAGTGCGCATTTCAAGCGGTCTCATTTACTGTAAATGAATTAAGCGTTTATTTTTATTTAGTATTAAATATTTCATTAAATATAAATTATGGGGGACATTCACAAAGCACTTTAACCCCCACTTTAGCCCCGATTTTTAACCCTGGTGCTAAACATGGTGCTAAACCATGAGCTTAACATGGTTAGCCCCTGGTTTAGTATCCCATGTTTAGCACCAGAGTTAAAAATCGGGGCTAAAGTGGGGGTTAAAGTGCTTTGTGAATGTCCCCCTATATTTTTCCAAATAAAAATATAAACTGTTTGAAGATATAAACAAGTGAAATATAATTATATTATAGAACAATATTTATTTTTTCTTATTATCCCAAATTATTAATTATATTATAAATAAATTTACAGAACTCCCCGAATCATTTTAATATACATGATGTAAATCGTTGATCGAGAATGCTTTTTGGATTGTAACCACCTTGGATTATATTGAACAATTAAATTAATACAACGAAAGAATAATAAAAGAAAACATTAGAAATTATAATTTCATTGAATTCGTTTCAGTAAACAGCAAATAAATGTATAAATGACATCAGGTAGTAAAACAGTATTTTTTTTAAAGGTTTCCACAAGGTTTCCCCAATCATGAAGGTTATGTGGTTACGATAGTTCAATATCACCTCATAATAATTAACGTTAAAATATCGAGTTTCAGTGAATAAAAAAATATATTTTACCAATTAGGCCTAGCGTGATCGTAGGAAGGTCAAAATTTCGACCCTGACCACGGTCGTTGTAGGGGGGGGGGGTGCTATCCTTCCTTCAGGACCCCCTCCTCCCACTCTCTTCCTAGCATGATACGAATATCGCTTGATCCACCATAATGAACAGCATTAATTTTTCAGATGACACTCTCAAAATCGGGTGAAAAGATGCTGTGACGTCACAGTTATGTAACGTTTCCTATGCTTGCGTGTTAAATATTTGCATGACTATGACGTCACAGCGTTTTGAAGCACGATTTTAAGAGTAATAGTTGTTAAAAAAAATCTGGAAAATTTTGAGAATATAATAATATATTCAACTCGAGGTCCTCTCCAAATATGCAATATAAAAAAAATTTAAGTAGCTTTTTCATTATAATTTTATCAAAGATGTCAAAGAAAAATATCCCTATAGAACTATTGCTTTCATATTTATAATAAATAATATTCGGAAATATAGGGGGACATTCACAAAGCACTTTAACCCCCAATTTAGCCCCGATTTTTAACCCTGGTGCTAAACGTGGTGCTAAGCTATGAGCTTAACATGGCTAGCCCCTGGTTTAGTACCATGTTTAGCACCAGGGTTAAAAATCGGGGCTAAAGTGGGGGTTAAAGTGCTTTGTGAATGTCCCCCATAATATATAAGGTTTCTGGCTTTCCTATTTAAATTTCAGTCATGAGTTTGCAATTTCTAACAAAGATCAGTACTTTTCTACTTTTATAAGTCCATGAAGTTAAATTCAGTCACTTGTGATCAAAACAACAGGGTTCAGCAAAAAAATAATAATAACAGAATAGCCACAAACTATACGAAATACCAAATTAATTTGACTACTTTGAGTTCTTACCTTAAGTATTTAAGTAGAGGTTGTGAGGGTGGCTCGAGAGATCAACAGGACGTCGGAGGTCGCTGTGGAAAGTGTGAAGCCAAGTTCACGGAAGTCGCAGCTCACAATCGCACACAGACCACATGTTTCCCGATGACGTCACTTGGTTATCACTATGTGGATACTACGGTATGGTGTCATGGACTGGCGACAAAAAACCGTTCGTGATAAATGTGAGAGTTGCGAGGCAAATTAACATTCAATGAAAGTTATGAAAATTAAATTTATTGAACAAAACATCATAAGATATCGGCATATAATATATAAAATGATGATATATAGTAAAAATATATTAAAAATATAATATATTTATTTTTAATAACTACTAGTTTAACATTGAGAAATGGAACTAAATTAACCATGTTAAATTAGTTAACTTTAAAAATTCATATTTTAGCTCGAATTTGTACACCTGATATTTTAGCTACTGATATGGGATTTAGAGGAGAACATTTTAATTTTTTGTCATAATTTTCATATGTTTGGATTTTTTTATTATTATTATTTAGCATTGGGCTTGTTACCTTACCCTTAATAGTTAAGAAAAGAAGCTATTTCTTTGAACTAAGGTATTACTTACCCAGTTATCCACTATACTTCAGTCACTAACCAAGTGGACAGTCACGCGCACGGTTCACGAACAAACTGTAAACAAACACTCGTGACTCTCGCGTGATTACTTCGTTATCAGTCCATGTCCAGATTTCGCAATGTTGGAAACCACGCTTTTGCGCAAAACATCGGCCAATGAACGCTCCAAGGAGTTTAGTATCACGTTTAAGGTAGAGATAACGCCGAACAGCTGATCGACGTAATGCCCTTTGATTAACATGTAAGCCTTAGCAAATTGACAAAAATTCTGAAATTTTTTTGAGAGGCAGATATTAGTGCCTAAAAGCCATAGAAAAAATTTCAAAACGATTTAACGAGCCGATTTTTTTTAATTAATTTTTTTAATTTTCAGCATAGGGCTTTCCCATGGAGAGCCAAACTAAAAAAATTATTTAAAAAAATCGGCTCGTTAAATGTTTTTGAAACTTTTGCTATGGCTTTTAGGCACTATATCTGCCTCTCAAAAAGATTTCAGAATTTTTGTCAATTTGCTAAGGTTTACATGTTAATCAAAGGGGATTACGTCGAACAGCTGTTCGACGTTATCTCTACCTTAATATAATTGAGTTGTTTAGGTCTCTATGCCATGAGAAATACTTTGTTTTTAATTGGTTTGGTAAATCGCACCCATATAAAATGTTGCTTAATTGTTTGTCTGTATCCTTCTATTTTTGTCTACCTATCTATTTTTGTAACTGTAATGTCCATATACGTTTAATTTTATTATACATGTACACTTTTTGTGTGTTTATTTAATAAAAAACTAATAATATACTAATAAAATATATGTCATCACATTTATTCTCAATCGATCGTTTTATTAAATTATAAATTATAGGAGCTTAAATTTCATTTTGGGAATTTAAAAATCTCTTAATTAGTATACTATACTGCTGCAGGATTAAAAAAAAACATGTATTATAGATGGGGAAAAAAACAGTTAAGAATAAAAATAATTGAGCATTATAGTCGCAGAAATATAATTATTTTATTTTTTTATTTTTATTTATTTTTATTTTCTTTATTCGAACTTTTTCGATTGTACAAGACAACATATGTTCATGTCAAAAAAACTTAATATTAACAAACATACATAACATCAAAACGCAACACTTTATAAATATAACAAAGGAAAAAAATAAGTATAAAAAAATGAACCACAATATTAACAAAAAATATGAACCAGGTTTTAAATCATAAGGATACAATACTCTCAGGCAATTTATTGCTCTCAAAAGCTTTAACTGAATAGAACTCTTTACTTATAAGGACATTTTTTAGCTTCTTTCGGAACAATTTACAATCATTTATATCTTTTAGGCATTTTGGCAGAAATTCATATATTTTGGCCGTTTGATACATTGCACAAGATTTGTATAAATTAGAGTTCAATTTGTCTGTAACAACATTGGATTTATTCCTGGTATTGTAATTATGAACATTATCATTCTGCAAATAAAGGTTAGGGTGGGATTTTTTAAATGAAGCACAGTTTAAGATGTAAATAGACGGAACAGTGAGCATATTTAGATTTCTAAAATGAGATACACAGGACTGTCCCTTAGGCAGCTTTAATATAGTACGGAGAGCTCGTTTCTGCAAAACAAAGCATCTATTTAGTAGGGCTGCCTTACTTCCCCAGTGAATAATACCATAAGCCAAATGGGAGTAAATATATGCATAATAAATAGTTAAAAGAGTTTCCACTGAAACATGGTTTCTGATAGTATATAACATAAAATTTGCTGAATTGATCTTTTTGCATACTGAGTTTACGTGCACACTCCAATCTAAACACTCGTTAACATGCAGACCAAGAAATTTAACAGACTCAGCTCTCTTAATGGTTTCATTACAAATTTGCAATAAGTAACTATGACTTGGAATTTGACGAGATGAGTGAAACTGTATAAACTCCGTCTTAGATATGTTAAGGATGAGTCTATTATCATTACACCATGATAGTATCTCGTTTATAGTTAATCTAGCTTTACGTACAAGTTCGTCTTCAGAATCAGCCGTAACTATAGCTGTGACGTCATCTGCATATTTAACCAAGACAGCACTAGTTACATGTTCAGGTAAATCATTTGTGCCAGTGTTAAAAAGGGTCGTAGAAACCTTCCCTCCTTGTGGCACCCCTAAATTAACTGGCAATTTATTAGAGATAAAAGAAGAACAGTGTCCATCTAATATAGCATTAACCTCGACATATTGTTGCCGATCTGTCAAATAAGAATCTATTAAATTTCGACTATTTTCTTCAATTCCAATGTTATCAAACTTATGAAGAATAACATTTTTATTTAAACTGTCAAAAGCTTTTGACAAATCAAAAAATATAACAAGGCAGAATAGGTTTTGGTATTACAATTACAATTAAATAAAGATTGAAGAAAAAAGTTAATTTAATTTTCAATTTTAAGAACTAGAACAATTAAAACCAAGAAGAATATAAACGTTAATAAAAATAATTTTTATAGTTAAAATAAAAATATAAAAAGTCGCCCCCGGGTGGGATCGAACCACCAACCTTTCGGTTAACAGCCGAACGCGCTGCCGATTGCGCCACAGAGGCTATGAATGTCGAGAGGAGAATTTTAATAATTTATACATAACTCATTTGCGGAAATGCATAGCTGCTATTATTATAAGTTCTAAATAAAACTGGTGAGAAATTAATTTATTTGCTATTATTAATTAATTTAATTAAAAAAGATAGTAAAGTATGCATATTACTTTTCTTTAATTACCAGATAAGGGGAGGAGCTAAAAAGAGGAGGGGGGAAAGATTAGCCAACGTGTACCGTTACCGTATGTAATTCTCAAAGATGACGTCATTTATATTATACGATTAAATTTTAAAAATTACTGAAATTAGAATAACTTTGAATATTGTATTAAATTTTATTATGTGAATGATGTCTTTTTTTATTATTAACTTTTATTCATACTTTCAGAAGTCATTGATTTTTTTACAATTTTATATTAATAATAAATGCCACAGAATTATATGACAATAAAGTAACTATATGTATAAATACTATCGGTTTTCAAAATAAATGAATTCTTGAAGTACACACACCTGCACGTATTTTATTTTTGTGTGTTTTTGTAATTAATTTCAAAATTTTATATCACTATGAAAAATAGCAATTTAAGCAAAAAGCCTGCCAGAAACCGGCCGGCCGAGAACTCTGGGCTGAAATGAGCTAGTCTGAGCTAAGAGAGTGTTTCTCGAGCCACAAAAGCTGGCCACCTCGCGCTTGGCTTGCAGCAGACTCTAGGAGGTCGCTCCTCGCTGTAACGTTGTAAGCCCTATGTTGGTGGCGCCACGAGACGTAGCGGTGAAATGAGGAAACGATAATCTAGCACATTGTGAGGCGAATTTAGAATTTGTAATTAATGGTTTCTGGTTCGATTAATGATTAATTATGATAGCATGTAGTATGAAAGTGATGAAAAATATTGAAATTTTAAATCATAAAAAAATCCAATTATATTGATTATATACGATACAAAATACAATAGAAGATTATCATGATATAATAAAAAATTTTGGGAAATTTAATATAACCATATATACTGTTTCTGTATTTTCAATACAATAAGTTAATTATCAACATTAAATTATTTAATGTTGATAATTAACTTATTGTATTGAAAATACAGAAACAGTATGGTTATTAAATTTCCACAAAATTTTTATTATATTATGATAATCTTCTATTATATTGGTGTCACATATATGTTATGCAGTATATGCATGACCGATCCTATCATTCCTATCTATATAATTATACAAATTATGCAATATGATATATATAATTTTTTGTATCATCATTTTCAACTTTCAACAATAAAAAAAATCACCACTTTTTTAAAATATAATAATGTGTATATATATGTAGACATAAATATAAATATATATATAATATATTATACTGTATATTACATTTTTCAAACGATTTTATTAATTTGTATAAAGAGAATACGTCATATTTGTAACAATATTACATAATTTATAACAATACATATTCAGGGACTTTTAAATGTCAGTAGGTCAGTACTATAAATCTTAAAATGGAGTATTGACCTCAATTTTTTTTATTGCAGAAATGGATAGAGCGTGCAAAGTTATGCTACCCTGATTTTTTTCAGATTTTTTAGAGCCCGGGAACTATTTTTAAAAAATTATTGAAAGTTCTTTTTGTGACGTCACGAGACGCCGCTCCTTAAGAAAAAGATAGGACTTGCCGCCGCGTGACGTCACAAAAAGGACTTTCAATAATTTTTTAAAAATACTTCCCGGGCTCAAAAAAATCTGAAAAAAATCAGGGTAGCATAACTTTGCACGCTCTATCCATTTCTGCAATAAAAAATTTTGAGGTCAATACTCCATTATAAAGAATACGAAACAAATCAAATAAGCAGGTCCAGCTGAATACATTATTATATAAAAATGCTGTCAAATGCTTTGAATTATTCATAAAAATATAATTGTTTATTTATATTGTTATGAAAATAACTCACTAATATATAATTATTTCTTTTTATAATATCTTATTTATTCTAATATGTAAACTAAAAAGTGAATTACAATTAACATAATAATTTTACATCAATTGGCAAAAATTAAAGATGACGAACAATAAAATACACGAAATTCATAAATTTAATTTCATGAGAATGTCTTAAAATTGTTGTATAATATAATATAATATAATATAATATAATATAATATAATATAATATAATATAATATAATATAATATAATATAATATAATATAATATAATATAATATAATATAATATAATATAATATAATATAATATAATATAATATAATATAATATAATATAATATAATATAATATAATATAATATAATATAATATAATATAATATAATATAATATAATATAATATAATATAATACAATATAATATAATATAATATAATACAATATAATATAATATAATATAATATAATATAATATAATATAATATAATATAATATAATATAATATAATATAATATAATATAATATAATATAATATAATATAATATAATATAATATAATATAATATAATATAAGTTTTTTTTTATTATAATTACATAATTAAATTCTGCATGTAAAATTTTTGTTTCGTACTTTACGGCAGCCATCATGAAAAATCGACCAATAAGAAATAGTAAACATTGACTTTGCGGGAAAATTTGAAAGTTTTTAATTGCAGAAAAAACAAAGGTATAGCAAAATATTTAAATCGTACATTTTAGAAACATTTTGCTACAGATAATTGTTTACATTTGTAACAATGGAAAACGTTATTGCAACAATTGATAATTTCTATCAATCTTAAAAGTGCTTGAAAGTGTTTATGAATCTCCTAGCATCATGAGTAATGGTAAGTTAATATTTACGTAACTTGAAAATTCAAATAATGATACTTTTGTCACGTTCCATAAACCTTTTCAAATAATAATATGCACTATAGTGGAATTTGAATAATATAGAAGAAATGTGTGGTAAAATAAATTTGAATTTGTCGATAGTTTTTATGAGCACATTAAAACAATGATCTCAGACTAATGGACTGAATCATATAATGCATTTGTACGAAATATAGTTTCATTTATACACATAATAGAAGCAGAGAAAAGATCACATCGTCTTTTCTATGATAGAAGTATAGAAGTGTCAATTTTTCTAACATTTGTTTAACTATTTATTTATAATTTCATAGCTGGTATAGCAATTGTATGTACACATCGAGAAAGCACGAAAGTTACATTTACACTTTTATAGAGCTATGTAGCTCAACGAGACAAAGAGATACAGACTTAAAAAACTATTAGAAAATCAGCCAAGTGGTTCATTGCTAAAAAAAAAAAAAGCGAGATGCCTCCATAATCTTTATGATAAAACCTAAAACTCAGTTATGGTAACGTTCGTGGTGTCCAGAGGTGTACGTTCACAAAGGGTAGAACAGTAAAAGTTATTGGTAAAGCGTATTAGTGTTAATTTTTTATTTATTTATTATTTTTCTTCATGCAGTCAAATATATAAATTAAGTCATTTTGTCAATTTTAAAAGTTAAGTTTTTGCGTCTTTTGTTGGTATATCTCACCCAGGCCACAAGAGTCACATTTGGCTTACATTGGCTATAAGAGTTGGTGAGCAATCGCTCAGTACGTCCCCTCGGCTGGGAGACCCCTACAACGTTAAAAGTAGGCCCCCAAGAGGGTAAAATAGGCCCTTGATATGGGTCCGTACTTCTGTTTGCTCAGTAGGCCCTTTGAGCCCAGTCCGACCCTGATCTCAACCAATATAATTATATTCTTTAAATAGTGTCTCCATATTAATAATGTAATAAACATTTCCAGAGCACGCTGCGATGCGACCACCCTCGTGTAACGCGACCACGTGGTCCAAGCTGCGCAAGAAGAGAGCCAGGAGGTCTTTTGTTCTCCCTGTACCTCCGGGAGCCGTCGTGTCAATGTTGGAGGAGCTCGCACGCCCAGATGTACAACGTGAGTCAAACAGGACAGAATGCATTTCAATATAGTGTAAAGATGATTTTTCATGGAGCGACGGTCGAGCGGGGCTTGGCGAGGCAAGAAAAGCGCACTTGATTTTTTCACGCCAATATGGCTGACATATGACTTTGAAGCAAGTGCGCCTTTCTCACTCCAGCACCTTAAGTCCCGTTTGACATTGCTCCATAAAAAGGCACCTAAACAACTTCAAGCTTTATTTCTTGAGGGAATTTTAATAAATTTTATTTTATGTAACATGTAGAATATTATAAGTGAGAGCTATTGTATCTAGTCTTCCTGTTTTATTTTAAGTATTGTCATTTCACACATCGTACCTATTATTATAGCTTAATTGGGGCTCGTATGAGGGTTTTATTATGGGGCGTTGAAACTATATATATTAGAACAAGGATTCATGATAGAAGGTTCAGTAGCCAGTTCAATGTAACCAGCAGCTTATAATCAGAAATATGTATATTGAATATGTTTACTGATCTTTCTTTAAATTAATTGTTAAAAAACTTGCATTAAATTTTTTTAAGCGAAAATTTGAAAGAAAATTAACACCATTTAAACTTATCTTATTAGCATATATTTAGAACTCCCCATTCCTCCCTCTGAATATCAATGTTGAATATTTACTTAATTAGTATTTGGTCATTTAATTACCTCACATTACAACATCCATGTAATTATAATTGTTCCAGCACTCCTTGAACAAGTTCCATCAACGCTACCTGAATATCATGAAAACAGTATCACAAGAAGAGTGTCTGATGGTCAGAAGTTCCCGTCGTCACCACCAGGAAGCGCCACTGCTCAGAGGCCTGACAACTTCCCAAGTGAAAAAACTGGTATCCAAGAAGAGACGTAGCAACAGAAAGGCGGCCAAGAACTGGCAAATGTCCATGTCCATATCCTCCGAGTGTCCGAGCAAATGTACCTGCCAGTTCCACCGAGAGAGGAGGGGGAGGGAGAAGAGAGATGCGGCTCTTAGAGAATGGCACGTGAGGGGGCAAGGGGGTGATGCCCTTGAGATCAAAGACACGGACTCTGATAGATTGAGATACTTTAAAAAAATTATTAAACGTTCACCTGCCAACCGTATGTATAGTTCGTAATATCTTTGTTTATTTTGTAATATTTTTTGTTTTTAAAAGTTATGATGTAAAATAAAGAGCATGAATTAATTATTTTTCTATGAAGCATAAATTTGCTCATATTTATAATTCTCTTTTGCCTGGTATTTTGTTTATCAAAAGTTATTATGAAAAATAAAGAGCATGGTCTTAATTATTTTGCTATGAAGCATGAATTTGCTTAAATATATTTAAATTATAACTCTATTTTGCCTGGTATTTTGTTTCAGAAATTATAATGTAAATAAAAAGTAATATCTTATTTTTGTAAAAATCATGAATTTGTTATAAAATAATTTTTAAATTTATTTAAATTTAAATATGTTTTACATTTAAAATTACATATTGATATTTTGTTTTAATTTATTTTTGTGTTTTTTTTTATTTATTTTAACTAATTAAATAATTATTGTTACGTCATAATTATATCAAGTAATTTACCTATAATATTAAAAAAAAATGCCATGTGATCAGTAATAATACTCTTTACAAGAAATAATGAGATGAGGGAATAGGTTTATCTTACGCCATAAATGAATTGTAATAATGTCGCATCGAAAAATAATTCTATTCTAAATTCAAAAGCAATGAGTTGTTAATGTATATTAAAAAATAAGAAATACAGATAAAAAAATTTGAAATTTATTACTTAATAAAAAAATAGCTTCATCACTTCCATTTATACAATTTAAATTAGGGAGTTTGTCAAAACGAATACAAAATTAGCTTAATTTACAGAGTTAGTCATTTTGACTAAAAAATATAAACAATGGACAACATATATGAAAATTTTTTATTGCAGAAATGAATAGGAATAGAGGGCACCAAATTATGTTACTCTGATTTTTTTCAGATTTTTTTGAGACACAGAACTATTTTTAAATAATTATTGAAAGTGCGGTCACGCCCCCTGGAGGCGTCAATAGGCGTCCAGGCACTATCCTTTTTATTAAGGATTCAGGGGGGCCAACTTAAATTATAGAACTTCCAATAATTAGTTATAAAATAGTTCCAGGTCTCAAAAAAATCTGAAAAAAAAATCAGAGTAGCATAGTTTGGTACCCTCTATTCATCTGTAATAAAAAATTTTCATGTATGTTGTCCATTATACACCTCTACAGTAGCCGTCATATTTAACTTGGTCATGGTCGGAACCGCTCGGGAGTCATTCGGCTTTGCTCGGCCAGTGATGTCCTTCGTTACAAACCGGCTACCAATGACTGAGAGCGTTACAAACACGACCATGAGCCAGTTAAATGTGACGGCTAGTTTAGCAGCGTCGTGAACTTAATTATTTTGGGGATTGCTAGACTGGGTACTCTTCTTACCTCCCCAAAATTACAAATCTTCATCTCTTTATCTATTGAAGCTGCAGCTCCAAGCAATGAGGAGGAATAACGTTGTTGGTATCCCAAAATCCCAAAATGTACACTCCATTCCAATATAAATGTCCAGCCATATTAAACCGGGTTCGAATGGAGTTTACATTGTGCTTAATAATAAATATTGTTCAAAATATCTTCATATCACGAGTGAGCCCTAACAATACATCTGATCAACACACGGTTTGACTAGAAAAGTCCTAACTAGATTCGACCTTCTCGGCGTCAGGTGAAGGACATATTTTGACGTTCTCTGCGGGGTCACAGAGGGGAAGTGTTTCACCGTCGTCCAACTCCCGTCTTCCAAGAGACATCTGCACGCCGCTGTAACAAAAGTAGCCAGTTAGCGACTTAGCGATGGATGATTGATTGCTCATAAGCAGATTCTTTATAATAGAAAATATAACGTCCTATACCATGATTTTAGGAGCTATAACAACTTAGCGATGGATGCTTGCTGTTAAAATATAAGCTTTTGGTTTCGGTTTAAGACTTGTAATACGGCTCTCTGATTGGTTTAGTTAGTTGGGGCGATTCCGCCCATATTTTCTTTAGCCAGGGTTACAAAAATTCGAAGTTGTAAGCCGAATTCAAAGCTTATATAATTAAGACTGTTTCGAATAAGCTTTTCATATAGAAAATTTATTACAAGCTGAAACAGACAATTTAGCATCGATTGAAACCCACATTTTTTAGTACCCATGATTTAGTACCATTCATATTAAAAAAAAAAAAAAATTAATAATAATAATAGTAGTAGTCAATTTAACACGATCTAGATAAAAATCTGAGACAAAGTGGAACTAAAGAGATTTATGAATGCGCCCCAAAATGAACATTTTTATTATATATTTGGATTGAAGACCTTGAATTTTGTAAAATTATGCACTTATTTATTTCTGCATGATTTCAAACGAAAGCCATACAAAGGTGTTACATAAATATTACCCCTCCTTTTTTAGGGTGTTAGAGGGCCTAAAAATTTTTATGATATATCATATCAAGGTTCTCCTTGCACATAAGCCATTCGACACCATATAAGGTTGTCTATAAATTTTCACCCCATAAGTTAAGGTCCTCCATGCATATACGCCATAAGACACCATAAGATTCTCACCCCAGCAGCAGCATGACGACCATCTGAGAGGCGATGGTGATGAGGAAGATGGCGGCGGGAAAAGTTTGAATTGTGGAGTTGTACACCTGAGTGTAAATCACCCCGGAGAAGAGAGGCACGGCGTTGTCAGCGGAGGCCAGCACCGCCTGGACTTTACCTGGGGTAGGGAAGGAATAGTGAAATTAATAAATAATTAATAAATGTGGCAGCAGTGTTGTTTATTAATTAGTATTTACTGTACTATGAACAAAATACATGTATCAGGGAGAACTGATTGCATGTTCTGGACTCACCTCTCTCCCTGACAGGCACCACCTTGGACACCATAGACTTGAGCACCGGTGCCACAATCGGTCCTAGCGCCGCCAACGTGGCACCTGGAACACAAATACAGTAAATAAATACAATAATGTAATCAACTGGTCAGAGATATGAAAAAGCATTGTTGCCTTACCCTCGCCATTAAGTTGAATAAATAAACTAAGTAAATTAGTTTATGGTAAACATAATATGATTTTTGTTATATATTTCTTGATCGATAGAATATCTTTATTTCTAAATTATGTGTTGAAAATGAATTTAATAGTTTAGAAAGATGGAATTTTAGTTAGCAAAAATAATAAATATTTAAAAAAAAACAAAACTAAAGATCGTTATAATATAGTAAGTGCTTTCATTATGCTATAATGCCTATAATATTTAATTCCTATATATTATATTGTCATAAATAAATTTTAAATAACAAAGCTAATTAAATTTTCAGTCAACCAATTAATAATCTTATTTTTTCTTGTCAATATAAAATGAAAAATCGTAAACGCGGATTCAGATGGCGACAGCGGCGATGCGACGCGATTTTGTCACACAAGCTGTGAAATCCTAATATGCGGAAGCGAATTCGCCATTGCCGCGGCGAATATCGTGACAAATAACGATGCTATTTTTTTTAGTCGCTAAATATGGCCGCCAATGGATGTTACAGCAAGTGCGCATTATTCGCTTCGCGTTGCAGGCTGGAAATCGCCATGTGAATCCGCCTTAACTATCTGGCATAATTTTATTGTTAAATATATGATCTGTGGTATGGTACAGCAGTTAATTTGGCATAATATATAATTAAATTCTGTTGACTTACCGAGGTACAGAAGCCAAGGTTCCTTAGCAAAAACGAAGACCACTCTTGCAGAGGCGTGAGCAGCAGCGCCAATCAGAATAGCGGCGGCATCGGGAAGCTTCAACACCTTTGTAATTAGCGGTAGACCCACCAATGTACCTGAGATCAAGGATGTATTAATATGGTGATTATAAATCTAGAGGCAAAATAATTTTTTATTGATGGGAAATATGAATTTGTTTCTTTTCAAATCCAGAAATCTCCCCTTTGCGTTAAGAGTTATTTTCTACCTGAACAAGTAAAATAATGAACGTTACAGCCAAGTGGAGATTACTGGTTTTGGAATTTAATGACTCAATTAATACAGAAATATTAGTATAAATAAAAGAATCATGCAAAAATATAAAACAATTACTACAAGACCAAAAATTTAGTGTAATATATTATGAAAATAAAAAACGAAGAAAAAATAAATAAATAAAATGTTTGTCCTGTGATTTTTTATTTTGTATCAAATGAACCTTAATGCCCCAGTACATAAGGTCTATTTTATCTCACCGATGACGTAGACTCCCGACTGATAAGTTCTGAAGCTGCTGTAAGTGCGAGTGTCCCAGTCAAACACCAATTGAGTGTACAGGTACATCATCGAGCTCTCGTCTGGAAAAGGCGGAAAATTTCAAAAATTTAATTGCATCTTTATAATTTTTAATTGTTGATAATTCGATGCAAAATAATAGCATTTGACATTGTCACTTCCTGGGAATAAGTAATTATATAGTGCTATAATATACGTATCCACGTTATACATACTTAAATTTAAATATTTAAGAGCTGTGTATATAGTTGAAATGAATTAAAATTAATTACTGTATAATATTAAAACTGATCTGGTTTATTGGATGTGCATATATGAAATGAAGTAATAATAATTTAATACTAGAATTACCAAGAGAGAAGGTCGACACGACCTACAATTGTTTTAAAGATAAAAAAAAAAAATGTTGGAGCTCCAAAATATCTGAAAATTGTTGTTAAATTATTTATAGACAACAAGCAATGTAGTGAGAAAATTTTTTTTAACGCAATGATTTAAATAATGGGGATTTTCACCCCCTCGGTACAGCGTGGGTCAAAAATTCGTTGGGTTAATATCCACAAAGCATTATAAAATTAATTATAATACAAAATAATATTCAGTTGACTAACTTGTGGAAAAATTAATTTGTGATAAACCTCAAATAAAACAATCGCTTCCGTATTTATTTCTTTCACGTATTTTCAAGTACATTATTTCCAAACGACCTACCTCTTTGGAAGGTGTAGAGCGCCATGGCCACAAGCAGCGCCCCCAGGTAGGCCCTCCTGTGTCCTGGCCTCTTGCGAACCACCGCGCGAATTGTCTGGGCCAGGTGATGACGGTCGAAGAAGTCGCAGCAGAACATCCTGAGATCAGGGTAAATTGTTTAATTTCATGCTGGGATTACAAATAACAACAGAATTTAGATTTGTAATACATATAATAAAGAAATATTCTATTGTTATATCTTGTGTCTGTCGTTATTTGAAGACTATATAATATAAATTAAATATAATATATACTGTTTAATGGGGTACTGACCGGTATTTGAGTTAGCAATACTAATAAAAAGTACTGTGAATTCTATGAAGAACGAGCCCTATTATAGCATTCTACGACAATTTGCTGATTTTATATGAAATTTTAAAACATTTTTTGATGATGTCATAGCATTGAATCTTAAATGTGAAAATGCATCAGTTAACATTGCTAAAATGAAAAGTTATTGAGGTAAGAATTTGAAACCTTCATTATCGTGATTCTAGCACCTAAAAACCTTGCAAATGAGGTTTTGGTTACATTTCAATATTAAGTATGGGATTTGGCAATGTTAACTGATCTATTTTCCCATTTAAGATTCAATGCAATGACGTCATTTTTGAGAGGTTTTAAAAATTCATTTAAATCAGGAAGTTGTCGTAGAATGCTGTAATAGGGCTTGTTCTTCATGAAATTCTTGTGCCTTTTGAAATATTGACAAAAACTCCCAACTTCTTTTTTTTTTTTTTTGGTCAGTACCCCATTATGATGTAATAGTTAATTTACTGATGTGACGTGCATATATTGAAATGTAAAAGAACTATAGAGAGAAGCTGTTGATCCAGAGATACACGAATTTTTCAATCGTCAGATATTAAATGTCAGTAAAAACAAAATATATGTAAATAAAATTACAGAAGAAAATAAATGGTATGTAAATTTAATTTTCTAATATTATTTTTATTTGTCACACAATTATATAGTCAACAATATTAATTAAAAATACTAAAAAAATAATATTAAAATTAAAAAAAAATATAAAAATTTTTTATTTTTTTTTTTTACAACAAAATAAAAGTAAGTTAAATATTACAAATAATTTAACCTTACTAAATTTGAATATTTTAATAATATAATTAAAAACAAAATGCGAGTTTTCTCAGAATGAAGCAAGTCTACAAAGCACGAGTTAAACAAACATCGACTAAAATTAAAAAAAAAAAAAATAATAATAATAATAATAAATAAAAATGTGCAGGGCGCATCCATGGAGATTTCCGTCCAAAACTCGGAACTCAAGAACAGAATGGCCTTCCCCGTGTCCAAAACCCGTTTTGGTACAAAAGGGCACATGTCCCTGGGAGCTGATAGTCATTCACTATTGCAATCACAAATGACAATCGTCGCTCATGTATATAAGTTATATATTATGCCCTCCCACTATTTTTGAGTATTATCCATCACTATTGAAATACTCAAAACACCAAAATACAAGAAAAAACAAGTTAAGTATTTCCCTTATAATATCTCTACTTAAAATATTACGTCTTGAACTCATTCTCTACACGTCTAAACATAATATTTTTATGTTTTTTTACCTCTAAAACACATCTTGTTTCTTCCTCGCTCAATATGAGCGTGAAATGAAGATATACTATATTGGGTGGTATTCACGAAGAGTTAAGGAGCGTTTTAGGGAGAGATATTTTAAGAAGCGTTTTTCTTACCTGTTACCTTGTATAAAAAACGCTTCTTAAAATATCTCTCCCTAAAACGCTCCTTAACTCTTCGTGAATACCAAACATATTGATTTCTAATATTTTATGCTCATGCAAGAGTTAAAAAAAATACGTAATTGTCTTTTTCTCTTGAAAATAGTGCAAAATAGGAGGAAATTAGACGAGCAGACATTAAAAGCCAATAAAAGATGAAATTTCCCACTTAATAAGATTTTGTACCTGCAGACGACCTTGTCTCCCGCAGCCATGTCAGGAGCGGTTCGCCACTTCAGTCTAAGGATGGAGTAGATGAAGGCACAGGCAACCAGGGCGGCGTTGGTGGCGAACACGATGGCAACGCTCTCGTTCGTTTTGGAGAACAACAGCTGACCGAGAGCCACGCCTGTGGGGATGGTCACCAGGTAAGCTACCTGCAGCAGGGTGATGCGCAACGTGCGGTCCTGCCAGGGTAACACAGGATGAGTGTGAGGTGTTACTGTCCGTCATATTCATTCAGGAACCGATCGGGAGTAGTTCGGTTGGTGTTTAGCCAGTGATGGAATTCGTTAGAAACCAGCTGACTGAGGGTGTTGCAAACAACGGAAATTTAGTTCAATGTGGCGACTAGTGTAGCATAGTAAATTTGACAATTTTATACTTTTTTATTGCAAATTTGTATAAAGAACCTTAAGGATTGATCTCAGTTAATTGAGATCTCGGAATCGGCCTCCTTAAATGCTACAAGATTTGCAGAGAAATTAGAACTCACCATCAATAGGTGGCATGTGATTTTTGAAGTGGATCGGTCTTATCAGTTTTGAGAAAACTGAGCCAGAAGTTTAACAATGGCCTTATGGACGGAAGCCGGAAATGGAGCTATTGTCAGGAAATCGCCCCCTTAAATCTGCTCAAATCATAAGTGATTATGTTTTAGAGCATTATCAAATTTTTCAAATTTATTTCATTCGATTCCATTTGACAAAAATTTCCTTTGACTCACGCAGTAACTGAGGTCAATCGTCAAGTGATTTTGTTTTATATTTTTTTGAACATCTTTAAATGGTGCTGCAAAACGCTGTGACCGATTCATACAAAGCGTTTTCCTAATGCTTGCATGTTTAAATATATAACATGATTGTGACGTCACAGCGTCTGTGCAGCAAGATTTTTAAAAGTGAGGGTTAAAAAAGGTCAGAAAAAATTGAAAATCCCTAACTCGAAATTCTCTATTCAAACAATTAAAAAATACTGCAGATTGATCATTTATTAATTAATACTAATTAATCTAATCTATAAATTAGAAAGATGAAAATCACTAGCTTTTCATATATTGTTATAAAAAAAAGCGGTATTATGAATTGTAACGTAGTCGTGAACCTAGATTTAACAATTAATAATAATTTAGTTCAGTCCATAGACGATAAATTTGCCATTTCAGAACCAGAGGAATGCTACAGTCAAATTAATTGAATATTTCTGCTGGAAGTGAGAGTTTTCTGGTCGTTTTGTTCATGTCTGAGTCTTAAAAATTGTAAACATGTTAGTACCTTTCTAACAAACCTGTAGCCAAAATTTCAACATTAAAAAAACGAATAGGAAGGACACGAACTGCTCAGTTTCAGTTACTTCCGTTGGGAATATTAAATTAATTTGACTGTACAGAAGTATAATATTCATGTTACGATGAACTAACATAACATACCTTTGGTGAGGTCACATCGGCCATATAACTGAAACAAGCCATGAAGATGGCGAGGTCCGCCCCTGTGGCTGCTGACGGCAAGGTGGCGGTGTAGAGCACCGTGTAGAGCGGCCAGGTCTTCTGAGTGGCGTTCAGGACGATCATCAGCGAGTAGAACAGCTTGCCGGCCAGTCCGAACAGGAGCGGAGCCTTGCGTGCGCCGCCATGTCGGTCACTCCAGGCACCGAGGAACAGGGCCAGGATCAGGGGGACCACGTGGCTGGCGATGTTGTTAAACTGAAATCAACCAGGGTTTATTATCTTCCTCATAAAATATTAGTTATAAATTATTGGGTGGTACACCTAATTACCAATTGAAATATATTTTGTGAATAATGGTATTTTGGCCTCGATTTATTATTGCTAGTTGTTTAGTAATGTCATATTAATATGAAGATCACCTTTTCATAAACTCACGTGATAAATATTTACATAACTATATGACGTTACAGCGTTTTGCAGCATGATTTTTGGGGTGTTGGGAAGATTTAATTAATACATGAAAAAATGGAAAATACACACTTGAGGTCCTGTATAAATATGTTATAAATATATTTTTCTTCTTTATTTGTTAGATTTGCCTGCAGAACCATGGCTAACATAGACTGAATTTTAAACAAATGACGTAGATCCCTCCTCACCTGAATGAACCCTGAGACGAAGGTCTGGACCCTGACCTTCTCGTCAGGGTGGTTCTCGATGTTGTCGCAGATGTCAGGGTCGATCTGTAGGTCCACGAGGCACGCCCGCTCTACGAAGAAGGCCTGTTCCACCACGGAGGTGAGCATGAACGCCAGCATGTACAGGAACATAACGGGCTCCACCGAGACCAGGCCCACGTAGTGCAGCATCTTGGCCTGGAACGGTCATCATTTATTGTTGGTGTGTTACATTGTTTTAAACATTTCCTTCAAATACTTTAAAAAAATATATATATTGTAGAAATGGATAGATAAGGCAAAATTGTTCGATTTTTTAAGGGATTTTTTAGAGCAAGGGATTTTTTTAAAGAATTATTGAAAGTCCATTTTATGACGTCAGTGTTGAGCAAAGGATAGAACTTGCTACCTCGTGACGTCATAAAATGGACTTTCAATTACTTTTTAAAAATTATTGCTCTAAAAAATCAAAAGTACCAAACATTTGCACCTTGTATGCATTTCTGCATTAACAATTTTTGAGGTTGGTACTCTATTGCATTAAAAAGACATTTATAGTTTTTATAGTAAGGCTGTTCTTATCTGCTTTAACGATCCCTTAATCTTATTTAGAGAAACTATTATCATAGATACAATCACCATACAATGCTTTAAAATACTAATTTATATCAACATTTACAAATGATAATGTTAAAAATAAGAAATTATTTATCAATTTAATTATAAATAATAAGAAAATAGTAATGTAAATTAATTGAATTTGAACAGAAAAAAAAACAATGAAAATACATCCCAGCTAATTTACATGAAAATTGAGCCACTTACCATTGTAATATAATTTATATCAAACACTCCTTTTACAATCCAACATCTTACAATTAGATCACAATTATCACACGAAACTCCCTCATTATGCTGCTATAACAAATACACTTTGTACTGTACTAACATATGACCAAATGCAAACAAAAGAGAACCACGTTGTTGTCTCAGCTGGAGACCTCTCTTATCTGAATGTAATTTCTCTGGATGAGGTCCAACTTTGAGATAGGGTATGTGTAGAAGAGGGGTGTTACTTGGTGGAGTAAATACCGGTCTATGAAAATTAACAATCAATATATATGATTCAGATCAAAATTTTGTATGTGTATGTAGAAGGTATTATATTTTAAAAAGATTGAGAAGGTTGAAAAAATTAAATTAAAAAAAATAACTAAATTTTAATTTTAACCTGACCATTTATTATATGAATTTAAGGTATAACCTGAGAATTTGTCTGTCAAGGTCAGGAGGCGTGGCTATAGTGGCAACACTGTTTGCATTGGAATGAGCTTAAATTTTTAGGAGGGGGTGGTGACAACAGTCCTTGAGAACGTTGCCACATTTCTCATCACATATAGGAAACGATCATCGCCACGGTTCAAAATATATGAAAACAATTCAGAAAAATAGTCTAAAAAATTAGGCTTTAGTAAAAAAAAAAGTAAAAGAATCTGTTGTATAGTTTTTTTGCAATGCTAATTAACAAATTTAACATTGGAAGGATACAAAATTCTCATTTAAATAAATTAATTGTAATTAAACCAACGGTTAAAAAATTCCGAAAAAATTCAGAGCTAATTTGACGATTGTTGTGAGTCCACCAAATTAATTTGAAGAAAATCTGTTGTAGCGAATTTTTCGTCCAAATTTCTCAGGTTAAGCCTTAATAACAGTTTATATTCACGACTAAAAAAAAACAACAAAATAATTTTTTCCGTTTCTGTAGCTCAAAATTGCTGTATATAATGTACTGTAATAATACAAAAACTCCAATATTATTATGAAAATATAAGCCATAGGGAATAGCAGAGACCCTCTAAGGGAATACAAAAATCTAGTGTATAATTTACTAATTTTTAATTAAAATTGTAATCAATAATTTTAATATGTTTGATAAATTCTGCTCATTCTTTTAGTGATAACTTGCAAAAATGTCTTGACATTTTAAATTATAATTTCAAAATATTGAAAAAATCAATAATTGTAGTAAAAAATAAGCACAAATTTAAAACATTTTATTTGTTTATAAAAATTAAAGTCTTAATTATTGAATTAATAAATATACAAATTTTATATTTACATCAAAATTATATTAGTAAAAAAATAATTTTGATGTAAATTAATTCGATGATACTACAATATAAGTACTACCCACTTTATTCACATACTTTTAAAAACAATCAGCTGATATGCTGACTAGTTTTTTTTTTACAACCGTCTGGCCTTGATATAATTTTATAGCACGTTTCTTTGTCTCGCTCCCGGCGGATTTTGATATCAAACATGCTGGACGTAAGACCGTGATGACGTCACATGAACACGTGCTCACCATACACGTGTCATTTACACGTGTCATTCACTGTATAATTTTATTTATTTTTGAGAATTGTATTATTCAATTAATGCAAATACATTATGTTTATAGATAAAACATAATGGTGAATCTGCATAAATTTTTTTTATTGCATATTATCAGGAACTCAACTTGTGCGTTACATAATCAATATTTTTCATTTTTTTAACTTTCTAACACTCTTTACACTGAAAAACGCGCGTTATGTATAATATTTTACCTATTCCTATACTCTTGTGTTAAATATTAACAGGAATTACAATAACGTTTTGTAAAAGCACGTTTCTAAAGGATTAAAAAAACTTGACCAAAAATGGACTCAAGGTCCTCTCCATGCAAATATATAATTTTATAAGAGTTTGTTAATCATTTATCAACATTTACCAAATATTATAATTATTTACGTTAATTAAAAAAACTGCTTCATCATGCATGCAGTGAGAAAAATCTGATAAACTAGAAGTATCTGATAGCAAACGTTGCATAATTGGGCGCGAATATACGTACTACAAATATTTAATAATGCTATATACTACACACAAATAATTTAGTACATACATACGCATGCAATTTTTTTAAATTTGAATCTCATAATTAATTATAAATATTAATATGCGAAATAATATCAAATTTTGCACTGCAAGGGAGATACTTTATGCCCCATAAGTACAGTCCATTATACAGTAAAATATTATATACCTTTATTGATTTTTTTTTCTCACTTTATGATAGCAAGTAAATGGAGATTAAGTCGGTGTTTTATTTACATGAAGCTCTATAGTGACTTCATGTAACTATATATATAATTATACTACAAATATATTATAATGCTTTTTAATTACTAATTCATTTGATTTACTTTGGTTAATATTTTAATATTATTTTAATAATTGCTCTTCATTTATCAATATTAAATTTGTAGTTGAAAATTACCCCTCCTCCCCCCCTTTCCCCATTACGGTCACCAATTGTCATGATCAGAAAGGGAATTTTGAGCATTGTCATGGAAGAAGTCATCATAAAAGGTTCAATGAACCAGCTCGTTGTCAGGAGTCCATTGAACTGGCTGCTGAACCTTCCACGATGTAAAATCAGGGTAAAACCACCTTGCAACTTACCTTGAATGACATTTCTGCAGGTGTCTCCTGGCCGGCCATCCTCGCTGCCATCTTGAGACCAAAACAATCAGCCGCTACTGAGAAAGATAACGTCCTATCTATGACAGATAAATCTCAGTGTTCACACATGATCTCAGATAATTTACATGAAAGTTAAACGTGCTGGAGAGGGGGGGGGTGAGGGGGTATTGAGAAATATATATAAAAATGTTATAGTAATAAAATTTAATCTTTAGTTCATTAATACGTACACAGTCTTATAAATCGTCCCTCGTTCACAATAATGAGCTATCTGCCTAGCAACAATGAGTTGTAAATAGGTATAATATAAAGCTCATTGTTATGTTTACCTGAAATAGCAGATAGTTCATTATTGTACACGAGATCGTGGTAGGTGGATAGCTCATTATTCCGGACGAGGGATGTAATATTATTATACCATAAAAATTGCTGCAAAAATGTACTGCAATATTAGGCGAACTAAACTCTAAAACAATAATTGCTATACATTACACATTACCTGTTTTACTTATGAACATAGCTGAATGATAAAAATACTTTTAAAATTCTTTCTTGGAAGTACCCAAAAGTTTGAAATTTCTATTTAGTTTTGAAACTTTCCAGACATGTTTACATGAAGTTTGTTCATCAATTCTAAACTTTGTCAATTTTCTTTGTATATATAGGTCTATAAATAAGGTCGATCGAGAGGAAACGATTTAGAGTAACCCCTGACCTAATACAAACTGGAAGTGAGCTGTCTTAGAATTAATTTGTTAAAGTTTCCGCAATTAATGTTATATAATCTTAAATTACTGGAGTTGTACGGTACACAATAAAAGTTATCATTCCCACTTATCAGTTTTAGAGAGTTCTAGCCAAATTTATCTTATTACCATTATTATATTGTGGTTCAAGTATATCCAAGATTAGTATACAGTCAAATTACGTAATATTCCTGCCGGAAGTAGCCGGAAGTGAGAGGTTTCTGGTCATCTTGTTCATGTCTGAGTCTTGGAAATTTGCAAACATGTTAGTACTCTTCTTACGAACCTGTAGCTAAAATTTCAAAATGCAAATACAAATATGAAGATCAGAAACCTCTTACTTCCGGCTACTTCCGGAGGGAATTTAAAATTAATTTGACTGTACGTGGTTAAATTGTATTGCCCTTGAAAGTTTTAATTTATAATACACAGCCTGGTACGTGATTTGTATCCTAAAGTTAGGTGCGAGCATTTATAGTTAAAACAGTTTCTTTCAGGCAAATATATAAAAATTAAATGCTTAACTTATATAACATCTAATCTTTGTTATATAATTAAGTATAATACGTGTTAGGAAAGTTGGAACGAAAGATTTGTTTTAAAATTATTTCAATATCTTTTGTAAATCAAAATTAAAATATATAAATTATTAATTTGTTTAGACCGTGTGGTTAAAATTACATGAAAATGGTATGTTCGAGTTGCTGTAGTTCATGCAGCAGTTAAGATACCTAGGTTTCTTTAAAAAGTTTCTATAATAATAATTATTATTAATTAGTAATTAGAGTTTGATAGAGCTAGTGAAGTGGTTTAATTTTTTTCTTTCAATTTGTAAATATATAAATTTTTAAATATTTATGAGAGGTACGAGGTGGGGTTGAAGAAACCATTTCCATCATTTCCTTTATTTAAATTGAAGAATAAATTAAATTCAGAAAACTTTATTTAGAAAAAAAAAAAATAAATAAATAAAAATATTACGAAAAGAGTTTGAGCTTTATTTTTAAAACGCCTGCTGATGCTGCAACCCACATAACGTTCATCGCTATCCGAGCAGTGCTGCTACCTAGTGAACAAAAGCTACACTTTTAGTACTTTGTGGTAAACATTAGATTTGTTTAAATTATCAAAGAGACATGCGTGCGACTATCATTAGCAGGTTATTTGATATTTACAATAAAGTCGATCACTCAGGTGTTGTGATAAGAATATAGCTCTTATTAAACAGTAATATTGTATGAATTGAATGTACTACAAATACTGATGTAATATTATTTATTAGCGAAAGCTATCAAATAAAATTTCATTTTATATTAAAAATCCAATTTTGAAGCTGATGAAGTAAATCTTGGGGCAACATGAAGTCATGAACGTTACTCTGAATTATATTTTATGTTTGAAAATAGCTCAATCAAGAAACAAGGAAGCTTTGAATAGGAGGAAACAAAGAGATGAAGATTTCAAATTTTGGGAGACGTAAGGAGAGCATCCCCTAAAAGTTTTTTTTTCTAACAAAAAAAAAAAAAAAATAAATAAAATTAAAAATAAGAAACTAAAAAAAAACAAAAAAAAAAAAAAAAAACATACTTTCAAAGTAGCCTGCATGTCTTCCTTTAATTGCTTCTTTTTATTTTATCCAAGTTCCACCTTTAGGTAAAAGAGGTTCATTGATTTTTAGCATTGAATTTATTTTTATTTACGAAAAGACATGTATTTTTGCTCACCAATTTATTTCAGTAAAACATATCTACCAAATAGAATTTCTATGCATCTTGTGGGATTATGAATTCACAGTCCTATTAACCCTAACATTACTAAGGATTTGTCCCACGATGTACCAAGGGAGGGGGGGGGGAGTTCAACCGACCCACTATTTAAATCTCTACACTATGATACACTAAACTACTTTTAAATTTTTTACCTGACTTATTTACTTTTTGCGGAAATACATTGCTGGTTGGCTATTAACAAAGGATTACAATTTTGTTCAGATTTTTGGAGCTTTCACGTATTTTTTCAGCTTTAAAATATTTGTGGGACGTCTCACCCCCCCTTCTCCCTCTTTGTTAATGCTACTGTGTTAATATGCCTTATCATTGAGTTATATTTAGATTATGGTGAAAATAACTTACCGTTCACGCACCGACGATATTATCTTAGGTTTCCATGGTCCCCCCCATATCATAAATAAACATTAAAATATGGACTCACATGTCGTGAGTGCAAATTATTTAAAGCACACACCTGCAAAGTAACAAAATATATACCTGCTCTCATAATTCATACCACATTGAAAATAGATAATTATGATTACAGAATGCACCGACCAAATTATTTAAAATTTCCATGGTTTCCTCAACTAGAGAATGAAGTCACAGGCCATAGGCGTAGGTGCAACTTACTTAAAGCACCCACCCTCAAAATAATCAAAATACCTTCTCTAAATTTTTAATTCATACAACATCGATTGCTATAATTACGCACCGACGATTTTATCTTAGGTTTCCACGGTTCCCAGAATCATATAAAAGATAAATGTACTCACAGCTGCTATTAGGCTTAGGTGCAAATTATTTACACTCACTCCCAAAGTAATCAAAATACAAACGCCCTCTAAATCATAATTAATATACATTGATTATAATAATAGATAATAATACAGAATGCAGTAGGAACGATGCGCAGCTGTTCTACGAAACACCCCTACCACTTAGAATCCCCCAAGCTTGGCGCTCGGCGGCCTCAGTTTTGAACCAACCGTAGAGTGGTTCACTGCGAATAGTGCGGTCTAGTGGTGTTCTACACACGTGCTCAAGCAAAAGGGAGTTTTCTTTGCAACATGCTGGACTTGATTTACTGATCTACACCTCTCAATTAACAGGTAAGTCATGTGTTTCATCTGGATAAATTATGGAATAGAAATTATGTTGATTAATAGGAAAATATTACAGAAAATTTCAATGTTTCGTCAAAAGTTTTAAAAAGTGGATTAAAATTGTTTTCTTAATCAACACTTTTTAAAACATAGGTAAGTGTGGTGGATTATACGTGTTTCATTCGAGATAATTGGATTAATTAAATATGTAGAAATTATGCTGACTATAGGAAAATATTACAGAAAATTTCAATGTTTCATCAAAAGTTTTAAAAAGTGGATTAAGTGGAAAAGTGATCCAGTTGATCAGTGAACAATTTTAGTTCACTGATCAACTGGATCAACACTTTTTGAAATACAGGGATGGATAATTTCTTTCATATATATGGATAATTGAGATAATTTAATAAATAGATACATAGGCTAGAATTAATTGTTGATTTTATCTTCGAAATTATTTCGTAATAATATATAGATTTTAATTGTAACATCGAATATGGGAGTTTTTAAAACTTTTTTATTAAATTTATTTTCTATATGATCAACATACAGCATGTTGAAACAAAGGTAAGTGCAGACTATTTTTTATAATGGACTTCCTAAATGACGATACGCAGATATATGCCATAGAATATGAAATGGATTTTTTTTTATTTGAAATTAAAAAAAAAAAATCAGCTATATAAAATTGCCTCTATTATTTACTTTGTTCAATATTATTTGAAGTAAAAACTATAATAGGTGAATGTGGAGAATCATTTTACATGTAGTCTAAGCAAATTATTATATTTTTACAACATATTTTTTATATTAAATTCTATACAACATGAAAAGCGTATAAAGTATAAAGTTTAAAAAAAAATAGGAACTAAATATAAAAATATATTGAAAGCTTAATCGAAAAGTCATCATTAGCGAGCAAAAGTTTTATAATAATAGAACTTTGTATAAACGAGAATAAGAATTGATATTATGATAAATTTATTATAACAAAATATTTTTACATTCATATTTATTTATTTATTACTTTTTGATTGTACAGTATATTACAATATATCTTCAAAATATCCTGATTCTCTATCTCTATATTCAAAACATGCAATATTTTGAAAATTTTCTACCTGCTTGATTTATTCAGTGAAACACGCACCATAATTATTTTTTCTTTTGATGATGTGCTCATAAATGTGAAAAATTTAACACCAAATTGAAATTGAAGTTACAGGCTCAGACTGGCCATAAGAGTTGGTGAGCGATCGCTCAGTAGGCCCCCTCGGCTGGGAGACCCCTACAACGTTAAAAGAAGGCCCCCACAGGGTCAAGTAGGCCCTTGATATGGACCGGTACTCCTGTTTGCTCAGTAGGCCCTTTGAGCCCAGTCCGACCCTGTAGAAGTTATGATGTAATAACTAAATAAAAATGAAATAAAGTTCAGTTAGGAAAATATTGATTTTAAAGCAATGAAATTTATAAAAAATATGAATATAAAATCACCACAGGCATTATTTAAATTAATACAATAATGTTCCAGATATGTACAACATGCACAGGGATTTTTTTGGTTTAATTATTTTAATTCTGATAGTGAGGTCATGAATTTATTTTAAAATTCAATTTATATATTTTTATTGATATTGTATTTTTAATCGTAACCAAAAAAGAAAATCAAATGAAGACACATGTGAGAGTTATACATTTTTGTCGTGTGTATTTTACAATGACAAATTATATAATATAGCATTATTTGAAATATATACTAAAAGTACACAGTATATTATATATTATAAAAAGTCCAATAGCAACTAAATATTAAAAACTAATAAAAAATATAGTAAAGGCTTATTCCCAAATATATTTGGAAATAATAAATATAAATTTTAATGCCAAGTAACGAAATTTTCTTTGATTTTTTTTTTTTTTTTTTCGATCATTAAAAATAAGGGTCAGATTTGCATGAATATACACAATTGAGAGATATTTAATTTATTATTTGCATTGTATAGTTAAAAAAATAAAAGAAAACTATACCGGAAATAGCCGGAAGTTGTAGTATTTTTCCTGAACTATTATCATGAAAACTCTAAGACTTTGCAGAAAGTTAGAAATTCTTTGTATAAAAGCCTCTGCAAAATTTCAGGATCAAAACTGAAATAGAAAGTTCAGAATCCTTCCACTTCCGGCTACTTCCGGTGGTAATCTTTTATTTGTTGAAATATTTTTAGATATATATTTAATATTAAATTATTAACAATGGAATTTATTCATCAAAACTTTATTGACTTTTATAACCACACGCCTACGTAAAAAAGTTTATGCTTCATTACGACTTGCTCATTAATATTTTGTGATTTGAGGGAGCTGAATAAATATTTTTACAAAGCTAAAAGTATCCACTGAAGCTTACGATGAATATTTCACTCATTATTATTTATAGTTGGACTGTTATGATATATAGATATTTGATTGGGGGAACCATGGAAACTTCAGTTAGGTATTGTCAATGGACCAGAAGTACGTCGCCTCGGAAAATTTCCCTTTGCGGTCTTGTTAACCACCATGCATGCCCAGTAAGAATAACAAAGGACATGGTGATTAACAAGGCTGCAAGTGGGAAATTTTCCAAGGTGACTAGTGTACGCAAGGGAAACCACGTAGTGGAAAATTGCAATAATTTATCCCTGAAAAGGAAAAGCTTGTTTTGTTTTTTTTTTCAAATTTACGTTATAATATTTTATTTTAGTAAGTGCGATTTAATTTGAGTAATTTAATGTTAATATTCTTGAAAGTTTGGTTCGTTAACTGATTCTCGTCCGATCACCAAATTTAAGTAACGTCAAGCTTGTTTAGTAGTTGGATGGGTGAACATTTTTGATAAAAAAATCTCTTTTCCATACCCAGGGATGAATTGTTGCTATTTTCTACTATGTGGTTTCTCTTGCTTTATACCATTGTACTTCCGGTTCACTGAAAAAAGCTACCCTAACTCTGTATCATGACCCTAACTGAGGTTTCCATGTTTCCCCCAGTCAAAAGAAAGAAAATAATGGGATAAATGGCCACCTCTTTTTTCGGATGAGTGCAGTGCATGAAATTCGAGTTAGTGGATTTATTATATACAAAATATTAGGTGCTCTTTTAAGATTTGATTTAAAAAAGTGCAGTCAATTAATATTAGATTTAAACATAATTGAACCTGCTGACATAAAAAAAAACACTCATTACAAATGAAGACTGATATAATATTTAATAAAGTACCATATAAACATACTACATATTTTATGTTTACTTTTTTCATACATCTCATAATAATACATAATGTTTTTCATAACAACGATTACAAAGGCTATATTCCTATGTAATAACACGCATAATTTGTTACAAGATTGTGAATAATGAGGATATGCCAAACAACTCCTCATAAGAAAGATCGAAGTGTCAAATATGTCAGCTCATATGTTATAATTATATTACTAAAAATGGCGGGGAAATTTGATTTATGATCAACGCATCAACGGATAGCTTGATGTTTTTTATATCGAACCAGGCATGTATTTTATAAGAAGGGGTGCAAAGCCTTAGCGTGTCCTTATATATTATATTGGACAATATAATTATTATCCTCAACTGCTCAAAATATAAGGTTATTTTAATTGGTCAAGTTTGAAATAACTTTTAATTATTTTAATTATTTTATGCTATACAGAATTGTTTTGATCTAAAATTCAGGTTATTTGTGTTGTATTTAAAAAAAATCAACTATACTAAAAATAGTACAAAATATATACTAAAACTAAAAACGAATTAGGAATGACTTAATCCATGTTGTACTTGTACAGCCAGTTGATTGAATAAATGAATTGAATTGAATTGAATTGAATTGAATTAATATTAAATTATAATAAAAAAACGTGCATATTTACAAATTGTTAAAAATAAAATATTATCAACAATTTAATTCACATCATCCTACACTTTTTATTATGAAATCAAAATTTTAAAGAGAACAAAATCAGAATAATTTGTCGAATTATATATTATATTTAAATTGAATAGCTATGACATGCAATATTGTTAGTAGCATTATACTGTGGCGTTCATTAACTGTAACACATGTCGCTATACAGTATTAAAAAAATAACAAAAAATATCAGTATACTATTTTTCCATGCTAATTTGGTGGATTTTAACCGGAAATCAGTTCCTATAAAATTTTCAGTGAATTTAGAATATATTTTAGATTTTTTTTTCCTATGTTGGGTTGTTTTAAAACAAACGAAACAAAAAAATAATAAAAAATTCTTATTAATTTTATATTGTTATGAATGTTAGATTTATTGTGTGTTATTTATAATATAATTATAGTGAAAATCTTAAAAATCAGAATAAAAAATAAAATTCAAATTACAATGAATTAATATATTAGATTCATTGCATGATTTTGCCCACTCTGTATAACCAACTTTGCACATATATTTATATCATACATGCAAGCAATGTTCATTGATGATTTACAATTAAAATAACACTTGTTTAAAAAGAAAATTACATTTCACAGCCTCAATTTTTTATATCTCTTCACTTTCATTTCTTACTCATGCAAAGAACTTTGAATTATAAATCCTACTTGCCAGATTTACGTACTAGCCCATCACACAACCTTGTAAAACATACAAGTGTCGATGACTATATTACAGTATAATATACAAAGTTATAAAGTCAGCTCATAAAGTTATTATTTAATATTTTTATCATGACTCTATGAAGGTATATTGAAGTTCAGTGACGTGTGACCTCAGTAAGATAATCAACTCTCTTAGAGGTAAAAATATTCCATAAATATTTGCACACTCTGTAGTCGAGACGTTTGGTTGACTGTGTCGCAACTTTCAACATCGAGACTGGAATATCAATGTAAGGGTGCGTGTACATGAGTACATCATTTCATCTTTTATTCGCCTTTAACCCTAACCAAGGGGGATCGAGACGACCCGTAAAGGTGCTTTTCCACGCGAGGCTTGGCGGGGCGAGAAAAGCGCACTTGCAGTGAAACGTATGGCGGCCATGTCGGTGAGGAAAAATCGCGGTGCAATTAAATCACTGCGGAAAAATTATTTTTCCTCGACAATATGGCTGCTATACGATCTTACTGCAAGTGCGCTTTTCTCGCCACGCCATCAAGCCTCGCGTGACATCGCTCCATGGAAAAGTGTCTTAAAACGAAAAAAAAAAAAAAAAATAAATAAATAAATAAAAAATAATAATAAAAAAAAAAATAAAAATCAACAAACTTCTGTGAAATATTTCTTTAAAAAATCTTAAAAAAATGTATTTCCGCAAAAAAACAAGTGAGAAAAAAAAACTTTTTATTTAACATGTTATTTAATTAAATAGCAGGTCGTTTCGACCCCCCCCCCTTCCCTTGGAACCAAAAAAAGACCTTGGTAATGCTAGGGGGGTTAAGGATTAATATTACATTGCCGGCGGCCATTTCGATGGCAGTCTGAAATATGTAAAAATTTTATAGTCCATAAAATAAAGAAAAGAAATTAGATTTGGAAAAATCACTAATTTTTACGTGTGAAAAAGATACTGATTTGACTACAAACCACATCAGTCCCCATTTAAAACAAAGTTAAATCTTTAATGCTGATACCTCGAAAATTTCCCCAATTTTTTTTAACATTTTCAGAGGTGTGTACTATTAACAAAGCTTATTTTTTTTTACCACACATTAAATCTTAACTTTCATAATCGAATTTTGCACCTTTTCTGAGAAAAAAGAGAGATGCGATTAAGTAAGATTAAGTCTCTTTTCCTTATTTTGATTATAAAATTTTATAAATATTCTCTTATAATTTCATTCTCACGTTACACGGAAAGGAAAAAAAAAAAAACATTTTTTAGGTAAAGTTACATAAAAAGATTAAATTTAGACATATGAAGGGCGAATTGATGACATAATTTTTCAATAGAGTGTTTTTAGAATGTCAATGCCTTATTACGGGGTTGCGTGTACGTATAAAATGGACTATTTTTTTTATCTAGAGCATGAAATGCTAGTACTATTATTATTGGAGCGTGTAATATCAATTGATAGCAAAGGGGATGCATATAACAATATATAGGGCTCTTTTTATAGCATGGAATACAATTGTAAAGTAGAATTACATGTACATTATTCCATGTTTCTATGAGCGTGGAATAACAATGGCAAACTAGGAGAAGCGTAATTGTATTTCTAGTTATCCCCCCTCTTGAATTTGTCCCACCAAACCACTTAAAATTATAGGGTACTGAACTTAATTTCAATCGGATTCATCGTAATCGAATCATCTTTCAATTAATATATTCATTTATTTTATTGATATCATCTATAATACAGTACCTATCCAATCCATGAAATATTTTCCTACAGTAAAATAAATATTTTTTTTATTTACTTATTTGGCAAAAACAGCTATGACAAAGGAAACCATGGAAATCTCAATTAAGATGGTCGAACTATTAAACGAAATCCTTCACTTACCCTGTAAATGCACAGGCGCGGATCCAAGGGGGGGGGCGATGGGGGCGAACGCCCCCCCCCCCCCCCAAAGTCTTAAAATACATTGAAAGTGCTACCACCCCCCACTTGTCGCCCCCCACCCACTAAAATTTTTAACATTGCGGGATAGGGCACCGCCCCCCCAAGAGCCGCGAGCTGGATCCGCCTCTGTAAATGCCATGTTGGGCATTTTTAGCTACCAAATTTATAATAAAATCTTTCCATTGAACCCAAGTCCTTTGAAAATCACTGCTCAGAATTGCCCATTCAACTTTTTTTATAGAACAAGAATGGAATGTATGCCTTTAATAAACCTTTAGGAAAAAATGAAGATAGTTAATAATTGACCAACCTTACAAGTCCAAACAAATCAGGTTTATTTGCTGTGTACTGTACTCGTAGTACGTTAGCCACCACGCTCGAATTATTTAATTAATCCCCTCAGGATTCTAAGATCAATTTATCGACGTCACTAATCGATAGTAGTGCGTGACTCGACCATGGCTTACCAACATACCTCCAGCTTAATTGATACGTGTTACCGTAAAGCTTAGATTACATCAAGTTAAATGTATAATTATCTAACAATTTATGGGTGTAAATATTTTTATTCATTTATCATTGGATTTTAGGAAAAAAGAAGGATTTATTATTAAATTTTAGTAAATTTAGTACTTAATTTTAAGATTAAATATTTGTTAGTAAAATATGACGATAAAAATAATATTATAATGATAATATATAGATGGAGAAAAATATGTATAAAATATAAATATATAGAAGTTATTGCATAATATAGAATTTGAGGACAAAACCCAGTAAACACAACCCTATAGCTGTCCAGTGCTAAGACTGTGCCATGGTGGGTGAATACTATGCCAACACTAAAGTGTCGGTCCAACACATTTTTGACACCTTGTGTTTACTGGGAAGAAATTTAAAAAGGGACTTTTACTATTGACTTTTATTTAGCAATGTTTGATTAAGAATTATATAATATAAAAATGCAAAAATTTCCATAAATTATTAAGTAAATAAATAGGTTTCTATAATAAAATTGTTTATAATGTAGTTTACAATTGTTTATATTACTCAAATAACTTCAAAATTTGTTATGAAAATATTAGGTGGAGTTCTCATTGTTTATAATAGCAAAATAATACAAATAATTAAAAAATAACGAAAAGCGCTTATTTTTTTTTAATTTTCTAAAAAAAAAACCAACGACGAGATGTAAAATACTTCCCGTTTTAGTTTACATTAATGGAAAGGTGAAATGCATTATAAAATGCAAATTACAAGTGCTCCATGTTCGTTTTTTGTTTAAGAAGTTTGTTTTTCAGTTATAAAAGACAACATGAAAAGACATTTTATTTTTTTAATTAAATATCTTCATTGTTAGAACAGCTGGAAGATTCAGTTCTCCAACATCTGGCGTTCTCGGAGATTTGGCACCGTGACTCCAGACTGGAGTGAAGCCAACGAAATGCCAAGTTGAATTTATCACAATTAAAGAGCCAACAAATTTTTCTAAGTGATCCTGTTAATAATTCATCATCTTTTAATAAGATTGTGAGTTTGATGATTCCTACAAAGTCGTTTTCTCTCTCTCTCTCTCTTGTTTTATTAAATTTCTTTCTCGCCGGGTGTTTAGATGTCTGCATAGACCATCAAAATGAAGTTTCCATGTTTCCTTCAGTCCATAAGGCAAATCAAATCAGAATAAACCAACCTATAATATATGTCGTTAAAACAAAAATCTTCCTCTCTCTCTCTTTTTTCCTATCTCTTCCTTTATTTATTTCTCACCGAGAAAATTATTAAGGTGTAAAAATCGTTGCATTGATCCATCGACCATCACAGTGAATTTACCATGGTTCCCTCAGTCCATAAGGACCATGAACCAACAAGATTAGAGAAAAAATAACCTATATATATGCTGGTGAAACAAAAAATCTTTCTCTTTCTACTTGATTTTTTCCCCTACACAAGTGTAATACAATTAAATTTCGAATTAACTTTAAACATAGGAAGATATTTGCTATCTTTGTACGTTCAATTGTAGCGACAGACATTTGCACTTAACATACGAAGAGAGAATCTTTCAGTTCCAATAAAAGTCGTCGCTGCATCCTCATTTTGTCAGTAATCGAGTTTGCCAGGAAACGTTGCAGTGATTGCTCCACTTCGCTCGTTGATCAAATTATCAGCGCGACGACCTTTCTTGTATCTCGCGACGTGCCTTTTTATATCTCACTACACTCAAATTTGTGTCATATTCCATCCGGAAGTAGCCGGAAGTTTCTGTCCGTGTGTTTCAGCGTTGCAATTTCACACATATAGGTGATATACCAGTAGTATAGTATGTGATATAGTATGTCAGTACTTCTTCAAGCCACTCTTTTCAAAACTGAATAGAGCATCGACCTCAATTTTTATTGCAGAAATAGATAGAGGATGTAAAATTATGCTACCTTGATTTTTTTCAGATTTTTTTGAGCCCTGTAACTATTTTTAAAAAATAATTGAAAGTCCTTTTCATGACGTCACGCAGCGGCAAGCTCCATCCTTTTAAGGAGAGGCGCCTCGTGACGTCACAAAAAGGACTTTCAATAATTTTTTAATAATACTTCCAGGGCTCTAAAAAATCTGAAATAAATCAGGGAAGCACAACTTTGTACCTTCTATCCATTTCTGTAATAAAAAAATTTGAGGTCAATACTCCATTGCAAACAAAATAGCAAAAAATTTCACACTTCCGGCTACTTCCGGAGGTAATTTCATATGAATTTTACTGTATACGTACATACATAACTACAGTCAAATTAATATAGTTTGCAGCTTTTCTGTTTGTAATTTAATTTCGAAACTGAACAGAGTGGTTTGACGTAGAAGTATATACTGACCTATGTCATGTAAAATTGTAATTCTGAAATACAAATAGGAAGACCAGAAACCTTAGTTTCCGGTTAGTTCCACGGAGGGAATGTTCTGTAAATTTAACTATGTAATATAGAGATCTCAAGTATTGCGTACAAATAAGTAATATACAAATATATAGTTATATTTTAAAGGAATTCTTTGTGAATAAAAGCAATGCTTTCTTTTTTATATAAAAAAAAAAGGTAAAAAAGGAAAAAGCTAAGAAAAAAAATATACAAATTATTTGGGAGCAATTTTTCTTTTACTGAAAAATTTACATGAAAAAGGTCATACAAAAATTACAAATATATATTTTAAAAACATCCGTATTTTTGTGACTTCACTAATATAATCGTATATTTTATAAATTATTTTTATATTTTCTTACTTTCTTAGTGCCTAACATAATTTACAAAACATATAATTCAATAAATAAGTTCTTGATTTTACATTTTCATGTATATTAAGTTAAAAAAATCCCACTGCATTTTATATTTTAATTACTCAGAAAAATAAACTTTTTAATTTAATTGAATTTTTAAAACGAAGGTGAAACTGCGAGAGTGACATTTGATTATTGGAATATACACTATCATCGTGTTAGCGCGAACATAAAAATGCTTTTACCCGTTCTTGCATTATTAATTTATTTGCAGAGTAAAATGATATTAATTACTTGACACCATATGTTACATGTTTAATTATAAAATATGACGCACAGATGCTTGATTGTATGATGTACACCTTGCTAAGGTAAATAAAATTTATTTTTAGTTACTTTAGTGAAATTAAAACAAATAGTAAATATATTTGATTATATATATTTACTTAAAGCTCTGAATTTGCATACATTATTATATATAATTAATACAGAATCATACATAGTAGTATAATATTCGTGTGTTATGATTAAAATACGAAATTTTAGCCTTGAAAATTCCCCTCACTAAAAACATACCACAGAATTTAATGGTGTCTTTGAAATTTAGATCTCACAATTTTTTGAACCATAAAAAGTAAAAAGTTTGATTTTTTCTTATGGGGTTTCAATATAAAATAAGTAGTTTCGAACAAAGATTCAATCAGATATACACAAAAATTTATTTCTAGAGATTTAAACACATGTTGAATCTAATGGTGTAAATTAAAATTAACAAAAAACAACCCTTATTGGCCCTTACAATCATAAAAAAATCATTCTATCTTAATTTTGAAAGTAACTAGAATCAATATTTGAATATTTTTAACCGGGCGATGTTAATATTTAAAAAATTGGGGTGTTATTTTTTTTTTAAAATTTCTTTGTATTAATAACAGAATCCAGACGTTATAGTTAGGGTTGTTGTTACATTTTAGACTTGAATTTTCCGACTCTCCGTAAATAAAATTTAACAATGTTTGAGAGTGTTTTTCATACCACGATAGACATCCTGAAAAATTTCGTCTTCAACACCTAATCTTAATACGTCTTTTTACCTTAAAAATCACTTAATTTGTTCCTCGCTCAAAATGAAGAAGCGAAGACGATATTTCTTGCTCAATTAGAGAAAAGAAGACGTTGCTCATATTTTCCCCCTCCATTTTCCTCGAAAACAGTTCAAAATAGGAGAAAAAAGACGAGGGTAAACGTGAAAAGTTCATATCAGACACTGCTTATTTTTATATGTCATCTGATATCTGTTGATTTTTAATTTAAATTTGTATGGTAGGTATATATATTGATAACAAGTTTAAAGTCTCCAAAATTTAAAAAGACAACAACAAATCATAATTATGAATTATAATGTCATTATCTTAATTTTAGTTTGAACCTCAAATTTTGAAATTTCTGTCACTTATTTATGGCAAGTTTAATTTTATTTTAAAATCAAAGGGATGATATCAGAAATCTCAATCTGTATGTCTTTTATTTATTTTAAATTCTCTTTGTTTAAACCAACTACTTTACGAAACAACTCTAAAAGAATTTTCTTATCAAGTCTCACGGTTCTCTGATTAACTTCAAAGGAACTCCACGTCTGACGATACCAAAAGCTCGTGCGGGAGACACTTGTGACGAGGATCAAAGAACAATTCCTAATTTCACTGCTTCAGATATAAAATCATTTGTAATTTCTTAAAATCAGCTGTTTGGGTGACTTGTAAATTATTCAACCTGCATAGCAGACAAATTTCTTATATTCAGGTTTTAAATTTACAAGGAAAATGTTAAGAAAAGGAAATTTAGAAGAGAACTGCATGGCACCACAGTTTTCTCCTTTTTTTTTTCAATTGGAAATATTATAGTAATTTTTGTGATTTTGATAATGAATGCTGGGGTCAAAGTTTAACATGCGTTCAATGGGTTGCTCTGAGTTTGATGATTTTAAAGGAAACATGATTAATTAAATAGCAAAAAATAATACTGCGTTACCTACCCTGAATTTATTTGATAATTCTAATTCGTCCAAAATAAATGTGTGATTAAAATTTCAGTGTTCTCGAAAGCATTTACTTTACTTGGAAATCAAATTAAGGCATTGCAAGGAATCAATTTAATTTTATTTTATGATTAAATGATGTTATTCTTATAATAGAATAATAGAAGCAAAAATATAATTATATAATTCTATATAATAAAATAAATTCTTTTTATATTAACTATATTTATAACATCAATTAAATTAATTATTTAGAAATATAATTATGAGAACTCGTAATTATATTTTTTATTTCTGATTATTTCTTGTAACTACAATGCATTTTTTTTAATTAAAGTAAATTAATAGAAATATATATTTGATTTGTTGAATTAACAAATAATAATTACAAAAAAAATGATACTGTAAAACATATTTCAATACAATTCTAAATGGATCATTAATTAAATGCGAACTTTTATATCATTGATAAAATGAGAAATAAGTGTAGAAATAATCCCACAAAGAAATATACTGCGAGAATACTCTCAAGAACTCCCCGATCAATTGACGTCATTCCATGACTTTGTAGCTTATTTTAGTACTGCAATTTAATTTCTCGATTGAAAACTCCCTAGTGCAAGTCTAAAGTGCATTTATATAAAAGAAACGTTTTCTATAGCGTAATAAAAAAAAAGTTGTAAATTTTCTAAAGATAAAGCTTTGAGTATTATAAGTTCCAATGCAAAGAAAATATAAAATTGTAAGTTATTTCTGTAGAAGTGAAAAAGTATTTAAACATCTGGGTTTAATAATATGCTCTTACCAATAAAAACAAAAAGACAAGAGTTTTTTTTTTTTTAAAGAACGATGCTTATAATGCGCACTTACTGTAAAATCCTATAGCAACCATATTTTTTTTACACCTCAATTTGTTTAAAAAACATAGGGTGTGTTCCAAAACACAATATTTCGTCCCTTACATGTGCCCTATACCTCCTTTGGTTACCTACGAAATTAATGAAATGCATATATTATGATTTATCGCACTGCATTAGCTTTGACGTCATACCCCTCGCAAGTAGGCAGCTCTGAGGTTGGTTAAAATGCACATACAAGCATACAAAAAAGTGAATAATTATATTTTACTTAACAAAACAAAGTAGGTTTAAATACTATAAGAATATAGAACAGTACACGATAGAACTCGTAGAAAAAATCTCGCCACCAAAAAAAAAAAAAAAAAAATCCATTGCTCCTATATTTTTTAACACAGTCGTGCCCACCACTTTTTCTCTTTCCCTCCCCTCCTTCTGCAGCAAGCAGGTAGACTTTCCTCCCAAGTCTCATATAAACATAAACAGTAATCAGCTTTATAAATTATAAATTAACTATATAGAACACTATCCATATTTTATGGCAAAATCCCTATAATAATCATACATGTAATTCCAACTTTAATACAAGCAATCAAGCCTCTACATACAAATTTCCTAATCATTATTTATTTTGTACATTCCATCGGTTTTGCTTCGGTAATATTTTCCATATGATCAATGAGTTTCAATTAACTAATATTACCAATTGACTTTGTATTGCTTTGAGGGTGCTTAGAATTGCTCGAGGCAATAATACAAATAACTAAAGCGAAGCGTGAATATTTAATTGGCTCTACAAAACCCCCTCTTGTTATATTATATAACAAAAGCAAATGCTTTGATATTTTGAGGCATTGAGATTTCTCAAATAATATATACACTTTGCATTCACAGTGGTGGGTGTGAAAATATAACTCCTGGAGGTATATTAAAAGTAGTATTATAGTTGTTATTATAATTCAAATAAACGTAACTAAAATTAGAATAAGAATAATTTAATTATTCATTAAGTTTCTCGAGGAAGATTTGTTATATAAATGTTCATATAGTTTAAATCAACAAATTTGCATTTTTTGACTTATAAATTTATAATTTAAATTTTTAGTTGAAATTGACAAAGAAAGGTATCCAGATTTATTATTAACCATGCAAGGTTAATGCCAGCCTAATGAAACTAACCGTGGTTAATGAGAAATTTCTATATATATTTCTGGATAATGTATCGTATCCATTTCATATAAAGAGATAAAACATCCCACAATAAGTATGCAATGATATCGATACGAGAGCTTAGAAAAATGTATAAATATTTATATTTATAAAGTGATACGTAGCTATCATGCAATTAATCATTATTATTAATATATAATATTCTTTGTGCATTAATCCATATGGATACTGTTATTTTTAGTTCATGTATTTATTTTATACCGGAAGCTAGTCTTTTTTTTTTTTTTACCAATTGGATTAAAACACAATTTTTTTGTTTTCTGTAGATAAACTCATTACAAAGAGCGCCTGTTTTTCCTGTACATCAGAATTTTGATAGAAGGCCAGTCAAATTATTTTTATTTCATATATTTGTACTTAATTTACATGTTCATTACTATTCCAATGATTAGATTACAAGAATCCCACGTTTTTCCTGTGTAGATAACCATATTACTAACATGTTTTCCTGTGTATTAGACAGAAGGTCAGTCTCACGCAGAGACGGTTTTTCTGATGATGAGAGCACCCCCCGTGGATGTGTGACGTCAGAGCTTGTAATCAGGCCGGGGGGGGGGGTGAGAAACCTACGGGGGTGGCTGCGGGGGTTGCTTGGAAATAAGGGTGGGAGAAGGTGGTGGGGTAGAGAGTTTGGGGGTGGAAGGTGGGAGGGAAGAGAGCTTACGGGGTGGGGGAGGGAGAGCCAGGGGGTAGAAGGGAGAGCCTGGGGTAGTCGCAGTTCAATCATCACGAAGCTATCAATATATATAGGGGATGATATTAGAACAATGATTATGACATGATTGGATCTATAATATAAATTACTAATATACGTTCAGTCTATTTTGATGGGAGTTTCACCTTTATTAAAAATTATAATGACCTATTTTATATTTTAAATTATTATTTTTGTTACGTCATAGAGTCATGGTAATCAAATTTTAATGTACACTTCTGGATAGCAAGAATGTTATCTGCTCTATTTGTAAACGTTTTCTATACCTTAGTTGAAAAATTTCGTCTTCAACTCACCACTAACACGTCTATTTTTATGTATTTTTATATAAAAAACACATCTTATTTCTTCCTCGCTTAAAGTGAGGATCAAGTGGAGATATTTTTAACATTTCATGTTTTATAAGAGGAGAAAAGAATTAATATCGTATCTTTATCCTCTTTATCTTTTTTCCTCGAAAATTGAAGAAAAAGAGGCTAGGAGAGACGTAAAAAGTGAATAAAAGATGAAAGTTATTTTAATTTGTTGGTATTAGTGCCTCGTAAAGATCGAAATACAAATTTATTAATAATTAAATTATGATATACTTCCTCTAAAAATGCAACTATTTCTCTCTTTTAGCTACAGAAAATTAAAGGTAGCGTCAGAGATTTTATATTATACAATGTTAAGGTAGAGATAACGCCGAACAGCTGATCGACGTAATGCCCTTTGATTAACATGTAAACCTTAGCAAATTGACAAAAATTCTGAAATTTTTTTGAGAGGCAGATATTAGTGCCTAAAGGCCATGTAAAAAATTTCAAAACGATTTAACGAGCCGTTTTTTTTTTAATTAATTTTTTTAATTTTCAGCATAGGGCTTTCCCATGGAGAGCCAAACTATAATATTAATTTAAAAAAATCGGCTCGTTAAATGTTTTTGAAACTTTTTCTATGGCTTTTAGGCACTAATATCTGCCTCTCAAAAAAATTTCAGAATTTTTGTCAATTTGCTAAGGTTTACATGTTAATCAAAGGGGATTACGTCGAACAGCTGTTTGACGTTATCTCTACCTTAACTCTTTGGTAGGACTAACGTTACTGATTATACCGAATTATGCGTTATTACTCCACATATTTTCAACATTCTATATAATAAGTTTTGCGATAAAATCATTAACAACAAAATTATAATATTAATAATGTAAATTTATATGTAACATAAATATGTAAAATTCTAGATAATTATTGAATAAATGTAGCATAATATAAATTAATAATAATTAAAAACAACGATAAAATATAATTTAACACAAAAATTAGCATGTTAAATTGAGCATAATATAAATTAATGACAATTATAAAAGTAATAATGAAATATAATTTTACACAAAACTTTGTGTGTTAACATCCCTCTCGGCAGTTGAAATAAGCTCTGCAATTCACCTTTCATAATAATAATAATTTTGTGGCTCTCTCGCAATTCCCCATTCATAATAATAATTTTGTGGTACCCTATAGTCAAATTTACTTAAAATTCCCGCCGGAAGTAGCCGGAAATGAGTAGTTCTTTCTGTTCATGTCCGATTTTTGTACTTTTGCAAACAAGTCAGTCCTTTTATTGCAATGTTATCTGTAAAATTTCAAACTACAAATGCAAACAGGAAGGACAGAAACCTATCATTTCCGGCTATTTCCGGCGGGAATATTAAATTAATTTGACTGTAGCAATGACTTAGCCCCTAGTGGGCAACTCCAGGTTAACTCGCACTTGCTAGAACTATACTATATAATAAGTATGTCCATATATATTATCTTAGACTACTATGCAGTATAACTGTATGTTATGTATATTATATACTGTACACCTAAAACCATCCCATAAGTTACTTCCGCACATGTCACGTAGATGAGTGGGGAATTTAAAAACTTTTGGAAAATTTGCAAGAGTTGTTCTTGCTTCCTGAAAGTCTTAAGATATTAAATATTAATATATTAGGTATATTAGGTTAGCAGCCACTTATGTGATATGGTACTTTAGTGCCTTGTTTGCTACCCCCACCCCATTACTTGTAATACTGTGTTTACCTTGGGTGAAATAAATAAATAAAATTAAAATATTGTAATGTTTGTAGAGCAAAATACAACAAAATAAATTCATAACATAAAACCTGTATTACACGATACAATATTGCATACAAATTTTCTTTACAAGGAAATTTGAACTTCATACAAACAAATGGAGTTTTCTTGTAAGGAAAAATTGTATGCAATGATCAGAAAAATTTATCGTGTAATACCAGCTTAAGAACGTAAACAACACTCCTCAATTGTTGGCTAATAAAGGATATTCCATTCACTGAAGTGTTAAGCTTACCCTTAAAACTTTATTTTATTTATTTGAACCTTTTCGGTTGTACAAGACAACATAATATATGCTCACGTCAGATTTACAAAAATAATACAATAGCAATATCTGCACAAAACTATTCTCATATTATAGATATTACCTGTAACTATAAAGAAAAAAAAAAAGAATAACACTTAAGGTAGAGATAAAACGCCCAATGTTAATAAAAATCCCATTCATGAAAATTATGAAAAAAAAAAATTAGAATGTCCTCCTTTACATACCTTATCAGTAGGTAAAATATCAGGTATACAAAAACGAGCTAGTTTTCGAGTTATTAATTTTTAATGTTGACTAATTTAATATGGAAGTTCGATTTCTCCATGTTAAATTAGTGAATTTTAAAAATTAATTACTCGAAAACTAGCTCGTTTTTGTATACCTGATATTTTACCTACTGATAAGGTATGTAAAGGAGGACATTCTAATTTTTTTTTTTCATAATTTTCATGAATGGGATGAACATTGGGCGCGTTATCTCTACTTTAATTATGATATTATTAATCTATATAAGAAAATGAGGTAACAAATAATAAAGATACAGAACACTCTCAGGTATTTATTTATTGCTTTCATATGCCTTAATTGCTAGAAATAAGAGCCCCCAGTCTAGCCAACCACAAAGACAAGTTGACAACGACTATAACGTTCGTGATATCTCAAAGTGTACCCTCCAGATATAACCTTTAGGAAAGTCTGTCTCAGTGAAATATTAATTAGCAATGTGACATTATATGACCACCAAGCTCAAGAGAGTTACATGACTTAGTTATGAATGTCGTCTAATTGAGCAGCCTGCTTGCATATGAATCTAAATATAGCTGTGGGGATGTTTACCTTTGAATAAGTCGTGGAACTACTTCGAAATGCCAATTTCAAAGTATAATATTTTCAATAGTTTTATTGGTTCCAGTTAATATGCATGAGATTTTATTTTTTATAATTTGTTTATTCTTCAAAGGACCGTACTCTATAGCAAAGTCTTCTACTCGCAATGGTTGTAACAAACCATTGTTTATAATGTCTGTCACATAAAGCCTTTTTCATTGTTAAACATGGGACGACGTAATACCTAATTTTGCCACCAGAGCAGAGAACGTAATGGCATTGTTGGCGCTAGTTAACCGTTTCAACTTCATAATTAACGGTCATTTTCCATAAGTTAACATGTAAATAAAAAAATGTCCCATGTTTTTATTTTCACGAGACAGACATTACACAACAATACTTTGTTTACTAACGACGAGCAGAAGACTTTGCTCTATAGTAAGTTTTATCCTGCCCGAGTTAAAATAAATTTCATCTTTTATTCACTTTTAACCTCTCTCCTTATCTTTTCCCCTCATATTTTGCACTATTTTTGAGAAAAAAAGAGAGAAAAAGATTATATTACGTCCTCTTTCCTCTTATTCAGCATGAAATGATAAAAATATTGCCTCTATTTTATTCTTACTATGAGCGATGAGTAAATAAGATGTGTTTTTGAGATAAAAATAAGCAATAAGATTAGGTTTAGATGTGTTAAGGACGAGTCGAAGACGTAATTCTTCAACGCTTGGAATATATTTTCTACTTTATTTTTTATATATATTCTTGCCGAATTTTTTTTATTTTTTTTTTGTGAAAATCCTGTAATATATATTTTATAATAAAACTAATAAAGAAAAGAGATAAAAAATAAATAAAATAAACAGTTATTTTCAATAAGATTTTCCCCAATATTATAACATTTTTTAACATTTGGTAACTACGATTTTTTATAATTAAATTATTATAATAGTCTATTGATTTTTTACAAAATTTTTCTATTAATTGGATTAGTTAAGCGTCAATCAATAACGCTGAATAGACGATGCTTTTAAGGTTTAAGTATACAAATTCCGTTGCAAAGGCAAGATTTTCAACCATTAATTATTATACACGAAATATTTAAAATCTAGAATATAAAAATAAATGTTTTAAAATGCTTAGCTCATAATTTTTAATTACACATTTCTAACTAATTAATAATTTTGTTTCTCCTTCATGCACTTAAAAACCGAGCAGGAGCTTTAAAGATTATGTTTTTAATTCAAAGCGTTAATAAACAAAAGCAGCGTTTAGGAAACCTTGTATTAATAACTATACATTGTAAAGATTATAAACACTTATCTAATTGCAATAGGAACAAATGTGCAAGGTTCAATAAACAGTATATATTCACTACATAGAATCATATTAAGACCATAAAGTTTAGTGGAGAACCTAGCGTTTAAAATTTGAACTACTTGTCAAACGAGGATTGATGTATTTAATTAACATTGTAAAATCATGTGTAAATGCTCTGACAGCAGTCACAGATTAATTTTGCAGAAATGACAGTATCATAATTAGTTGTCATATGTTTTCGGACAAATATTTAAAAAAATAAAAAAAATACATCAACTTCAAAAGTGTTAATTATTTTAAATATAATTTGTGTTGTATTTGTGACTATCACAATGTTATAAGTACTGTCGTATTTGTGGTAAGAGCAGCTAAAATTTCTGCTCACTGCAGAGCAAATTTAAATTCAAGTCATCAATTGGTCTTTTATGTCTTCAGTACACTTCAGAAAAGTAACTCGAAACATCATCCCAGGTAAAAATTACCAGCTTTCCTTAAAAAAAAAATAAACATTTGAAAATTTCATCCTCAGTTCAAATTCAATCTTTTAACCTATATTTTTAGCTCTACAATTTAAATTTTCTTTTAAAAAAACTTCAATTAAAAGTAAACAATGCTTATAAAATATGCATGGTGCAATTTTAACTTGAGTGAAAAGTTTGACCTGCATTGTTAAAGTTTCATTATAAAAATTAACTTGTGTATATGACTACACTCGTGCCTGGTTGTAATAAGGCTCTCGGATGTTGAATAAGGATTGCTTCATAATTTACATGCAGGCTTCAGTTAAAAAACTATAAAAAAAGGTAGAAGTGGATAATATAATTAGTTTTAATATAAGTTTTTGCTGACAGTGTTTTGCGCATCCCATTCGTAATCAGATGGTCGTGAGTTCGATCCCAGGCACCGCCAAACTTTTCACAAGTGGCAGTTGCTAAAGAACACTCACTCATCCGGGAGGTGATTGATGGCAGTCTTCCATCAATTTTCGACCATCCTGACTGAGGTTTTCATGGTTTCCTCAGTTACAACTAGGCGAATGCTGCATGGGATGGATTGATATATTATAGGTCAACATGTCTCCACCAACAAAACTCTAAACTAAAAAATATGCTAGTTTTACGAAGAGCTGGGAAGTTAAATTGAGTCTCAATGTAAAAAAATCAATAACATATTTATATTATTTCTTTTGGGTATTTTTACTAAGGGTTTACTATAGTTCTGACGGTACATGCAAAGGTCTTATACAATGTTCTATCGATAATATTTTATACAAACACCTTTCTTTATTATATTATAATAAAGATGGAAAGCATTATTTAATCATAAAATTGAGACACGTACATAAATAATGGTATATTATTATAATAATATACATTAGAAATTTGTTCAATAAAATAATGAAACTCTACAGCATAATAAGGAAGAATTAATTATTATATTTTATTTTATAAAAAGGACATATATAATAATGAACTTCTAAATTTTATATATTTTATTGCCTGTCTGAGTTAAATATATCACAATAGTTAATATGAAGGATTTTATTTCTTTGATTTCGTTAGTAATATTTTTTGTCTGTACTTCATTTATACTGTTATGTGGTAGGCAGTTTTCTTGATATTTGTACTGTATAAAGGGCACAACATTTTTTTTTTTGTTACATAACCTGAGAGAAAATTTTGTACTAATATTAGGTCTGTTCGTAAATACACAATCAGAAAGAATTGATTATTTGTGATGAACCTTATGTACATGGAACATAAGGTTCATTACAAATAATTGATTCTTTCTGATTGTGTATTTACGAACAGACCTATTGACTCTGTTATTTGTATTTTAAGGTGCAAAAAATACTGGATATAAGTTTCAATTAGCTTATTTAATGTACTGAACCCTAAAACACCCTTACTATAGTCAAAATGCTGAAAACCCATTCATTATCGAATGCTTAAGATTAATAATTTTTTATTTTATTTTATTATATTTCCCTCATGAGTACATAAATAACAAGTCAGAGGCAGGAAATTCACAAACAGTCCAAAAAGAACAAATCACTTCCCGAAGGTTGTATAGTGAATCCTTGTAAACACACAATAATAATATATCGTCCCATCCGGAATAATAAGCTATCTATTTACCACAATTTCGTTCCAATAATGAGCTGTCTGCTACAGTTGAATTAATTTGAAATTCCTATCGGAAGTGACCGGAAGTGTTAATTTTGTGGCTATTCCGTTTGCAATTCAGTTTTGAAATTTTGCTCAGGATTTTATGATAAAAGTACTGATTTATTTGTGAAATTGCAACGCTAAAAGGCTAAAAACTTCACACTTCCGCGGCTACTTCCGGAGGGAATATTATAAAAATTTGACTGTAGTTCAGGTGAGCGCAACATTGAGCTGTAAATCGATATAAAATAAAGCTCATTGTTGCGCTTACCTGATATAGCAACATTGCACACGATATCGAAGCTTATTATTCTGGACGATATGGTCTTCATTTTTCATGATATTTATACGACCTAAGGCAACTAATATAACCCGTGTCTGGTTCAATGTCAATAATTGCATGCTAGCAATCCCAAGGCGATGCGGGCTGAACAGCTGTTCGAGGGGTGTGGTTCGACTGTTGACTGCTGCATGCACACTTCGGAACCACACGAACGTTACTCCTGCTTTGTTTGTAGGCGTTATTATCTATGGAGGCGTGGTGAACAAAACTGACTATTTTGATATTGATAGACTGGGTGCTCTTCTTACATCTCCCAAAATTGCAAATATGCATCTCTCTGTCTATTGGAGCTACAGCTGTATAATGGAGTATCAACCTTAAATTTTTTGTTGCAGAAATGGTAGAGGGTGCAAAGTTATGCTACGCTAATTTTCTAGAATTTTTAGAGACCGGGAACTATTTTTTAAAAATTATTGAAATTCCATTTTGTGACGTCTCGCGGCGGAAAGTCCTATTTTTATTTCTTAAAGAGCGGCGTCTCGTGACGTCACAAAATGTACTTTCAATAATTTTTTTAAATAGTTCCCGGGCTCTAAAAATTCTGAAAAAAATCAGGATAGCATAACTTTGCACCCTCTATCCATTTCTGCAATAAAAAAACTGAGGTTGATATTTCATACCAAGTGAGGCAGGAGGAAAGTTCGTGATGTCCAGAGGTGTACACTTCGGGATCACACGAATGTTTGTGGGAGTTGTCATGCAGGTTATGAAGACTATAAAATATTAAGTGTTCTTTTGCGCTATAAAATTTTATATAAGTTTTTTGTAACTTAAAGTTTTAGCACCAGAAACAGTGATGATGGATATAAATTTTAATAGAATACTAAAAACTAACCCAAGTTGACAATGAGCAATGTACATACGTGGACATTTTTTATTGCAGATATCAATAGAGGGTACCAAATTATATTACTTTTATTTTAATATTTTTTTAGAGGCCAGGAAGCATTGCTAAAAAGTTATTCAAAGTCAGACCTGTGTGAACCCACGCTCCTTTTAGTCCCTACCCTGACGTCTATTGATGCTTCTCTCTGTAATTTTTATAATTTTTTTAAAAAATAGTTACTATAGCGTTTTTCAATTAACTTCAAACAGTCAGAGTGACTTCCTACTGACACTTGCTAAATTTTAGTGTCAACATTTTCATTCACAAAACATTTCAGCCGGTTTAATATAGAGAAATTAAAAAAATTATGTTAATAGAATTACCAAGAAAAAATTGATGATATCTTATTTATAAAGCTTCTTTGATATCTAAAAAAATCTGAAACAAAATTCAGAGGAGCATTATTTGGTACCTGTATTCATTTCTAAAAAAAAAAAAAAAACAAAAAAAAAAAAAAACATGTAAGTTGTAGCTAGATCATAACTTATCAATTAAGTTGTTAATAATTCATCAATCTTTGACGAAATAACTCTAGTTAAAAAATTACGTTTTCAACTCATCCTTTACACGTCTAACCCTAATCTTTTTACCTCTAAAACACATCTTACTTCCTCTTCGCTCAAATTAAATTAAGACAATTTTTCTAACATTCTAACATTCAAGAAGAAGTAACCTCGTCTTTTTTTTTCTCTTTTTTTTCCTCTAAAATGATGCAAAATAATAGGAAATTAGACGAGAGGAGAGCTTAATAGCGAATATAAGATGAACTTTATTTCTATACTCAGGAAAGGTCTTTGCTAGACTGACAAAACAAAATATCAGAAATAATCAAGTTATAATTAACAATTAACTTTTGCTGTTATATATAAAATACTCAGTTCATGTTGATATACGAACAAGGAAAATTTTAATAAAAAATATATAACAAAATAATGACGCTCTTACAAAGCACTTGTACGAAAGTAACCTACTCAGACTACTTGAAAAGAGTAAACAAACTACTACAATATTATACATAAGTTAGCGGAGCGCATAATCCAGAGAGATTTAGATTATAAATAATGTAATATTAAAATTTAAAAACGAGCATTTTATTTTGAAATCTTGTTGTAAATTTTATACTCGAAAGTATTGCAGAGAATAAAAATGTATAAAACTTTGTATGAGCTGCTTATAAGAATTTATAATAAACATAACATAATATCTAAAATGCATGGTATATATTATTTTTAAATAATATTCTCAAAAGAACTCAAATACTCGTATCACATAAGTTTATATACAGTACAGTAATAGTTAAATGTAGTATTGAATTTGAATTCAGTGTTATCATTTATTACAAAAAGTTCAAATAATTTTTAATATTTGTGTGTTAATGAAATACATTTCTGAAGTCTCGAAAAATGTATCCAGATTATGGAAATAAAAATCATTTAATCATACATTCGTGTATTTTCCTGAATTTTTACAATGGAGTATCGAACTTAATTTCTTTATAGCAGAAATGGATAGAGGGTGCAAAGTTATGCTACTCTGATTTTTTTCAGATTTTTACAGCCCGGGAAGTATTTTTAAAAAAATTATTGAAAGTTCTTTTTGTGACGTCCCGAGGCGGCAAGTCGTATCTTTTTCTTAAGGAGCGGCGTCTCGTGACGTCACAAAAAGAACTTTCAATAATTTTTTAAAAATAGTTCCCGGTCTCAAAAAAATCTGAAAAAAATCAGGGTATCATAACTTTGCACCCTCTATCCATTTCTGTAATAAAAAAAATTGAGGTCGATACTCCATTACCCCCCCTTCCTATCATATTAATAACCAAAGCATTATCAAAGTATTTTTTTATCCCATACACTAAAAGGTGAGGGTTCAAACGACACACTGCACCATTATTAATTAAATTCCTATACTAAAAATCGTTAATTTTTCTTCCCCATAGTTTTCAACAAATACGTTGCATGGTAGTTACTAAAAATTACTAATTTTTTTCAGATTTTTATAGAGCTGTCTTTTGCAACTTTGTTGAGCTTTAAATTTATTTGGGTTAATTCCTCCCCCCCCCCTCTCACCTTGGTAATGCTATAGTTAATTTACATAACAATTGAAATAATTGAAACGCTACACGCACATACATTTTATCGTGACAAAATTATCCATATTTAAACCACAATATAACTATGAAAATGACATAATAATAATAAATATAAAATTACATTATAATAATAAATATAGAGCTTTTAAAATAGCTACGACAATAGAATTAATATATTTAATTATTTTATGTGAATACGACACGCTATATAGTGCTTTTATGATGTGATCTTCATATATTTACAGCTTAGGTGTGATAAAGTCTACGAGGTTATGTTATTATTAATACAATAAGCGATAAAATTTTACATTGGAACAGAATTGACCGTCGGAATGTTTTTTATTTTAACATAATGCTGACCTGTTTAAGCATTGTTACTTTATTATATGGTTACTGTCTAGGTTAAAATTAGTTGATTAATTAAAATATTTTTTCTACAGTATAATTATGGTTTCTGTAAAAATGCTTTTTATAGAGGACATAAAGGACCAAGACGTCTGAAAATTTTGCTCTTTGCATCGAGGATACGGCAATACCTATAGCATGGGGAGAATCACAAATATTATTAAATTGTTAGGAAAGAAATCACTTACGAAGTTGAAATATTTTTTATGTTTGTCAGAAAGTATTTGACAACTAATTATGGTGTTGTCATTTCTGTAAAATTATGCTGTGGCTGCTGACAGAGTATTTACATGATTTTACAATGTTAATCATATACAGCAATCCTTACCAGACGCACGTAGTTCCAGCAGTTACCACTAGGTTCGCACTAACTTTATGACGTCATATTGACGTCATAAATTATTTTAATAAAAAACACACATCTATTTTTTTTCCTGTACGGAACCCTGTTTTAATAATATTTTAAAATACTGGCTCGTACATCATCATGTAATTATTTACTGAAATAAAAACAATAATTAAAATTTAAAACAAAAAAATCAAATGTAATTCAGGAAAATAAATAAATGTAAAAAATTGTTTTAAGGCTTTCATGATTAAATATCAATTTTGCTACAAATTAAATTTCCATTCCCTTTATCAATTTTTATAATTTACGTTTGTAGTAATTTTCATGTTCAAATTTTATAAAAAAGTATAGTGCACAAATGTATTAAATTTGTCGCATTATTGTGTTATGAATATAAGATATTTGTTACATAAATTATAATTACTTTAAGTTGAAAGTTATTACATATAAGTCATATGACATTACAACTGAAAATAGTACTTAATAATATTATTAAAATGTATATTGTAATCAAAATCTTCTTCTCGCAATGGTTATAACAAACCATTGTTTATAATGTCTGTCCTTTTTCATTGTTAAACGTGGACAGATGTAGTATCTAATTTCGCCCACCAGAGCATAGAACGTAATGACATTGTTGGCGCTCCACTTTAATAACTGACATGCAGTCATTTTCCATAAGTTAACATGTAAAACAACAACTATTCCGTGTTTTTCCTTTTTTAAAGGACAGACATTACCAACAATACTTTGTTTATAAACAACGAACAGAAGACTTTGATTGTTACATGTATATTTACTTCAAGATTGCGGTGGTGCAATTATTTCAAAAATAAATTTCAATTTTATGAGGTAAGACATGCAATCAAGAGATAATATCCGCTGAAAACTTCTTGCGTTTATCATCGATTGACTAGGATAAGCTAGGAAATAGACATTATTGAGTGCACTCAATACATATAAACCTGTAATAGTTTGTATACATGCTAGTGAAGTTATATGTACAGTGTTTTCCTGTAGATTATTGCAAATAATTTTGTATTGCGAATAGAGGAAGCCTTAGGTTTCTTTCACAATCAAGGTGCTTTCACATATTCGAAAATCGCTACGGAAACACGCCGTAGCTACTCCGTAGCAAATGTGTTGATTTTGCTGCGGTGCATCGTAGCTGCACCTCGCGATCTTCTACGGCAGCTGCGGCACGTACCGTTCTACGGAACTCCGTAGCAAAATCAAGATAATTTTGATTTTCCGCCACAGCTGCCGCAGACGATCGAAAATATGTGAAAGGCTTATTATATACGGCATTACTACGGAACTCCGTAGTGATTTTCGAATATGTGAAAGCACCTTCACGCTGCAACGCCACAACACTTTTGCAAAAAAAAAAAAAAAAAAATCAAACTCCTTTTGATTTTCTTACGGTGGTACATTTGTTGCGGCAGATGTTGCGGCATTTTTGCAGCAAAAGTGGACTATGTGAAATGACCTTTAATGCTAAATTTAGGTATCAAAATATAAACTATATTTTTAGAGAGAGTGCATGGGAGAGAGAGAGAGAGAGAGAGAGAGAGAGAGAGAGAGAGAGAGAGAGAGAGAGAGAGAGAGAGAGAGAGAGAGAGAGAGAGAGAGGGAGAGAGAGAGAGAGCAACCTGAAATAGTACCCTCAAATTAATTAAACTTTGTTATAAATATTCAAATTGAGGTTTCCATGGTTTCCTTAGTCACAACCAGACGAATGCTGGGATGGATGGGCTATAGGCTATGGCCACCCCAGTTTGGAAGGTTCCCACAAAACTCTAAGCAATAAGCTATAATAGGTCGGTTTCACGAAGAGCCGGGAAGTTAAATTCAGTCACTTGTCACCAGAACTCTATATATACGTTCAATTAAAATGACAAAATATATTATTTAAAGACACTATACAACATCTGGAGTTGTAAATTAAAAGTTTGTTTTGATTCATTAATTTGTGTATAGCACTTTATTATATTACTTATACAGTATACAAAGTACGTTTTAATGTTTTCCTCTCTATTTATTATTTTAAAAACTTTTTTTCTCTGTAAAAAGTCTATCGTCATCCTGTTGAATTATTAATGTGTTTCGATAAATAAGAACTCTCGAGACATGGGTGGCAAATGTCAAGGTCCAAGACTTATCGATGGAATTTCTAAATTGAACCTTCAATAAATTACTAGAAGGAAATTTACGAAAGAAAAGTCAATTTAAAATCCAATTTTATCGTGAAATGTAAAATAAATTTCCAAGACGCCTTCTCAAATGACACTATAGTTGTCTTTCTAGTGGTAATATACTGAACATTGGAGGTAAAAAGAGTGAACATGCAGATTTATTAAGCTGTGAAGCAAATTGATGTCATATTCAGAGAAAACAGCTGACGAAAGACATGTTAAAAAAAATTGTTTTTAAATTCAATAACTGATAATTTAGAGAGAAAAAAGTGATATGAAAATTCTAAAAAAATGTAATAAGTGGATAAATGTGAAAAACATAACTATTTTTCATCAATTACTGTATAATTTTATTACGCCTACTTTACCAAATGTCTAATTCTTCGGTGTACTAAAATATTAAATTTTCATTTACATGTGAGTGGAAATAATTTTATGGATTTCAATATAAAATTAAATAATATTTTTTACACGCAAGTTGAAATAAATTTAATATATTCATAAAAAATGGGATAAAAAATACTTATTACTTTTTATTGATGGTGAAAAAGTGAAAATTATGTCTTTATTATTTATTTTTATTGAGATTGAATGTAACGTCTCTTCTCGTCCTTTTTTCTTCTAATTTCGAAACATTAGGAAAAAAGACGATAATTACGTCTTCTGTCCCCTTACTGTATATTTAATGTTAGAAATATTGTCTACATTTCATCCTCAGTTTCAGCAAAGAAGAAAAAATATGTGTTTTAAGCAAAAAGATTAGATTTTAATGTGTTTAAGGGTAAATTGAAAATGAAAAACAGATGTACTCTTGGAAAATTTCCCATTGCAGCCTTGTTACTCCATGCCCCGTAAGAATAACACAGGGGAAGGTTATTAACAAGGCTGCAAGTTGGAAATTTTCCAAGGAAAGAAGTGTACCTCTGACGTCATGACTAATACTTGCCATGTTGTATTAATTTATATTACATTAAATTTCATCCATGAACTGTCAGAAGCAATGATGAATGTATGTTGTTAATGTAAACTTTTCTGACACAACACGTTGAAATAATAAAGAGAATAATCAAATGTGTGTTATGTGCATGAATGAATATCGTTTATTTTTATATGGTGGATATATTGACATATTTAACAAAAGCATATGTATGAATCAACGATTCTCCCATGGAACAAAAGTAACTTTTTTGTTTGTTTGTATTTTTTTTTTTACGGGCAAACGTTTATAAATGTTGAGGTCTAAATAATCAATCAACAATGAAATGGACTGATATCCACTTCAATATTTTGTTTATTGTTTATCGCAAAAGTATCATATATTACTAGTAATTTATAATAATATAATATATTGATGAAGATTTTTATTAAAACGGTTAAGAATGGAAAGTGCTTGATGGTGTATCCGATATGGTATTTAAGATTATTACTTATCTTGTAAAAAAACATAGCCTAGTTGAAAAATTTCATCTTCAACTAATCCGTAACACGTCAAAATAATCCTATCTTATCACTTTTTTTGTTACCTAAGAAACACATCTTATTTTCTTCTTCGCTCAAAATAAGGATAAAATGGAGAAAATATTTCAAACATTTTCTGTTCAATAAGAGGAATAAAGAAGACGTAATATCGTATTTTCACCCTTTTTTTTTTTACAAAATTCCAATTTATTGCATATCACTTTTGCAAAGAAAAAAGTATGTGTTAACTGCACATGAGAATTTTCTTATAAGAAAAATGTGTATACATATAAATAGAAAAATTGCAACATGTAATACCATCTTAACTTTAGTCTAAAGAAAGAACTTACAGAATTCTCTTGGCAAAAAAGATACCCTCGTAAGTCCAAGCTAGTAACTTACAACACACTAGGGGCCTAAGGGTAGTAAGAAGGATAAGACGTACCACTGGGGGGTAATAGCGGACACATGTGCTAGATAAGTGCACATTCGTATCTCTGAGACGGAAACTTTTTTGTACTTTCTGTAATATATCTGTAGCATTTTTATATTGATATCTTAATGTCAATGTATTATTTATTGTATAGAAAATTTTATATTCAATATATAGCCAACAGCTGTTAAAAATCAGCTGTTCAATGGTTACATTTGCTTCAACAGCTGATATAGGAAAAATGATTTGATACACTTTTTTTTATATCATAAAATATATTGTACTGTGACAGAATTTATATAAGTTTAGATAAGACACGGTATGAAAATTGTACTCGAGAATATAAAAGTAATTTAAAGCAACATATGAATTTATTCATGTTATATCCATATAAATAAAAATTGTTGAATGAAATGACAGGTACGTACACAGCTTTAGCATGACACAACATAATGAAGATATCATAATTCAGACATTTGAGAGTATGAAACTAATTTTTTTTAGATAATTCAAAATAAAGCACATAATTATTATACTATATAATAGTATCTCAATATTTTTATTTTAATTTTTTTATGAATGATTGCAAAATCCTTAGATGTACAGTACCTTGCACAAACATGCAGATAAACTAGAGGGCCGAGAAAATTACTAATGCAGTGCCAATAGTGTCGACGAAAATAATAATAATAAAAAAAAATCGACTTTGAGCTTTCAATTTTCGTCAATTTTAAGAATCAAACTCTCTATCTTTTTAGAAAAACTGTACCCTAGTTGAAAAATTACGTCTTCAGCTCATCTTTAATACGTCTAAACCTAATTTTATTACGTATTTTTGCATCAAAAATATATATTATTTCTTCCTCGTTCAAAGTGAAGATGCAAAAGACACAATTTTTCATATACATTCTATGCTCAATAAAAAGAAAGAAGACGTAATCTCGTCAATTTTTCTCTATTTTTTCCTCAGAAATTTTACAAAAAGGAGGAAAATAAACGAGGAGAGGCGTTAAAAGGGAATAATAGATGAAATTTATTTCAACTCCTTTAGTGTTTTTGTTACTAAATACTACAAACAATATATTATAATATTTTATATTTATATACAACAATATCTTTATAAGAGGCTTGTATGAAAACTATCAACGTTTTTAACAGGGTGTTAGAGAAATATCATATTATAATAGCTAGTATACACACAATATACAGTAAAAAAAAAAAAAAACTTTAAAACTTAAAAAAAAAATAAAAATAAGCAACATTTTTAATTTAAAAATTTGCCTAACTTTTATAATACTCAGAATTTTTTAATTCTTCTATATTTTTATACAATTATTTTTATCCTATATAAAAACATAGTTGCCATAGACCTCTGTATAGAGTTAGTCAAAAAAATTACTAATTTTAACTTCAATGACGTCACATTCACATAATAATAAAATAAAAATAACAGTGAGCATTTGTACTATTTGTATAAGACTGTGGGTTAAGTGCCGTAAAAGACTAAAAAGAATTTAAGTTATCCTCATGTTACAGTCCCTTTAAAGTGTTGGTTCTTCTTTCGTCTCGCTTGGTTGCAAGTTCAGACAAGTAGAGTGGCCACTTCTAACGCTAATGAGTTGCTTGCCTAGAGCAACCAGTTTAAAACAGGAGCGACTTAAGTACTATGTTTAACTGTCTACAAGATTTTTACTAGATTTTTTTAAAAAGACTGGTTAAAACATGAACTGCCCTAAATTAATATGTTAATGAACATAAGTTTAAAACTAGGGACAGCATAAATGTTATCCATGCTATATTTATGGACGTTGTCATGAAATCTATGAAAGCATGGTCATGTTCTTTATATGTTTATTTATGAGTTAATTTGGTGCTTTCTTCCAAGATTTGTAACTCAGTGAATTCCAGCAAAGGTCAGAGCTAACGTTTTAATTGTTTTAAGATTTACTGTACATAATAAATAATAAAATTGATCTTAACTATGATGCCAGTTCTTTTGAGTTATATAACAATATATAAATATATATTTAAAATGAATAATGAAAAGGTTTGATTCATTTTATGACCACTTGTAATATACTGTGGAAATAATATATTTTTTTAATCTCTTTTTTGGGACAAATTCGTTGATTCAAGTCAATTTTAGCAACATATTTTGTTTCTAATAATGTAAAATTATACATCGAATCACAAATGGGCATAGTTTTATATGTCCATTATTAATTTTTATACTAAAAAAAAGTAGAAATTTATGTATATTTTTTGTTTCATTTGTAGTCTTTCATAAATTTTGTGAAACTTTTTAAATACCAAATTAATACTCCCTTATTAAAAATACGTAAAAAAATATTAAACTGCCTTTTACATTTTTCATGACACATTAATGTATTTTAATTGTCAGTGTACAATTTTTTATGTTAATTTCATCAAATACATCGTCCATAATAACAATACAGTATCAAAAAATAAACTCATAATTTCAATTAACATTTTATAAGATGTTTTAAAAAACTTCATTAAATTTTATGAAATTAATCTGAAAGTTCACACTAAATTATTTGTACTTTAATATTAAACTAGAGGTTAAACATTGACATTGCAACATGAACTTATGTGTTGTTGAGAACTTTTCTAAAAGTAAAGTAATACAATCTTACAGTTGCGTGATGCGACGAGAGAGAGAGATAAGTGCTTTATTGTCTGTCTGGCTTCGTGTGTGTGTGTGTGGAGAGAGAGAGAGAGAGAGAGAGAGAGAGAGAGAGAGAGAGAGAGAGAGAGAGAGAGAGAGAGAGAGAACAGTTAACATTTTGCGCTTGAAATAACTCAGAAAGACACAGCCCAACATTTCATACTTTCGCTTTCCAAAAGTGTCTGACATTTCTCATTCTCTTCTTTTTTTTGTGCAGACAAAACTTATTACCGTTGCGTCCCTAGCCTTACTAGTAATGTAAACTATAATAAAACGAAACATTATTGTGAACTTTCTCTCCATTAGTCTGTGGTACACCGCATCAGTGTTGAAAATCGTTTTCTTATTGATCAAAAGAGCTTTAGTAATATTCAGCTCATGTTTGTCTGCTATTATTTTATTTCCTAATAGTAACTCTAAAAAGAAAATAATAATTCTCTTTTAATGGTTTGCAGCTGTGAGATTCTTCTTAAGGGCCCGATCTAGTAGAGGTAAAACACCTTACGCGGCAAAATTTAGGCAACCACGCGGTTTTTAGCTCGAAAGGAAAAACAGGCTCTACCTGCTCTTCATCGCATTTTTTCATTTATGTATTCGGTAATAAATGTCACAGAAACTTCGGACAAAAATGACTTTGGTCTACTTTTTAATGACAAGTTCATTTTTATACAGCTTTAAACAACCAGATCAATACTTTTTTGCGAATACGTGATGAGATCGATAAGGAAGATAAAAATTTTATTTCCATAAAAATGTCATTGTTGAGATGGGTAGCGGTCACTAATCCGCTGACATTGTTATAGACCACAATAGAGTAAAGTGCTCCTGCGAACACCTGCTGCTAGGGGAGGAGAAAATTCGGAGACTCAGAAAATGAACCGCTGTCAATTATGTTTATATTATGTTCAATAAATTACTAATAATTATTATTTCTTTTCCGATTATAAGAAATTACAGTAGCAGTGATCTGAGACTTTTAATTATTTTTAGATGTGATATAATTATAAATTTATGTTTTTTGCAAAGACATTATTTTTATATTATAGTATAACATGAAGACAGTATAAATGATTAGGAAGAGTCATGATTGAGGAAGAGTCACAAAATGTGTTAGTCAATTAATCTTATCTTGCAATTAATATTATAAATAAAGTATTATTTAATTGTTTATTAAAAACAATTAAAAACATATATTCGATATATGTTTTAATATATATATATATATATCGATAAATATATTTTTGTTTTTAATTCATTGTTATATAAAATGCCGATAATGATATACAAGTTGAATTTATTACAAAAATTGTATTCTTACTATTTTACATGATTTGAAAATGAAAAAATTATTTTGTTACACAACGAACTGGACGGCGAGCCATCTCGCTGCTATATAACTGATTAGTTGTGTTCTGTTAGAATTTAGTATACTGTGAACAAAGATTTGAAAGCCCCAAAGTAATTTTCAATTTTCTCTATACTAGGTGATAATGAACCTTGAGGTGTTCCTATAGTGTAATATTCCATTATTATGTAGAGACAGCTAAATCTGAATTCAGTGTACATAATAGCAAAATGTAAGGAGTAAAGATAGAACTGCGGAGCGAGTGGATGATGGTAAAGCAAGATAAGGGTTGAGAGCGGGAGGACTGCAGGCAGGTAAATTCTTTTATTGTTCTCTCTCGGCTCTCCCTTCTCCTCTCTCTCGGCCGCACTTGTAGTTCAGTATTTCGCATATTTCCGCAATTCCGCACGGCGCTGCATTCAGTGGTTTTAGGAACCAGAAATTGCAAAAAAGTAGCTCTAGTCTATAAGTTCCAGTAAATTTAATAACATGAATTAATACTTTCAGCGTACACTATATTAAAGCCGACAACATTTTCTAGACCGCTATTCGACCCTATTGTTGAAATTATTTTTTTTACAAGTGTTATGATGAAGTAAAGTTGACACTCTTTTACCGCTTTTAATAATTAATTAAAAATTAATTGGTGGTCGTGGTGTAAAAACAAATTCATTGGCGGATTACATATCAGTCTCCTCTTTTAAATGATGTTTTTTAATTTTTTGTGAAGCAAATATTGTACCCTACAGAACTGATAGAAAACACTGTTTTTTCCTTATGGCCGTTCCTACTAGATCGGGCCCTTAACCGCATTTTTTTAACCTTTATTTAATCTTTTTGTACAATTTCGTTGTATGTACACCTAAAGACTACACAAACGTTATAACCTCTGCATAATTGTCTAGAGCTGCAGATACAAAGATACAATTTGTAATTTTGGAAGGAGTTGAACCAAAATAATATTTTCTTCAATTTTCATGTCTCTTGTATTTTTTCCTCCTATTTTGCACCATTTTAGAGTAAAAATCCGAAAAAATAATAAAATTACTTATTTTTTTTTACTCGTGTTGTGCATGAAATATTATAAATATTGTCTCCATTTCAACCTCACTTTAAGCGAAAAAGAAACAAAATTTGCTTTTGAGGTAAAAAATATAATAAGATTAGGGATTAAGGATGAATGGAGTATCCACCTCAATTTTTTTATTGCAGAAATGAATAGAGGGTGCAAAGTTATGCTACCCTGATTGTTTTTCAGGTTTTTTAGAGCCCGGGAACTATTTTTTAAAAATTATTGAAAGTCCATTTTGTGACGTCACGAGGCGCCTCTCCTTAAGAAAAAGATAGAACTTGCCGCCTCGTGACGTCACAAAAAACTTTCAATTATTTTTTAAAAATACTTCCAGGGCTGTAAAAAACCTGAAAAAAATCAGGGTAGCATAACTTTGCACCCTCTATCCATTTCTGCAATAAAAAAATTGAGGTCGATACTTCATTGAAGATGAATTTTTTTAACTAGAGTTAAAATATAGAAACCACAAAAATTTAAGCTCCACACTTTCATAAAATGCATCACAATGTCCATACACAGAGCAAAGGTAACTTTCCTGGTGTCCTGAGGTGCACAGGTAACATTATTTTGTACACTGTCTATCAATGACAGTTAATAAATAAAATGTCAATCAAATATTACTTCATGTTAAAATTCTACTTTCTGAATAAAATATTATTATCTGACACACATATAAATAATTAATTAAAAATGTATACTTTATGCATTATTAATTTCTATAAATATTCATACAAAAGTTGTCAATTGCAGAAAGCGTTGTGTGAAATAAAATTGACATTAATTTGTATTGAAATGACATTCTTCTATATTTAATTTTCCATTGACATTTGCTTATTTATAGCAATTTTATACCTTTGACATATTATATAGTAACAAAAAACTTTGTATATAAGAATATTCTTTTGTCTATTTATATTTTGTAAATAAATAATCATTATAGTCCCTCGTCAGGTTATTTGATGAGCCACAAAGTTGTACCCCAGGAGGTTTACCCAAACTTTTCCCCTATAGCAAAGTTTGAAACAAAAAGAAACACGTATGTGAACATGTTTCAACTTGCCTCAGGGACTACTACTACATTTTGAATGAATGTTTGTTTGTCATTTTGCTAGCTTGGCACTCTCAGTTTCTCTTCAATCATGACATTATGTTGCATCACTTCTATAAAGGTATGAATATATCTTCTGTATTTTACATCTTCTTACTTTTGTTACACTTCGAAATAGCAAGAATGTTACCATATAAATTTTCACAAAACTAGTAAAAAAAATCCAATAAAAAATATATCATTCTACCAATTTTAGTGAGTTTAAAGTTATTTTCATTTAAATCTCATCAATATTAATGGGGCTTATTTCCAAAATTTTGAATTCATTCTAAAATATATATGTTAAATTTTAAATGTTTGAATTTTAAATTTATGTTGTATAAGTTTTATTAACAAAAGAAAGACACAAACGTCAAAAGTTGCGTTAAAAATGGATGGAAAAAGGTATGAGTTCTGAGATGATATGATACTGTTACGCTGCGTGCCAAGTTAAATGGCTGTGAAAGCCGCTCTGATTGCTTCATAAAAGTCGCTGATACAATAAAAAGCCATCGCTCGTAAAGTTCCTACAAAGTGTCACTGCGGTGATTGGGTCTGTGTATTTTGTAGGGCTGTAAATTTTAACCGGTTGATTAACCGTCCGGTTAAAAACCCACGGTTAATCGTTTTCATAAAATAATGTTACTCGAGGTTACGGTTAATTTAACCATTTAACCGAATTTCGATTAAAATTAAAAATTAACCGACAGTAAATTTTAACCGTTTCTAGCCGTGTTATAATTTTAAACACTTTAAACCGCGATTATTTCTTTTAATTAATTTTTAAAAATGAAAAAAAAAAAAAAAAAATAATAATTGACACTTGAACTGTCATGAGTAAATTACTAAATTTTCGCAGTTAGGTTAAAAAATAATTGCACTGATGGCACTGATTGCTAATAAAACACGTACAATTTGTTTTTTAATAAGTTAATTCAGTCTGTTTGCAGAAAATAATTTATAATAACTATTTCGGCGTGAATGTATTTTTCTTTTTGTACTTTTTAAAATAATAAGTACATTAGGTGAACGTTTTTGCATACCGTATCAGATTAGATTGTTAGAAATTAACTTTTAAAAACTCTTTTATATCTTTATTTTCTTTTATTATTTTATTGAACCTTAATGCATTTACTTTTTTCATCATATAATAGTTACAGAGATGGGAAGGGAGTGAGCGTCTTGTCAGGCACTTGCGAAAAGAGGAGAAAAATACTAGAGATTGAAATCATACAAAATTTATAAGTAGCACAAAAAGACCAGCTCGCACTTACTACCTGCAGGTAGTTTGGCATAAATATATATATATTTATATCTTTAATTATAGAATATTTTGCTAGACTTTAAAATACAAATGAATTCCATTGAGGATTTATAAGGTATTTGACCATCCTCTCAAACATAAAAATTTATTATCCATATACATCGTCATCATTTACTTATATTTTTGACAATGTAAGTTGAACTATTGTTCAACTTCCGTTTTAGGAAATCAACTAACAAACATATTTTATAAACTATAAGAAAGGAAAAAAGGAATTCGAGTGTAATTCACAAAAAATATATAATATGATAAATAGAGAACAGTTCGAAAATTAATTAACATTTTCAATTCATCTCTCCCCCCCCCCACGCTCAAAAATAGAATGCTATTGTGACACTGAAAAGTAACCATATTCAATAATGCATGTTAAATAAACAATATTCTATATTCAGTTTTGTATGATGCAATAGTAATGGTTAATGGTATTTGTATTAAATTTATATTAATTTAATTAATTTAACGTGATTTTTGCCAAAAAAATAACCGATGGCGCAGAGTTAACCGTTTCGGTTAAATTAACCGATCAAATAAATTCAAATAATTAACCGATCGAATAAAATTAACCGATAACGATTAGACGGGGTTTTTAATCGATCAAATATTTTCAGAATTCTGGGCGGTTTTTAATCGAACTTCGGTTTGATTAAAAACTGGTTAAAAGTTGACGGTCACCGGTTAAACATTTTTCTCGGTTATTTACAGCCCTAGTATTTTGTCATCTTTGTCCGAACTTCGGTCAATATTTACTGAGCGAACGACGCGGAGCTTCTGACACTTTTGCAAGTTTGATTTTTTTTTTTTTATGAAGATGCTCTGCGTAAATTTATTTGTAAAATTAATAATTTGATTAACGTACCAATGTCTAATTTCTGTGTAATTTCTTCCATTGTTTTTTTCATGGTAGAAAGAGAGAACTTTGACTGAAAATTTATAAAAAGGATACATGCAGCTATCGGAAGAAATTATTTTTTAACTATTTCTTAAAAATCTCAATCACATACGACAGTAATTGCACTTGTGTCTTTTAAATAATTTTATTTTAATAAACTTGAGACTTTTTTTATTTGCTACCAAATTACTGTAAAACCATTTCGAAATTGTATGATCAAAATTTGTTGTATTTTTAACCATTGAAAATTTATCTTTTTACACAAAAATTCATAATAATATTTCTGTTACTTCTTTTTATATGCATTACCAGAGAGCTTTGATAATCAAAGCTCTCTAGCATTACCTTGCATTTAACAGTTTATATTATTAATTCCCGCTTGAAAAGTAAATCTAATCACAAATCCCATACCAATGTTCTCGAGTTATTTATTATATTTATATTACTTTACTTATCCCGTGCCGCCATTTTGTGGAGTGCCTGCAAACTAAAAAGATAGGCAACCCTTCAGGCAGCAGTGTAATGCGGGTTGCGTCTAGTATCAAAAAGGGGCTTTAAGTTTTTTTCCAGTTATTTTTAATTTTAAAATTATATAAAACGTTATAATGATATTAAATGTCAGTTTTAATTATTATAATTACATTCTCTTTATTCTTTGCAGCAACAATAGTAATTTAACAGCAACAATGTATTTTTTATTACTTGATTACATAACGTGTCCTGTATTTTTACGTGCTTAATAAATTATTACTTTTTAAGTGTCAGTAATATTTTTATTGTTCATAACCTCAGCATGTATAGCTATAAATGCTATTTTTGTTCTTTTGAATATTTTTATTGAAGTTATAAAAACTTACGTGTCTGTTAGAAACCTGCACTTGGGAAAAATCAATTCTAGTCCACGTGAACTTTTTATTTTAAATAAAATAGGTAGAGATTTCTATGAGCTTCAAAATTGTACTTCGTTAATGAAAAGTAAATAATATTTCTGTTGTTTTTAATTTAATATAAAACTATACTATATAAAATTATACTGGGTATATGTTTTACTTACTATTTTATCGAAAAACGTTTTCTCAGGCTCATCATATTGGCTATTTAAAAAAAAAATTAAACTGAGGAAACCCTGGAAAACTCATTTTACTATTTTTTATAACTGGACCTAAAATAAAATGTTATAAAGCCCATATCACAGAAGAGATAGTTCATATTGAATCTATTCTCTGCCCATATTTGGGCATATTTGTTAAAGAAAAAAAACTTTTTTTTTCGAAAATGACACGTAACGAAATAAAACTCTGCGTTTCTCGAATTCTTCTAACTTGAACCATAATCTATTAGTGTACTAACTGCGCCAAAATTTCAGCGAATACATAAAATCAATACTATACTACATTAAAGATTTTCTCCCAGTACGAAAAGGGTGCAAATTATTTTTAACTGCCAAATTCTTTGTCATCTGGCTAAAAAGTCGATACATTATAAACCTTACATAGCATTATACAGAATTTTTTTTCCAATGTTTTACTAAAGGTTGGAATTTACAAAGTTTAGTTTTTATCTGCATTGTACGTAATTGCTGGCTAAAAATTACTGCAAATTTATTCAGATTTTTTCGCAGCATTTATTTCACTTCAAAGCCTACATAGTTTTTTAATAATTTGTGGTATTAAATGCAATAACGTCCCCTACTTCGCTTTGTATGTAATTTAGGGGAAACATTTAAAATATATGTATTTTTTTTTTTCAAATTAAAAATTCACAAATTCTACAGCAATGCGCAGAAGTACTATGAAATTTTAAAACTTAAAAATTGTTATTTATATGATTTTTATTATTTTTCGGGAAGTGTGGTTTATGTATGTATTTTAATTTTAAGACAACAATTGGGATTTTTTTTTTTTTTGCATTTTGTATTAAAAAAATGTATTTCTATGTTTCTGCTCAATAAACATTTATATTAATTATTATTATATTAATACTTTGCAGAGGGCTTTACAATAAAAGTACTAGGTTATTGTATTTGTGGAATTCAACGCTGAAATACAGAGAAGGCCAGAAATCTTATACTTCCGGCTACTTCCGGAGGGAATTTCAAAATAATTTGACTATAGGTAAAAAAGTTTATTTCCACTTTTTTAGGTAAAAGATCGTAAATTTCTAAAAGTGTTACTCTTGAAAAAAATAAAACAAGCACGATATACCACAGACTACACGACCATCCCATTCGTTTTAAAACACCAACAGGAGTTTTTCTACACTCCATTAATTTCCTTACTTTCAACGAGTTGTATGTTTTTCAATTATTTATGAGATTGAAAATAAATTGTAAAAAAAAAAGCTTGAAATTACAAGTGAAGAAATACGTGGGGTTTTATAAACAAGTTAGTAAAAAATATGCCACTTCGCACTTCTTACAACGTCGTAGTAGCACATATTTATGTAACATCTGTTGTGATTTTTGCAAAAAAGTTCCATTAAATCTGTAAACTTCATTAAGGCGGATTCAGATGGCGACAACGACGACGCGACGCGATTTTGTCACACAAGCTGTGAAATCCTATGCGGCGAGCGAATTCGCTAGGTTGCGGCAGCGAAATCGCGTTAATTGCGATGCTCATTTTTTAATCGCCAAATATGGCCACCAATGAATGTCACAGCAAGTGCGCATTATTCGCGTCGCTTCGCATTATAAAAATCGCCATGTGAAAAATCCGCCTTTAGAATAAAAATTTCCCATTCGGCTATACTTTAAAATGGCCAGATTGGACATTTTTATTAAAATGTAGTGTACATCTTCTATTTAATGGCTTTAATTGTAATCAAATTACAATTTAGAGTACATTTATATTTTATTTTACTATAAGTTTACTATAACTAAAACCTTAAGAGACTAAGGGTTTAAGAAGCCTAACCTGGAGGTAATGGTACAATCCATTAAAAAATGTCTAATCCGGCTATACTTTAAGATGAAAGGATCGGACATTTTTATTATAATGAAGTTTGTTAGGTACATGTTATCTTTCTTGACTAGTTATAACTGAAGAAACCGTGGAAACGTCAATATAACAAAACTGTACTGAGCATTTAATTTGCCTGATTTTCAATACGAAGGCCTTGAAATAGGAAATTCATCCCAGCATAACTAAGGAAACCATGGAAACTTCAGTCAGGATGGTAGGCAAGTGATAGAGGAAGTGATATCAATCTCCCGGATGCAACAATGGGTATATGCTCTCTAGCTACCACCATGGGAATAAAATACAGCTGTGTCTGGGATCAAACTCATGACGATTCCATTAGCAGACTGAATGCGCGTGTGAGAGTTTGTTACAGTATATAAATATATAGGTTATTCAGTTCAATATATTAATGTTCCTAGTTTTTTTATTATATAATGTTGATATAATAGACCAATAAATGCTATTTTCAGCGTGTACCAAAAGTGGTGTTACCGTAATTTGCTATAAATACAGTGAAAATATTATGCATATAGATAACAAAAAATATATTCATAAAAGTTATCGTAAAATTTATGAGAACAATACAGTACGTACATGCATCAAAAGTTTATTAGTTTTATAATAATCACAAAGTTTTAACTGAAAATTACGAAAGTTTTCATTTCTTGTACTAAATAATGAACATGAGGAGGCAGTATAAGAATTTCTCAAGTCCACGCACGACTCGCTAACTTATTTCAGTATCTCCCGTGTTTTCATTAACACGCAAAATTTGTAACTTTTGGCGGATGTTATCACGGCACGTTGTTTGTATCATTAGTGGCGACGCTAACTTTAAGAATTGCTGACGTTTTCAAGATTACGTTACATACACTGAATGAAAGAAACATAATCGAGAGTTCAATTCCATGCAGCATCGCATTTTTTCATTTTTTACAAAGTCGGTTGCTTTAAAGGCATATACACATGAGCGGCAACGTAAGCGATTTTTACACATATGCTACCGTAAGCGAAATCGCTCGTTGAATTTCGATGCTCTTTTTAATCGCCAAATATGACCGCTAATAGATGTTATAGCAAGTGCGAATTATTGGCATTGCGTTGGAAGCTAAAAATCGCCCATGTAAATCCATATACAGGCCTCAAATTACAAATTAGACAGACATTAAGTGTTGCTCGAGTTTATAATCAACATTCGTATTATTTTTACCTGCGCGCGGTGCGTCTGTGCGAAGTCGCGCTGTAAAGAAAGTCCTTGCTGACGTCACAACTCACAGCTAGCACCGATTAGCATTGAGTTGTGACGTCATCAAGGACTTCGTGACGTCATCAAGGACTAAATTTCTTACTTTGAACTGCGACTTCGCACGGATGCATCACGCGTGGAAAAAAATGATGCGAATGTTGATTATATACTCTAAACCCACTTGGTGCCTGTCTAATTTGTATTTTGAGGCCTGTATGCCTTTAAGACAGATATATTGCTACATTAAGGTGATATATTTAACTTACGACATTCTCCACTTATAAAATAAAGACCATTCTAACTAAGTTGTCCATGGTTCCTTCATTTTTAACTTTTAATACTTTAAAAATACTGGAATGAATTGCTTTATATCATCGCCACACAGGACTGGTCTCACAAAATTCTAATCAATGTCAATTTGGGACTTCGTAGAAACGGCAAGTTATTATTGAAATATTTGCATTTGAGTATCCTTATACATTTATACTGTGTATATAATTAATATCTGGGTTCAGTTTATTGAAATTTATTCTTGTAATAAAAATTTGTGTAGATATATTTTATCATCATTATAAGAATATATATATAAGGGTAAGTTCTTTTGAAATTCTGATAGAAGAATTATTAATTAATAACAATTAACAATTAAAAAAATAAAAAATTTTAACTATTAAGGTTTAATGAGGGTGTACATGAAGTCATTTAAATTAGAAAATATAACTATTATTTATTATTATGTGAATTCCTAATACCATTGTGCTACTTTAACATGTCAGTTCAGTATAACCATTATTTGAAGACCTCTAAAACAACAATGTTCAACAATGCCAAGAGGTCCAATACACCACATTGTTACAAGGAGCTGGACTTTGATTCACACTGACACATAATAGACGCCTCTGGTTGGTATATTGCAGTCACTCGCTGTTTCTATATCTCTCTACTTATTGCCCATAAATTACATCGTACGGCTTTAGAATGGAACATTACTGTTTGTTATTTGATATTTTGGAGAGGGGTTTGCAGACGCAATATCTCTCTCAAACAGCCTATACTTTACAATTAAGTACACATGCATTAAATTCAATATATTTTATCATAATAAAGGATATGATAGTTATGCGATTGTGATTGTTGGTTTATTAATTGTCATGATCCAAGTTGGTCTATGTACAATTTTAACGATTGAATAAAGAATTTTAACTATTTTTCCAATGCAAAATACGCATTCATATATATAATATTTTATTTGATAACATATACCTTTGCCCTCCAAAATAAATTACCTGTAATATAAATAAATTCCAGAAATAATGAAGCAAGTATATCAACAGAAAAGCATATTAAAAAAAATGAAGATAATCTAGTCAAAAAAATGCCATCCTCTTTTCATCTCTAAAACTAATCTTATAACGTCTTTTTACTTTAAAAAAAAAATCTTCCTCGCTCAAAGTGAGGATGAAATGAAAACAATTTTTTTAACATTTCATGCTCAAAGAGAGGAAAAAATACATAATTTTATATTTCCCAGCTCGTTTTTCCTTTAAAATGGCCGGTGCAAATTAGGAGAAAAGAAGAGAAGATAAATATGTTAAAAGTGAATTTAATATGAAATTTAATTCAACTCAGGTACATTAAAAAATTGTTTAATATCGTTATATTATAGGAAACATATATTTACTTTAAATAACATTTTTAAAGTACAGTAAAGTAATTCACCCAAAAAAATAAATAAAATGGAATAACTAATGCAAGTTTATAAAATAATTACATTTAAATTCACCTTTAAAAAATATAGCAAGCAGCTGAAAATTAAATTATAAAAATGTATAATTTTTATAAAGGAAAATAAAAAGTAATATTTTAAAAAGAAAAAGAAAAAAAATGAAATAAATTAAAAATCCAATTTTGTATACGAATTAACATAACCAACATTTATTATTACGTCAACATTGTGTGCTAATTTCATACGCAGAATTGTAGCCTGGTGACATCGAACTCTGCACACAATCGTCCTAACTTCAGTCGACGTTGCGTGACTAGATCGATCTGAACTGAACCATAAAACACTGTAACTTAATTTGGAACCACGTAATGGCATTTAATACTCCATTGCCGCGGTCACCGTGCAATGCGGGACCACCGTTCACCTCTCTCTCTCTCTCTCTCTCTCTCTCTCTCTCTCTCTCTCTCTCTCTCTCTCTCTCTCTCTCTCTCTCTCTCTCTCTCTCTCTCTCTCTCTCTCCCTCTCTCCCTCTCTCTCTCATTCCCTCTGTCCCTCCGTCCCTCTCCCCCTCGTTAGAAGTGAATAATGCAATTTTATAATTCAAAGCGAGTTGCTGTCACGCTACTGCAAGAAAAGAAAAAGTTTGGTTAGTGAAAATGAGCTAAAAGTTTTATTAAAGGAAAAATTTTCTTAAGTCGATAGAACTTCTTTGTTCTTAGAAATTTTCAATTTTCTATTGAAAGTAGCAACATGCAATGCAGTCATATTTCGTAACAATTTAACTTTAATTAACGATTATTTAGAAGTCATGCAATACGCGATAATTAAATTTTGATATAGTCACGATAAGTGTTGTCATTAAATCGCTATAATTTTTAATAGCACGTTTCTGGTTTTAGTAATAAAGAAAGCTACTTTTATATTTTAGTCATGTATATATCATAGTTCAAAAAAATCATCTTATATTACACGATACAATTTTTCTAATTATTGCATAAAATTTTTCCTTATCGGAAGAAAACATAAACTCCATACAAACAAATGGAGTTCAAATTTTCTCGTAAGGAAAAATTGTATGCAAAATTGTATCGTGTAATACTGGCTTTAAACACAAGATTCTTTTACTGCAAGGTTGTCTCAAGTGCCGATTTTTTGTTCGTTCCTTTCATCTGACCGCGGTGTTCAAGGCTGGTGACGTCACCCCGTACCCAAACGTACTGTCAGACGCACTCTGCTATATACATATGAACTTTTGACACTAAAAAGTGCTGAATAAAGCCAGTATTACACCATACAATTTTGCATACAGTTTTTCCTTGCAAGAAAATTCCATCTCCATATACAAACAAATGGAGTTCAAGTTTTCTTGAAAGGAAAAATTGTATGCAATAGTTTGAAAAATTGTATCGTGTAATACCGGCTTAATGCATTTTACTATTAATTCAATATAATATTTTCGGCACTTGCCAGAGCAAACTTTAAAGCACAAACGCAAATTCCAAAGCGCCAGCGCAAATTGCATAAAAATGACAATATACATTATTCAATGTATAAAATACTGAATAAAAAAAGCATGGAGGTTTCCGTTGGAAATTAAAAGTATAATAACATCTTAAATGAGTTTTTGCATAATATTGGTTTTATAACACAATATAGTAAGATTCTAAGAGCACTTTTCATTTTAAAAAATTGCAATTTATGTTATCACAGAAATACAAATATCAATTTGAAAGCCATTCTACTGAATGACTTATTGAGAAAGCCTTCGTGAAAACACATTTCATTTTGACGATACAATCTTTTCTCATTTCTGGCACACTTTCATTTCCGCTGGAAGTTGTGATAATAATGGTGGAGTTTGCCAGTTCCTTATTACTGTCTTTATTGTCTCTCTCTCTCTCTCTCTCTCTCTCTCTCTCTCTCTCTCTCTCTCTCTCTCTCTCTCTCTCTCTCTCTCTCTCTCTCTCTCTCTCTCTCTCTCTCTCTCTCTCTCTCTCAAAGTTTCATGGTTCTATACGACCGTTATTATTAATACATTAAAAGCAAATATTTTGACAGAATTATTTAAAATTTCAAATACAAACACCTTGTGGTTAACAAAAACCTTTTAGATAAATTGGAAAAAGAAAAAATATTCAATTTTTTTTATGTAAATTAAAATTGAACCAACCAAGTTTCTGATCGAATTATGTTTGTTATTTTATTTATTTTTCGTTCGTTTTATTTTTGTTATTTTATTGTTCATTATAATAAATATAGACGCACAACCAAATACGATTAATGCATGCTTCAAATAATATATTAAGTAATGATAATAAATTAATTATAATGTAAAATTATAAAAATTGTTTTTAATTCACCTTCATCATCATTTTCAGTTTAAATTTATTTTTTTTAATTTAAAAAAGTAACGTTCCTATTCATGACAAGGTAAGAAATAAAACATTTACATATTTTATTTGTTAGATTTAAAAAAAAATATGATTATATATGTTTTAGTTATTTTTTATTAAACTATATTATTACATTTTTTTTGTCGCCTAAAGATTTTTTTTCTTTAAAGATTAACACATTTGCATGGTTGTAAGATATATGCCAGTGATTTAAAACTGCATCTACCTATATAGTTCTACAACTAGAATGCCACAACTATAATAAACAAAGTATTTAGTTAGTGTATATCCCTATAAACAAACAAGTTTAGATGGCATGAGGCTAAAATGTATATTAGAAAATCCTTGTACCTCATACCCTAGTTGAAAAATCCCTTCTTTATATTCAACTCTAACATGTCTACATCTAATCGTATAATACTTTGAGTTTTTACCTAAAACATATCTTAATTCTTCCTCTCTCAAAGTGAGGATGAAATGAACACTTAAGAGCGATTCAACAAGTAATTTAAGAAGCATTTTTTTATGAATGTTTTTTCTTACCCGGTATGAAAATAGCTCCATAAGAAAACGCCTTTTAAAACGCTCCTAATAAACTCTTGCTGAATCCACCATAATATTTTAAGTATTTTATGCACAATAGAACTTAATCTCGCCTTTTTCTCCCTTTTATCATAAAAAATTGGTGCAAAAAACGTTAATATGGAATAAAATTGAAAATTATTTCACCTCTAGTGCGACTATTGACCCCCACATGTTGACGTTGGCATGTAATTATCGACGTCCCTTTAATTATTCAGTCGCGTCATCTCAATTAGTCGCCAGACATAAAGAAGAGTAAACAAAGTGGGCGACCGTCACTTCCAATTAAATCACCATGGAAATAATTTAGCGAGGTGAGTTGATTTCAAATGACACTGATTTTTTTGTACAGTGGACCTTATTATTAGTTTTATAGTGTGTTGTGGATGAGGTTTCTATGATAATCACAAGCTTGTTAGTAATTTGATTCATATTAATTATTTATTTGTTTTTTATCAAACCCTATTGGGTACTTCTACTTACTAATGACATATATACTACTTTGAAACCCCGAACCTCCCGAAACCCTAACTTGAGCATTTTTTTTTATTACATTTTCTTCCTTATATATACGCTGCTGATGCAACACAAAAATATGGTGCGGCAGGTTCCTGTAAAGTATGCAATATGCATTGTAGTGACGTGGGTTTGGCCTATTAACTTTTTTTTTCACCTTTATTTGTTTTATTTTTTTTCTCTTAATTTATTTACATTTTATAAACTGTTTTGCATGTATATTATACACATTGTTTTATTCATATTCATATCTTCATTTGTTAGGTATCTTTTGTCTGAGACTGAAATGTATAATTCATGAGAAAATGGGAGTTATAAATAATAAATATAAATAAACTGGAGTAAATTCTTACAAAATATACTTTTTCTTTTTTAAATACTTTCAGAGAGATATTATAGGATAAAACTTCAATACAAAGTTAAAGTTTTTTGTACAATCATAGCCTTAAAGATATTTTCTCACCAAGAGATAAAAATGTTTTTTCTCGTTTTTTTCTTCCTTTTTTGCTCTATTTCCGAGGAAAAAAAAATTCTTCTCCTTTACGTCTTTTAATCTTCGTTTTGAGCGAGGAACAAATAAGATGTTTTTTGAGGTAAAACGAAGAGTCTACGTCAAAAGAACGAAAAATAAAAGAACGAAAACAATTTATACGAAAGGCATTAGAACGAAAACAAAAAGGACGAAAGTAATTTAACACGAAAACATTTTGTACGAAAATATAATTAACCGAAATGGAAAATGTGCGAATGCATTTATAACGAAACTTAAAAAGCACGAAAGCATTTACAGCGAAAACATTTTAGCCGAATTCAATAATCACGAAAGCCATTTGGCCGATAGTTATTTGAACGAATTGAAAAACAACGAAAGTAAATTAGAACGAAAACATTTAAAACGAAATGAAAAAATCACGGAAACAATTTGGCCGAAAGTTATTTGAACGAAAACATTTAAGACGAATAAAAAAATAACGAAAACAATTTGACCGAAAGTTATTTGAACGAAAACATTTTAGACGAATCAAAAAATAACGAAAACAATTTGACCGAAAGTTATTTGAACGAAAGCATTTAAAACGAATGGAAAAATCACGAATACAATTTGAACGAACGCTATTTGACCGTAGAGACCCTGTAGGGTCTCTGGACCGAAAAAAAAAAAAAAAAAAAAACACCGATGAAGAAAAATATTAATAAAAATTTATAACAGTAATTAAAAAAAAAAATAATGTAAATTAAAACGAATGCAATAAAGAAGGATAATATATACAGAATACTGCAGACTGAGCCAGAAATGGTGTTCCGAACCTATGCTAAAATTTGAGCAGGTTATTATAACTTTGAGCTAGAAATTTGAAATTTGTCATACGTAAAGGCAAGGGTTCTAAGTTCTTTTAACATGTGTTAAACAATTTTTAAAATTAATATTTCCTACCGTTTTAGGGGTGGATTCACGATTTGCATTTCTTCCTTATGGGATTTCCATGTCAAATTGAGTTCATAGAAAAATTTTAGCCGATCGATTTGCACCAAAATTAGTTTTGAAGGTTTTCAGAGCACGCTGTATTTAATGGTGTTTCACCCCTAACAATTAAATCATTAACTTGCTCGGATTCAAAAAATTTAAAGGTCGTTTCTGGGGTAAAAAAATAAGCTCATTTCAGTGGCATAATCAAAATTTTGATAGCATAATTTTTTCACGTAATAAGGGTCATTATATCATTAGGGGTTGTTTTCACCACTTTTTAAAATAACATCATTAAATTCAACGTGCTCTGAAAACTTTCAAAACTCATTTTGGTGCAAATCAGCCAAAATTTTTCTATCAACTTAATTTGACATGGATATATCCCATAACGAAGAAATGCAAATCGTGAATCCACCCCTAAAACGGTAGGAAATATTAATTTTAAAAATTGTTTAACACATGTCAAAAGAATTTAGAACCTTTGATGGCTTTACGTATGCCAAATTTCAAATTTCTAGCTATAGCTCAATTAAGTTAACCTGCCCAAATTTTAGAATGGGCTCGGAACATCATTTCTGGCTCAGTCTGTATATTATTATGCTTCTTTGTTAATTGCATTCGTTTTAATTTACAATTTATTTTTTGGTTTAATTATTGTTATGAATTTTTATTAATATTTTTCTTCATCGGTGTTTTTTATTTCGGTCAAATAGCGTTCGTTCAAATTGTATTCGTGATTTTTCCATTCGTTTTAAATGCTTTCGTTCAAATAACTTTCGGTCAAATTGTTTTCGTTATTTTTTGATTCGTCTTAAATGTTTTCGTTCAAATAACTTTCGGTCAAATTGTTTTCGTTATTTTTTTATTCGTCTTAAATGTTTTCGTTCAAATAACTTTTCGGTCAAATTGTTTTCGTGGTTTTTGTATTCGTCTTAAATGTTTTCGTTCAAATAACTTTCGGTCAAATCGCTTTCGTGATTTTTTAATTCGTATTAAAATAATTTCGTTCTAATTTACTTTCGTCCTTTTTTAAATCGGTCAAATTACTTTCGTACAAATTGTTTTCGTGGTTTTTGTTCTCGTTATTATTTTGTTTCGTGTTAATTTAATTTCGTGGTAAATGATTTCGTTTATATTTGATTTCGATGTAATTGTTTTCGGGATAAAGTCAGTCGTTGAAAATGCTTTCGTGATTTTTGTTTTCGTGGTTTTGACGTGATACCAAAACGAAGTAATAAGGTTAAATTTAAACGGTTTAAAGATGAGTAAAACATGATTAACTAGGGTTAAATTTATAATAATAATGATAATAATTTCATTTCGGAGGAAAAGGTTGTACAAGACAACACACAACAAGCTTTTGAGAGTAATAAAATGTCTGAAAAAGTATTATCAGGATTATAAAATAAACAAAATTATAAATTTATATATATACATTGTATTGACTAATATAATATATATATATATATATATATATATATATATATATATATATATATATATATATATATATATATATGTATATATAATATATGTATATATAATATATATATACAGAGTGAACCACAATTCGCGTGCCAACTTTTTTCGTAAATATGGTATTGCAAAAATTTTCGCACAAACTTCAAATTTGGTACACTTGTAGCTGAGGGTTGTAAAAATTAGTTCAGGGTGTTGAAATTTTTATTGGACACCAATAACACCCCTTTCAGGGGTGGTTTTTAAAAAAATTATTTTCGCCTTATGGAAATTCAATGTTAAATTCAACTTTTTTTTAAATCATTGGAATTTTGCAGAGAAAATTTCTAGCACAGGGTAATCGACCCTCCTGAACTCAGAATTAATTTTAGATTTTTTCCCCGACGCACCCCTGAGGGTGGAGACCTACCCCTAAAATCCATTTTCCTTAAAAATTGTGCTAAAATTATGAAATTAATTCTCAAGGGGTAATCGACCCTCTTGAACTCAGAAATAATTTTAAATTTTTTCCCGACGCACCCCTGAGGGTGGAAAACTACCCCAAAAATCCATTTTCCTTAAAAATTATGCAAAATTTATAAAATTAATTTTCAAGGGGTAATCGACCCTCCTGAACTCAGAAATAATTTTAAAAATTTTTCCCGATGCACACCTGAGGGTGGAGACCTACCCCTAAAATCCATTTTCCTTAAAAATTGTGCTAAAATTATGAAATTAATTTTCAAGGGGTAATCGACCCTCCTGAACTCGGAAATAATTTTAGATTTTTTCCCCCGACTCACTCCTGAGGGTCAACGGTTACACACCATATCCTAGGCTTATTTCTTAATAATCGAGGAGAAATTGTGTATTAAATTTTTTTCGAGGTTTATCGAAATCTTTCAGAAAAAAAAATCACAGACTCAACTCTTCACTTGCAGCATCATGCCACCATCATCATGTGTCATGTCCACCGTTAATTGCATGGCGTGAAGGCACATGTTGGTCTACACAAGGCTATGTGTGCCTTTAACAACTGAGGTGTGACCAATTCCACATAACGTCTGTCACTTTCAGCTCGTCAATGGTCTCAAATCTCTTTCTGAAGCAAAAGGTTTAAAAGAAGAGATTCGAGACCATTGACGAACTGAAAGTGGAGATCAGACGTTGCATGGTTTTGGTCACACCTCAGATGTTAGAGGCCATGCACCTACACACATAGCCTCGTTGAGCGGACCAACATGTGCCTTCACGCTAACTAACGGTGGACACATTGAGTGAAACCATCGTCATGCTGCAAGTGAAGGGGTGAGTCTGTGATTTTTTTTCTGGAAGATTTTAATAAATCCCGTAAAAAAAATAATTCACAATTTCTGCTCGATTATTTAAGAAATTAGGATATGGTGGGTAGCCGTTGACCCTCAGGGCTACGTCAAAGAAAAAATCTAATATTATTTCTGAGTTCAGGAGGGTCGATTACCCTTTGAAAATTAATTTCATAAATTTTGCATAATTTTTAAGGAAGATGGATTTTAGGGGTAGTTCTCAACCCTCAGGGGTGCGTCGGGGAAAAAATCTAAAATTATTTCTGAGTTCAGGAGGGTCGATTACCCCTTGAAAATTAATTTCATAATTTTAGCAAAATTTTTAAGGAAAATTGAGTTTAGGGGTAGGTCTTCACCCTCAGGGGTGCGTCGGAGAAAATATCTAAAATTATTTCCGAGTTCAGGAGGGTCGATTACCCATTGAAAATTAATTTCATAATTTTAGCACAATTTTTAAGGAAAATGGATTTTGGGGGTTGTTCTCCACCCTCAGGGTTGTGTCAGGGAAAAAATCTAAAATTATTTCTGAGTTCAGGAGGGTCGATTACCCCTTGAGAATTAATTTCATAATTTTAGCACAATTTTTAAGGAAAATGGATTTTAGGGGCAGGTCTCCACCCTCAGGGGTGCGTCGGGGAAAAAATCTAAAATTAATTCTGAGTTCAGGAGGGTCGATTACCCTGTGCTAGAAATTTTCTCTGCAAAATTCCAATGATTTAAAAAAAAGTTGAATTTAACATTGAATTTCCATAAGGCGAAAATAATTTTTTTAAAAACCACCCCTGAAAGGGGTGTTATTGGTGTCCAATAAAAATTTCAACACCCTGAACTAATTTTTACAACCCTCAGCTACAAGTGTACCAAATTTGAAGTCTGTACGAAAATTTTTGCAATACCAAATTTACGAAAAAAGTTGGCACGCGAATTGTGGTTCACTCTGTATATGTTCCACATAAACTGGAATTTATCAGTATTAATGGTGACTCTTTGGCTTGTATTTTGTTTTTATTATTATTGTCAGTGATTGTGTTTGATAGTGTTAAATAACTTATGTAAATATGTTTAAAATTTTATGTATTCATGTTGTATTTTGTCCAATTTTGACTTGAACATATTTTTGTCTTGTACAACCAAAAAGAAGTTCAAAAAAAAAAAAAAAAAACATGCATCATGTTTTTTTATTTAATTTTATAATCAACTAAACGATGCTTCTAATCGATGAAAATAAAGTATTTGCTAATAAATAACGTTATAAAATGTAATTAAACGTAATATTTCTCATTGTTTAAAGTATATATATTTGTACACACAATGTTTGCCAGCCTCGGGGGAAAAGTTTTCCCATGAGAGAATGCTGACAATACAAACTTTCTCGGCAGCTGTCTTTGAATTTTACATGAATAAACAACCTGCATCATTGATGCATCATGAAACGTTGCTTTTTTATACAGAGTCGTTCAAAAACAAATTCAAAACAAATTTAATTTTATAAAAAAAAATGGTTTAAATATTTTATTTCATGAACGAAATTTTAATGCAATATCATGATAGTGGGTCAAAATAATAAAAATATATATATATATCACTTATTTCTTACCAGAGAATGAGTTAGACTATATTCTTTCTGATCATATTATGTTGAATTGTAATTTAATTTTTTCTACAAAGTAATTATTAAATAACACCGTTTAAAATTACTTATAGCATAAACTGCCATAAATATAGGCATCTGCATGTTGAACATGCAATTTTTAATTACATATTGATAAGGAAGAACAACGGTTTTTGTTCTTAAAAATAGTAAAAAAAAACTCTACAATACCTTTAAGGTAGAGATAACGTCGATCAGCTGTTCAACGTAGTCCACTTTGATTAACATTTAAACCTTAGCAAGTTCACAAAAATTTTGAAATTTATTTAACGGCAGATATTAGTGCCTAAAAGCCATAAAAAATCAAAACAATTTAACGAGACGATTTTTTTTAATTGTTTTTTTTTTTTTTAATTTCCAGCATAGGAATTTCCCATGGAAAGACAAATTAAAAACTTAATTGATAAAAAATCGGCTTATTAAATTGTTGAATTTTTTTCTATGGCTTTTAGGCACTAATATCTGCTTCTCAAAAAAATTTCAGAATTTTTATGGATTTGCTTAGGTTTTAATGTTAATCAAAGGGAACTATGTCGAACAGCTGATCTACGTTATATCTACCTTAACATAGTGCTGCAAAATGGTGTGACGTCGCAGTTATTTCTCAATGCTTGGGTTTTAAATATTCATTCATATGACTATGACGTCATAGTGTTTTGCCATGATTTTAAGAATTTTAATGGATTAAAAGAATCTGAAAAATGAGCATTTTCTATCCAAATAAACCAAAAAATGTGCAATAATATTTTTTACAGACTGTCCATTAGCAAATATGTTACTGGAATATCTCATGTGTAATATATTATGTATGATTTTGAGTCGCTAGTACTTTGATATGAAAAAAAAAAAAAAAAAAAAAAAAATGCAAATAGAAAATGGCTATTCCATTGAATATGATTGAGAGCTATAGTTCTGTACACTTTGTAACAGCTGTAGCAAGTTGTACAAAATCTACCATTTGATTTATTGCTTTAAATTTTCATATACTGTGTAATTGAATACAACAGCATTTGTTGACGTTTATAGGACAAGTATATAAAAACATAATTTAAGAAAGTTCTTATTAATTCGTCAAAAGCTCCATGCTATCAAGCAATATTTTAAGCACATTTATAACTTTTTCTTGAAACTATAATACATATACTTTTTCATGTAACGAATATTTGTAATATATAACTCTGATGTTTTCAAGTCAACATTTTTCTTTAAAAAGGGGATTATATACCATCATGTATAACGAGAAAAATATTTTTGAAAGGTTTAGAGCATGATTTTGTAGTGACTGAGGGAGTTTAATATGGTAAACTGGTCGTTTATGGAAAATAGTTCTACGTATCAAACAGCCAAAATTTACGATTTTCTATCAAATAGTCTTACAAATATAGCTAATCGGATCACAATTCTTTTAAAAAACATACTGAAGAAAATTTTAATTATAAGGAGTTAAATCTTTTTTATTAGTAAATTACCAGAAAATATTTTATTAAGTTAGTTTATTTTCCATTATAATTGTTAAATGATTAATAATTTATTAGATAGTTTGTGTCTTCGTTTTGTCTTTGTATATATATATATGTATAATTTAATCTTAGTTATATATATATATATATATATATTTATAATAAGTAATAAGTTTTGACTTGATCAATGTTTGTCTCTATACAAGCCAAATGGTTTAAAATAAAACAATAAAAATTAAAGTTGGTGTGACGTCACAAATATTTTCCTTTGTCCTCCAATACAATTCTAATGGGAGGGTCACGTGACGTCACATCAAAGATAAATGACGACTAGTTTAAATAATATTGTCTTTAAAAGGTTGCTGATACTGACCACCTTAACAAAGGTTTCCATGGTTCCTTAAGTAAATATTGAAAAATATCAATTGAAAAAAATCAATATGCCATGCTGAAAGGATTTTTTCAGCGAATATATAAAAAAAATACAAAGATTTTTGTTGATAGTGTACGACGTATAATGTCATTATATATTATATCATAATTAACTATAACTTGAAAAGGAAAGAAGGAGCTTATTATTAGTAGCTGATGTTGTTAAGTGCAAACTAATAGCAATCATCGCACAAGAGTGCCTTACACAAACTTCTCTCTCCCTGAAGGATGTGACGTCACTGCCTTGAGAAGTTGGTGAAGGAAATTAAATTTGTCAGCCCGCAGATATGAGTGATGGCAACAAGTCGCGATGTATACTAAAATATATTTAGCTGCAGCCACCACACCAAACACTTCATATTTCTATGTACACACATTCTCAAGAAAACTGAACGTGCTCTGTTCATATGTAAAAAAATATGTATAAATTTAATTCTCACGACGTTTCAACTTTTCAGTCAAAGGACGCATAATTGTCCTCAAGATTTGCAAATTCCGTTTTTATTGCGAATAAATTTGCGAACATTAATGTGCAGCTTATTTATTATTATTATTTATTTGTAAATTTTACAAAAAGGTTCATCTTTTCGACATAATTTGCCCTGTTTGCTTGCTGATTGTTTGAAGATATGTCATAGGCCACCGAGTCATCAATTGATGTTAAAATTTTGAATAAATTAAAATAAGTGTTTCAGTTTTAAGGTTAAAGGTTTTTATCTTCAAAATTCACATTGTATTTTTCACAATATGAGTAGGTTATAATTAGGTATCAAAATACTTTTAATGCCCTATTTAAAAAAATAAAAGCAATTAATGCTCTTCAAATTACTTAAAAGGTGAATTCAGATCCAAAAGGCTTTTCTTTTCTTTTTATCAGAAAACACATATTATAATATAAGTTTAGGTTTAAGTACAAGACTTTTTAACCAGATCAGTCATAAAAAATAAAAATATCAAACTATATTATTTTGTATTGAATAAAAAATACATATAGGAGACTTAATTAGTTTCAGTGGTGAATAAAAAAGGTTCTGCTTAATTATATTATGGTTGAAGAAACTTCACTCCTTAATGGCTCTGGATGCAACCCGCATTACGTTTCTGTCTGATGGGTTGCATAACATTACAACTTGCAGGCGTTGAATAAAATGGCGGCCACTGTAATACACTAAGTAATAATAATTATATGTAGAACAAAAAAAAGTCATAATTTATCATTATAAAACATGTTGATTCATGTAATTGAATTAAATTATGCATGCTACATTGAACCAAGTCAACAATAACTGAAAGAGCAGCGAAGTTTATATGAGTTTTACAGTAGTTGGAAAAATGTAGAATTGCTTTTATTTTCAACCAGAAAAGTAGTAAATCAAAAGTAGAAGTTCAAAAACTTTTATAACTATTTTTAAGCCCCAATATCGCACATTAAAAACTTATAAAAACATCCAATATTTTTACCTTGAGCAGAACTAAAAAAAAAAAAAATGTTTGTAGCACGTTATTTTCAATGTAACTTGTAATCTGGCTTTAAAAAGCTTATCAAAGTCCAAAACTGCTCATTTGCTTCAATTTTTACGACAGCATAAAATGTAGACGACTATATGTTTGGATGGGTTGAAATTTGTAGCTAAAATACATATCAATACAGAAGCCTTATGATAATTCTAGAACATAAACACACCATACAACATTGGTATTAAAGGTATAATACCTTGCTACAGCTTACATTCACTAAGTTCATTTGACATTTTTTATTCGGATTGGTAAATAAATACCAACATGTATGTATATTACTACAAAATATATACAGTATTTTATTATCATTCGCTAAACTTTTTTATAATAATTCAAAGTTGAAATAATTTTCATCTTTTATTCACTTTTAATGCCTCTTTTCATCTTTTGTCCAATTTTGCACTTTTTCCTAGACGAAAAGAGGAAAAAAGACGAGATTATGTCTTTCCTCTTATTTGAGCATGAGAGTATTGTCTCCATTTCATCCTCACTCTGAGTGAGGATGAGATAAGTTGTGTTTTTGAGGAAAAGATTAGATGTAGACGGTTTAGAAGTAGAAAAACTGCTAGGGTTTTATCTTGTCTCCGTTTAGAGCAAAAACTTCTTAAAATAGAATCGGTAAGACTTTCAACGCTGGCAAATACGGTTAAGATTAAAATAAATGTATCTTAAGCCTTTGATATCTTACAAAATTTACCCAAAATAATAATTTTGTTGTGTTACATTTAATACCACCAGGATCAAAAACAATCATTTCACATTATTTGTAATGTACAACTCCCTTAAGATTTTTTTCACATTATTTGTAATGTACAACTCCCTTAAGATTTTTTTACTTTAATACATATTTTACCTTGAGTTGTGTAGTGTCAATATTTTTTCAGAAGTTTTAACCCTCTAGCACCCTTAAAATAGTGCTAAAAATTATGTGAGGTCATAGTCTATAAATATATAACACGCAAGCATGACTAGAAACAATAGTCGTACTTTAGTGAATAAAAAAAATTCAGTGTTTGCGGAAAGAAATCCCCACCATCAATGCGCTAAAATTTACGATTTTCTTCCCTCGTGTGTAAAAAACATCAAGAGTGACTCTCTTTTCAAATCAAAACTGAAATTAATATAAATATATAACAAGGAATTCTATTCTATTAAGATGTTTTTTGCAAATAAATTGCCAGAAAATTGTTTACAATTTTAAATTCATCTGTTTGTTTTATTGTTATAATTAAATGATTGTTGTTTGTTTTTCTCTTTGTCAGTGATTTTGTATTGTTTTTGATCAACATCCATGTTTATTATATATTGTTTTGCATGATTTTGCTATATGTTATATTCTCTGACGTGATCAATGTTGTCTTGTACAACCTATATGTTCAAATAAACAAATAAAAATAAATAAATAAAAAAAAATGACAAGAAAAGACGTTGCATGACTATGACGTCACAGTATCTTTCCCCCTAGATTTTAAAGGTATTAGTAGGTTAAAAACATCTGAAAATTTTGACAATACATTACTCTAGATTCTCTATCCAAAAAATACGATAAAATTTTCATAAAGGTTGTCCATTAGGTACATATTTTTTATCTCCAAATATTGAAAGTATTTTTTTATCTCAACAGCTTATTTTTGAAAATCCTTAACAAAAGATCAAATTTATATAAGGGATATTTAAGGGATACTATGCGTAACTCACCCGTTGCGTTTTGTTCTGTACAGGTCTGTGTTAGTATCGCCTGCCAACTGTTATACTATGTAACAATCGGGAAATATAATAAATAAAATATTTAAATTTAAAAGAAATTGTCCATTTTAAATTTAAGAAAGACACCTTATTATATAACAAAATAACAATAACGCTCTTGACAGTATGGTTGATGTTATTCATAGTACATTTTTATTATGAAACTTATGGATACTAAAAGTTTTAAAAATAAATAATACATTTTTTATATATTTTTTTTTCTCTCTTTTTCACACAAGTATTGACGTTAACGTTTCGATATTTTTACAAGCAACGGAGTGTAAAGTGCATTAAAGTGTGAAACTTATCAAAAACGTAGACGACAGCTTTTGATTGATTCTGTACTACAAAAATGTGTTTTACTAGCTTGAACAGTCTCTATAGAATTGACATAGTTAAGAAGTAACTACATTTGATATATAACAGCTGTGTTAAAAAAACTATTACAAAATACTTTTTCTCACTTACAAGAAGTTTACTATAATACAAGTAAATTTATACATCCATCGGAAGTGAGTTATTTCTGACCTTAATAGAGTATTGGTCTCATTTTTTTATTGTAGAAATGGATAGAGGGTACAAAGTTATGCTACCCTGATTTTTTCAGAATTTTTACTGCCCTAAAAGTATTTTTAAAAAATTATTGAAAGTTCTTTTTGTGACGTCACGAAGTGCCTCTCTTTAAGAAAAGGATAGGAGTTGCCATCGCGTGACGTCACAAAAAAGAATTTCAATATTTTTTTTTAAAACTACTTCCAGGGCTGGAAAAAATCTGAAAAAAAAATCAGGGTAGCATAACTTTGCACCCTCTATCCATTTCTGTAATAAAAAAATTGAGATCGATACTCCATTCCTCTGTTCATGTCTACCCGAGTTGAAATAAAGTTCATCTTTTATTCACTTTTAATGTCTCTCCTTGTCTTTTAACATCCTAATTTGAACCATTTCAGAGAAAAAAGGAGGATAAAGACGAGAGACGAGATTACGTCTGTTTTTCTATTATACTGAGCATAAAATGTTAGAAATATTTATTTCATTTCATCCTCGATCACATTCACTACGTTTACATGACGGTGTTTATTGCGTATTCGTTGACAACGCCTCATAAGAATAACATTATCCGTCGTCAACGAATACGCATTAAACACCGTCATGTAAACGTAGTGATTGAGAGTGAAAGAAATAAGATGTGTTTTTGAGACGTTATTAGGTTTAGACGTGTAAAGGATGAGTTGAAAACGAATTTTTCTTATCCAGGGCTAATTTTAAAATTTAGCAAACAAATCATTACTTGGGCCGCATCAAGACACTCATTTCCAAATAATTTCGACCTAATTGAATGTGTTTTTACTTTTTACTGTGAGTGAAAATAATGAGACTTCATTTATTCAATATTGTTTTAATACATCATGTTGTTATTTAAATTATTTTTAGACTATTATTTATTGATATTTTACAACTTTATATGTTCTGGTGCTTAATTGATGCCTTTAAAATATTCTATTTCACTTATAATTATTGTAACTATAAAACATATTGGTAAAATGAACAAAATTATTAAAAACTTGTCTGTATTTTTTTAAAATATTTTTGAAACACGAATAGAAAAGACAAAAATATTTCACTTCCGGTTTCTTCAAACGAGAATTTTATTTTAATTTGACTATATTTTTTACTTTACCAATATTTGTAATATATATTAAGTAATATGTCGTCGATATAGAAAATCAAAGCCTCGTACATGTGTATATTATATAACACAGTAACTTTTTCATCTATAAAGCCTTTTTATTATCGAGTGGTATTACGTAACGGGTTTTTGATGTGATAAGGGTTGTAGACTGAAAAGAAACCACTTGACATGGCTTTGATATGCTATCATTGATATATTTTTAAATATTATTTGTATATAAATATCAATATAGTAATTTTTACAATATAAAAAAGGACGATAATATAAAATAATTATTGAACCTTTTTAAAGTTTTGATTATACTGTGTTCTGAAGAATAATCTATATTTTTGCTATCCTTACTTACTTGAAATATAAACAACATTTTCTTCCAAAATAATTTTTTATTATTAATTAATAAAACTAATTAATTATTTATCAACAAAATTAATTAAATTACCGTATTATACGTATTATTATAGTTGATTATATCATGACTTCAGAATCTTAATATTAAATTAATTTCTAAATTAATAATTCTTGAAATACATCAGCATTTCATCATTTTCAACAATACAATATTACGTAAGCAGGTTCCAACACGTTTCTCTCATTTCTCTGCATAGGACGTGCGTGTGTCTTTATGATGCGACATAGAGACGAGGTCGCAACTACCAAACTTACACATAATAGAATGATGAGCATGGCTTAGAATGGAGATGTACGATCCTCGGCTAGTTTCGTTAAACTTCGGAACAGTTTGTCAAAAATAGAGAGAGATTTTGACTAAAACTTCCAAAATTTATAAAAATATTTCTATGTTGTGTTAATTAAAAGATAGAAGCAGAATTAAATTAATTGACAATGGTTCCATGAATAAATATAACCAGCTGTATATAATAAAGTACCAATATCATTATAAAAAAAAAATATATAAAAAAATATCGATTGGACCTCTTGGGTGCAGTTTAATTAAAGAAGCCAGAAAGCATGTATCATTAACTGATTTAGAGCAGTCAGCCAATCAAATACGCTTTTAAAACATGACGTAATGACGTCACTGGAAGACAAAATGGTGGACTTCATGCAAAGTAAACCATGCTTTCAATTATATTATCCTTGAATCATACAGTATACCGTCTGCAAGATGAGTATCACAGAAGAGCTGCTTCAGTTAAATAAAAGCAAGGGGAGTTTCCTTAGTTAAATTAGGTAAATGCTGGGATGTATTGTGGCAGAGGTTAAGAAAATGTTCTCTCATATAACTTGACTCTTGTGATGTAAAATTTGTGGATCTTAAGTTTTAAATTTCTGCACATTAGATCTCCTTTAATATTTAATGTAATTTTATGTACCAACTATGAAAAAGTATTAAAAAAGCTATATTTTCAGTTGGTATAATACTCATTTATTTGTAAAACAAAAAAAAAAAAAAAAAAAACATAAAAACCCATATAGTTCATTCGTTAATGCTTAAAAGAGCTAATTTTGAAAATTAATGTATTTTGGTAAACAGGTAAAAACTATTATACATTTGTTTTATATATGTTGGTGGTTGAATTTTTGTAATTTGCCATTCCTCTTATTTTCAACAATATTTGTTATATAATTTTTTTATTTTAATCATGTACTAAACCCCCTTAATTAAGTTGTACAATGTTCACTAAAACTATAGTTTGAAATATCCTAGTCAATTTGACATGTAAAGTGTATTTAGTGACAAAAAAGAATTATTATAAAATGATACTGTCCAGTACAACAAACAAATTGAAATTGTTGTACGAAGTATGCAGACAAAGAACATGTAAAAACGAATGACATTTTGGATTAAAATGTCAACTGTGGAATTTTAGACTGTCGCAGGAATTCACTTTGCTGTCATCGTGATGTTTTAACATTGACGTGAGAGTAGAGAAACTCTAGAAGCCGGTTACAGTATAAATAGAAGAAGGTCTACCATAAATTTTATTAAAAACATAATAAAATTCAGTTTGTATTGGGTTAAGGATTAATGTCAGTGATATGAAAAATAAGCTTAGGTGACGGTGAACCACTCTGAAAATTTCAGCATACCTTTCTGTCATCAAGAAAATAATTTTCATTGGAAAAAATTATACCAAATTCGATGAAATTTTCAATAAAGTTAGTAAGCAAGATTTTAGCATTGTTTTAAATGTGGACTGCTGTGATTTTTAGTCAAATCAGTATCTTTTTAACACGAAAAAATTAAATACTCGAAATTTACACTGATTTTATTTTTTATATTTTTACGTCAGCAAAAACTAACAGTTATTTTGTCCTTTATTTTACGGACTAAAAATATTTTCAATTTACCATCGGAAAACAATGAAAATATTGAACAATGGCCATGACATTAATCCTCATACCACCTATTATAATTTTACACCTAAATAATATATAAATTTTGATTGGCTAATGTCAAAATACTTCTTTTTTTGATTGGCTGGCTGCCGATTGAATTAATTTTGAAATTAAATTAATAGTTTTCCTGTTTCACAATATTTCCTTTACAAAAGTAATGTAATATAAATTAATACAAGTTAGAAACATGATGTTCTTGTTTCTTCAGGCAGTATGACGTATAAAAAAGAACACAATATTAAATTTAATTGAATTATTATATATTTAATTTATTATTTTCTTGTTACATAAAAAAAAGCCAATTTTTGAGTCAATTATACTTATATAATAAAGCAATTTATTATTATTATTATATAAATAGTTTAAAAAAGAGAAAAAAAGTATCATTTCTCATTATAGTCATTATTACCAACTTCATTTCACATCGAATTTAATTTATTGACTAAATTCAATCAAATTTGAAATGAAATTGATATTAATAAGAAATTGTACTTTTTCTCTTTATTTAAACCATTTTATATGATATTTGTAATTACTTTATTATATAAGTAATTGCCTCATAAATTGTTTTTTTTATGTAACAAGAAAATAATAAATTAATTACAAAATAATTCAATTAAATCACAAAAGAGGCTTCAAGTCAGCTGATTTTGCGGTGTTCCCACCATCCTATCTAAACCTATGTAAAAAAAAACTCAAATTTAATTTTTCGGCATTAAAGAAATTTTTTAGAGTAAAATATGTTTTTGATTCATTATCAGAAGACTTCTAAATGGGGGTAAGAAATAGTTTCAAATCAATAGCTTTAATATTTACTAAGTAAAATTCAATTTTTCTAACATGGTGGCTTATGGAGAAAATTCTCCCACTGGCGAAACACTTGAAGCCTCGATGTTAGATTTTCTTTATGTAAGGAGAGAGCCAGATGTTCAATTTTGATAAACAGTAATACTATATATATATACAGTCAAATTTACATGATATTCCCTCCGGAAGTGGCCGGAAGTGTTAAGTTTCCGGTCTTCTTATTCGTATTTCAGCGTTACAATTTCACAGATAAGTCAGTACTTCTACGTCAAACCACTCTGTAAAATTTTAAAACTGAATTACAAACAGAAGAGCTGCAAATTTCACACTTCCGGCTACTTCCGGAAGGAATATAAAATAATTTGACTGTAGCCGGGCGCTCTGTTAGGAACGAAATAAGAGTTGAACTCTGTACCGTCTATTGCAATGCCGCTTTTGTTGTTGAGAACACACTGTATTCGTTGAACAATTGTTCAGTCCTGGTTTCAACCAGTCCTGGTTCAGTCCTGGTTGGTATTCAACTCCAAAATTTGGAGATTTATAAACACATCAAGAAATACGGGCAAGTATTGACAGTCAATAGAAAATGCCAATTCGTAGGCAAGAATCACAGATATCATCTTTCCTTTTCTCTAGCCAAAGCGATTTTCATTCTCCAATGCTCTGGAATAGGATTTGTTTTGATATTAATAATAGTTCTGGCACGTTTTCAATTAGATGTTTAGAAATTATAGAATTTATATTATAATAATGCTTTTTGTTTTTAAATGGACATCCGGATGAAATATTTTATTGCACGATTGAATGGAGGATCTCGAGTTATCTATTATCAATTTTGGTAATTTTTTTTTTACGCTCTAACACCCTGAAAATCACACTTTAAAATATTGTGACGTCATAGTCATGCAAATATTTAATGCGCAAGTATAGGAAAAGACTTTGCATGGGTTTTACACCTTTTTCATACCACCGTTTGGGTTATGTATTCTTATTAATTATTGTATTAATTAATTAATTTATTTATTATTATTTTTTTTGTTCTAATGCTTTCTCTTGTTTTTTTTTGTTTTTGTTTTTTTCTCATGTCTTTCCCCCCCCCCACTCTTTTGTAATACTTAACCCATGCAATAAACAAATATTATTATTATTATTATTATGACTATGACGTCATAGCATATTTTAACTCGCTTTTAAGGGTGTTAAGAGATTTTTCCAAAAATTCCAAAACATTGATCATATACAAAACTCAAGGCCCTCTATATATATGTGGAAAATACAGAAATTATAGATGTTGTTAATTAATTGAAAATTTTGAATGCCCTTTTATAATATTACATTTACATGCAGACAGAAAGACATAGAAGCATTTTTTTTTTTAAATATTGCCAAGACTACATTGATATAATTAATAATTTAATTACACATTTAATATAAAAGAAGCACGTTTTTCCAGTTAAATGTGTCAGCAGGTTCAAAGCCAATTAGCCTCTTTCAGCCAATGTTTACGTGAGATAATTAGTACGTGGAGACTTGATAATAACATCAAACTGAGTAAACAACGACTGCAGCGCTGTGGTGCGGAGATACAAGCAACTATGTACACTTTGGGGCAGCACGAACGTTATGTCTGTTGTGTTCATTTGTAGAAATCGTCAATGGTTTTTATATAAGTAAAAAATTACATAATTTCATTTATTTATTTATTTATTTATTTATTTATTTATTTATTTATTTATTTATTTATTTATTTATTTATTTATTTATTTATTTATTTATTTATTTATTTATTTATTTATTTATTTATTTATTTATTTATTTATTTATTTATTTATTTATTTAAAAAAAAGCACACACAGTACATGTAATAACATAATAAAATAATATAATGGAAAGAAAACATTCTGAATAAACAAACTGCACTATCTTAATCACTAAAACGATTTTCACAGCGACTTTAGTTCAAACAGGATTATGTTCCACACAATTTTCAATATTATGACACGGTGTTATCAAGCAATTGTGATAGCAGCTTTTGGTAAAAATAACATTGCCTCTGGAGAGAAAATATTTTTATTTTATTGTTATGCTTCTTTCATGCCATCACATCGAACCACACCGTACAAAATATATTCCGAAACACGAAAAAGGAAGCTCGATACCTAAACACGTACAAAGTACTATACAGTAAAATATTTATGAGGGAAAACAACCTTTGACAAAATTCTAGGATATTTATCAGATAGAGAGACATTTTCCGAGAAACAAAATAAATTTGGAATGAGCGTATAATGGACAACCTGCATGATTGATTGTTAGGTGAATATTTATAAATTAATAAATAACATTGTTACGGATTGACCTCAGTTGATTGAGATCTCAGAATCGGCCCCCTTAAATGCTACAAGATTTGCAGAGAACTTAGAACTCACCATCAATAGATGGCATATGAATTTTGAAGTGGATCGATCTTACCAGTTTTGAGAAAACTGTGGTAGAAGTTTATCATTGGCCTTATGGACGGTACCCGAAAATGGAGCCCCCCTTGAAAACCGAAGGAAACCGCCCCCTTGAATCTGCTCAAACCATTAGCGATGAAGTTTTAGAGCATTCTCGAAATTTTAAAATTTATTTCATTTGATTCCGTCTGACAGAAATTTCCTTTGACTCGCGTAGTAACTGAGGTCAATCGTTAAAAGATATTGAGTTATCTATTTCTTATTATAAATTTATATTTTAAAATTCTATGAAGTCCTCAAAATATATAAATGATGTTATAATTATGTAAATGGTTTTATTTCGAGAATTAACGTGAATATATTGCAGAAGTTTGGTTTTAAAGTTGTTAACCAATTAAAACAATGAGACAAAAGTATAAAATATTAATTTATAGTCCAGGTCTCTGCTTTATTTTTAACGCGACTCTAGTTGCAGAATTTAACAACTTTAATAAAATAAAAGATAGTTTAACACATCACAGACTACGTAATTTTGAAATTTTTCAGCCACTACATCCTCAAAATAATGCTGCAAAACGCTGTGACGTCATATTCAAGTAAAAATTTTACAAATAAGTAAAGGAAAATAAGTAACATGACGTCGATTTTGAGGTTGTTATCGAACAATGTGAAAAAAATTGACAAATCGAGGTACTCTATTTTCTAATAAGCAATAAAAAATTTCATGAACGTTAAACAAAATGGCTGCCATATAATTTTCTAGCAATATTCGTATCATATCGCTCAAACCCACCTTTACCAGAAATGGAGTATCGTCCTCAAAATTTTTTATTGCAGAAATGAATAGAGCGTGCGCAAAGTTATGCTACCCTGATTTTTTTTCAGATTTTTTTGAGCCCGGGAAGTATTTTTAAAAAAGTATTTAAAGTCCTTTTTGTGACGTTACGTGGTGGCAAGTCCTATCTTTTTCTTAAGGAGTGACATCTCGTGACGTCACAAAAATAACTTTCAATAATTTTTTTAAAAACAGTTCCCGGGCTGTAAAAAATCTGAAAAAAATCAGGGTAGCATAACTTTGAACCCTCTATCCAATTCTGCAATAAAAAAATTAAGGTCGATACTCCATTCTTATGTAATCTTAGAAGTTTGTGACCAAACTATGGCTTCCATAGAATATCAAGTTGTCAATGTTCGTTTCACATCGCTCATGTAAACCCACCTTTCAATTTCTATCCCAGAAGTTCGTGTGACAATCTCTTCCTTCTGCGATCGTTACCACACGGTGTGTCTCACGAGAGCTTGCCTCATCCTGCATGGATTATCAAACAAATCTTTGAAGTTACCGCACATACTTTACCTGATATACTTGAGATAGGTATACTTTAAGAACAACGTGAACTTTATCACTGACGGAGATGTGACATAAGGATTAATGTCATTGTTTGCGGCCATTTTTCCAATGGTTAAAATATAAATTAACAATGTGGCAATATTCTATTAAATAATAGTTTAATATAGTTACTTTTCTTATCATTAAATTTCATAATTCAGTGAATAATAATTATTCATGATTAAAATTTATATGAGATTTTTTCCATGTTAATTATTATAAAATATAACGGCATAAATTTTTAATATTAATTTATAATAGTTATTAACATACACTCCTTTTGGAATGTATAGAAAAAAATAATATCAGATTTTAAGTTATAGAAATTTTTAGAGTAATAGATATAGTACTGATAATATTTTACAATTTTATTATAATACAAAATTTCTTGGCTATAATCTTAAGTTATATCAATTAATATATAAGCAACCCCGAGTTAAAATAATTTTCATTTTTTATTCATTTTTAACATTTCTCGTCTTTTTTCCTCCTTTTTTGCATAATTTCCGAGAAAAAAAGGGGATTAAAGTCGATATTAAGTATTCTTTCCTCTTATTGACTATGAAAGAATTTTTCTCCATGCACTTTGAGCAATTTAGACGTTTTTTTTTTCAGGTAAAAAGACGTAATAAGATCAGGTTAATACGCAATAAAAGACGTAATTTTTTCAACTAGGAGCCTCTTTAATAATTCTTATAAGAGGTACTTAAAGCTCCATTGAGTTAAGACACTCGCAATTATGGCAGAAGAAGTTATCATCTTACAATTATTATACCTTCAAGCTTATGCACATTAAGTGAAGCGTAAAGTCATCCATTCTTACAATAAGGATCATTTTCAAATCTCATTTCATGCAATAATGACCTTTATAGGAAATATCTAGGGTGGTATTGGAACTCAATTTTGTTGAACATCAAATCGGGTCAAGATTCTACGCTCCAGTGATTTTAAATTGAAATTGCTAATGTTGAATTAACTTAACTTCCCCCACCGGAAGTGATATTTATCAATGATATTTTAATATTTTATATTGACATTTTCACTTAAAAATCACTGAAATATTTAATTAGTCTACATAAAAACCAATTTTCAAACTTCTAATTAAAAGAATGGGCTTTGAATTTGAATTTTTTGATACTTCCTTAAGGTAACATAAAATTAATTAAACTATATGATGTGCAATATCCAATGTAAGATCAATACTTGTTGCATAATTCATTGTTATTCATTTCTCAATACTTTATGGGAGACATACAGTAATATGTTACTTGATTATTTATAACCATACGTTCCTAACTTTAAGTAATAACTTTTTAAAGAGTAAAATTGAAGCAATTTGTCAAATTACTTACAATGAAGTTATTACAAATGATATCAAATATGAATAAAGTACACATTGGGAAACCACAAATGTTTCTCCAGCTGTTTTGTCACGTAGTTTATGGTTGTGTAGGAACTTTAACATTTTTCTGAGTACAAACTTAAATATTAGATACTGAATGGGTTTTAGTACTTTTATTTTCACCTTATATTCTAAGGAATTTTTAGGATGTAGTTCATTAAATGGACTAATTTGAACCTTATTTCTAGTACATTTCGCACTTTTAAGTACAATTTAGTACTTAATTAAAGTGGCTCAATTTAATTACAAAAATTGTGTAGATTAAGTATCTGAAAATTTGATGTGATTGCTTTACTGAAAATGGCATATTATGTATATTGTATAGACTATATATAATAAAGAGATTAAATAGAAGTAATTTTTTTCCCATAAGTAAGCCACCACGTTAGAAATGTTTGAAATTGGAAAAATTAGTAATTCTTTTTATCATTAGGCAGTATTCACTAATTAACAGTGATTAAATTGTTTTTCTCACAATAAATTGACAGTAAATTTGTTTAATGCTGAAATGAATAATTATAATATTATAATGCTGTATGATAAAGTATATTGTATACTGCAGTGGATCCGATAAATAAAAAATATAAAAAAAGAGATATTTCACGTTTTTATTTTTTTAAATTATTTATAGGTTGAGATCATAGAGTTAATATTGATTGAGATAGAACAGTTGGAATAACTCAAAATCAGCTGAATTTTTGCATAAGAATATGCGACGATTTATTTTATTTTGTCTTTTGTATCTATATTATTATACTTAATGTTACAATTAACATTTAAGTAAAAAAAAAACAAAAACATGTGAGGTGGTGATAATATCATTTTCTTTTTAACATTTTCCACTTCTTTTATTTGCCCTTATAGCTCACAAGCATATATTATAAGATTATTAAGCTTACTGTAACACTATAAAGATATGGCGTGGAGGCTGAACAATTTTCCCGAGATCTTTATAACGACCTGCCACTAAGTCTGCCCAACTTTGACAAGCACCCCATCAAATAAAAAGTTGCCGTGGGAGCAATTTCATCAGTCTTAGTCTTTATCGAAATGTAAGCTCTTCACTACACGGTTAAAATCGTGATAGATCTTTTGGACATAATATGAATTGCAGTGAAATTAACAATAAGTATGTTACAAGAGTTTTCATCATAAAATAAAGAAAATTATGAAAGGGAGTTTTAAAGTAAATAAGTATTTTTTTCTACTTAGATTTAATTGTGAAATACACTAAATTAATTAATTTTTTGGTGGTTATTCACTTTGTGTATGGGCATTTGCCTTCTTCAGCCACCAATTGGGTTATTTTATTTTGTTCCCTCCCAAATATTTAATTTTTAACCCAATAAACAATTATTATTATTTAATTAAGAGTATCAAAAAGCATACATGATGATGAATATATAAAAGTCATATTAATATTTTGTAAACATGTTTAATTTTTTTATTTTTATTTTTAAAAGTTTCAAAGCATTTCTAAATATTATATTAAATTAATTATATTAAGAGAATTACAAATAATGTAATTATATTCTGGGAAATTATTCCCAAAACTATATTTTTTTAAATTTTTAATTAATTATTTTTATATAATATAGTAAATTCTTTTAATTTTGTTAAGAAAATCACAAAGAAATAAGAAAACATACATCATGTATGAAAATTATTCGAAGTGCAGAATTGCAAGATTAATGTTATCAAATTGTCTTTAATTGCCTACTTTTTGATACTTGTGTACCTACAAAAGGCTCAAAAATATTTAAAAAATAAAAATTAGAATTTATGTAATATTTAATATTCACTAATTTTATCCAACCGAGAATTATTGTAAGTGTTGATTTTTGGACCTTATTTTTAATCAAACGCTTGAATTATTCTTGCGCACATAAAAGAAATGATATATTGTTAGATAATAATTTGATCATTAACTTGTAAATTAAACCCAGGTGTTTGTCGTCAAAACATACGTATAGAGATAACTTCTCACGTATATATGGTGAAAAAACATAATGACAATTATTGATGTATAACTTTAAACTAAATCACGATTACACATTTAATGTGTTACTTTTTTTAACATACACTCCCCGTCATAACTTGTTTTTTTATCATGAATGTTCGGTACAGTCAAATTAATTTGATATTCCCTCCGGAAGTAGCCGGAAGTGTCAAGTTTGCAGCTCTTCTGTTTATAATTCAGTTTTGAAACTTTTCACAGTGATTTGAAGTAGAAGTACTGACCTATGTGTGAAATTGTAGCGATGAAATATGAATAGGAAGACTAGAAATTTTACACTTCCGGCTACTTCCGGGGGGAGTGTCATGTAAATTTGACTGTATTTATTCGGCTCATACTCGGCCAATTAGGTTTTTCGTTACAAACTATCAGTAGAGGCTTCAAGTGCTCCTCAGAGGGAGAATTTTTTCCATAAGCCACCATGTTAGAAAATGTGAATTCTTTCTCTGTATCTATTAAAGGTATCTTCTACCTCCCTATTTAGAGATTTTCTGATAAAGAATCAAGAGTTTTTAAAATAGAAAATATATTTAATGCCAAAAAAGTAATTTAGAGCTTTTTTACATATATAGGTATGGTGGGAACATTGCAAAATCAGCTGACTTGAAGCCATTATGGCTAAGGACATAACGATCACCATAAGAAACACGTATTTGACAAGCAATGTAGAAAGATCGATAAATAGATTATGTATTTCATATGTTGAAACGCTGATAACCTAAATTGCTATTGATAAAATTATGATTAATAGCATTCTTTTTTATAATTTAAATAAAACAGTGAGATTATATAAGGTAGGGGTGGAATAACATGTTGTATAAAAAAAGGAGATAAAAAGTTTATGTATAATCCCTCCGATCCCTCGTCATTCTCCTGTCTACAGAATTACGTGATAAAAAAAAAGCGTTACTTCCCTGTAATAAAAAAACAAACAAGTTTATTTTAGTGCATAATAAATGAATTTTGTATAAAAATATGTTACTTTGATTTTCTTTTCTTTTTTATTATAATTTTTCAGGGCTATAACCTTTTTTTTTTTTACAAATAGTAAAAAATAATGATTTCACTATTATACATCACTTTAAAATAAAAGTAAAATCTGCAAAGAAGGATTTTTTCATTTTCAATTTATTATCAATTGTGCTATTAAACTGTGTGATGTCATAGTCATAAAAAATATTTAATACGGAATAGAGAAAAGATTATGACGTCACAGCATTTTGTAGCTTAATCGCTAGGGTGTTCGTGGGTTTAGAAACATCTGAAAGAATTTGACAATATATTATTCAATAAAAATATTATGCAGGTTCTTTGTGCCTTTTGTAAAAAAAAATATATATATGACTAGAATACCACAAAATAAGTATTAATTTCTTACATAATATATACTTGATACTACTAAAATAAATGCTTCATGGATATAAAATCTCAGTGAAAATTTTAGTCATTCAACTTTTAACCAATAAAAATGTATGGTTGCAATACCTCAGAGATTTAAAAAGCTGCAAAAGCTGTGACTTTATGATTGGAATCGTCCACCGTAAAACTGGATAACACCGGTATCAAGGAGTATCCTTTAAGCGGGAGTTCCCCGGGGGCTATCTGCTTGAATCCTGCGGCAGGTCTCTGATTGGGGCAAGTCACGCGAGCACACTATCGATATGCGTGACTGAGATGGGCGATATTTCAATATGCAAAGGAGGGATGGGCGATAAAACTGCAAAAGTCTTTGATTTCGCATAGAACTTGCACTTTTCTTACTGGTTTTTGCATTTTATCCTATATCTTTACCCCAAACAGAAATTGTCATTATCAAAAAATACATATTTTCAGGGAAAAATCTAATATTTGATACATCATTTAGGCTTGAGAAGGTAAATAATAGTACTGAATTAGCAACGTGATCTGGGGACGGGCAATTTAATTATGGCACTCAAATAAAGAATGAGCAATTTTGTTAAAGTATAGTCTATTTTATATTAAAGTGACAGGACTTTATATACCCCACTTCTGTTTATATAGTCATGCTATATTTGTTCAGTGTTTTTCTTTTCTCTCCCAAAATTAAAAATCTGCATAATTTATTTTCTTCAAACTGCTGCTTTACTGCGTATATTACACAATAATTAGAATATGACAATTGCATTATTTTCTCACGTCATTTCTGATATGATCGAGGCTTGCTATCATCCAAATATTAACACAGCTCTAATTCATTATAAATAATATATGTGTAATTATAATATAATTAATTTTTAATTTCATTTATTCATTATTTTTAAACCATTGAAAAAATTATTATTATCACTCGAATGAATTTTTACGTTTACTCCTAAAATATAGGCAACTTTTTTAGCTTGCGTGCAGAGCAATTAACATAACCTGCCAGGGGCAATAAAAAAATGGCTTGTGGGCTTAGTTGTGAACTTTTGAACTTTTTATGGATTGCTAGATTGAGTGTTCTTACTGCTTTCTCTAAAATTGCAAATTTCTTTTTGTCTTTTGCAATAATGGGGAATTCTCTTACAACTCAAATTTTAATTTAACTACTATATTATGATAGGGTACATATTAACAATAAGTTTGACTTAAGATTCAACTTTTTAAACTCAAATTTGGGGACTCTGAAGGGATTATTAGAATAGGGGCAAAGTATGCAACCCGCGCGCAAACCTGAAAATTGTGACGTAGAAACTCCCTAGTTAACACACAACAACTGCCTGATATCATAGTTTGAGCGTCAAGGAGTGATTGGCTATAAATTTTAGTAACACAATCGAAATCAGCGGGTTTTTCTACCCTAATATTAATAGTTTTGTCTCCAATATCAGTTTATTTTAAGAGTGATAATCGAAAATATAAATTTATTGCAGGAAAATTTCGCCTGCTAGGCAGTTTCTACGTCACGTTTTGGCGCTAAATTCAAAAGAAGGAAGATTTTTAAAAAATTCCCTTGTCTCCAATTTTGAAGATTGAAACTTGTTTGTTTTGGGACATTTAATTTCAAGGCATAGAGCATCTGAAAAAAAATTAAAATAAATGTAGGAGAATTCCCCATTATTTCCGAATTCCTATCTATATAACATAAGGTGGCTAATGTTGACTACGCGGAGATCACATATTTAATAAAATCGCAATTCCCCAGGCTTTGGACATCACTTTGGCCTATTGATAAAAGGTAGAGGTGTCCGTCTTGACTGAAGTTTTCCACGGTTCCCTCAGTCTCATCTTAGCGAATGCCTGGACGCGTAACAGTCTGTGGCCACCATCCTTTCCCTACCGTATATTCTTACCCATTACCCCGCTTTGAGCTCTAACTCATAGGTGTGTATCCTTGTAAAAACAAATAATAAAATTTTTTTTGTGAAATAGAGTGTATACTTGTCGCCTTGGCAAATTTTCCTTTTGTAGCCTTGTTATTGTTAATAGCCATGCCCTGTGTTATTCTTATGGGACATGGTGATTAATAAGGCTGCAATTGGGAAACATTTCAGAAGAGATATCGCCCATCCCACACGTGCGGTATGTAAGGCTTCATTGAAGACACGTTTATTCATGCTTTAAGCGCGCTGACGTGAGAGACATCTAGCGACAAAACCACGAAGCTGTTCACTAGTCAATACTTCACTCAACAGGTGTCTGGCGCTGTTCGTCTTTGCAAATATTGGCGGTGCGCTTCAGAAAAAGTTGCTCAGTCAGCGAATATATCCTCGGTCACAGGTCGGCCTAATATGTTGTCACTGCACTTTTTTACAGCATGGCTATCGAGAGAGGAGTGTTCTTATTGCATTACCTAAAATAGCAATGGGGTGGTTCCATTTGGAGGGAAGGGGAGGATTGAATTACCAAAGAAGGTTACAAAATTAGAGCTGTTAATTAATGATAATTAATTCTCCACACACTCGCTAAACACTTTAATTTGTATTTATCAAACCCTAATTGAGTGCTTCTACCTACTAATTACTCACTAATTTTGTGCCCTTAAACTTTCTGAAACCCTAACGTGAGCGTTTCATGGGCTCTTTCGGAACGGGGGCAGCCACGGCTTTGCAATCCATCCCTGCATTTGCCTGTAATTGAGGGAAACGTGGAAACCTCAGCCAGGATGGACGTTACAGCTTTTGTCAATAAAGCGGAAGTGCAATGGATCAAAGCCAGGGGAATCACATGGTGGAAAAGTAAAACGATTTACCCCTGGGTAAATTTTTGTTGAATCTTCGTGATTCTTGTTGAAAATGGTCACCCATCCAGGTATCAGATCAAACTTTCAATTTTTGAGATTACTGATTGAGTTAGGTGTTTTCATTTCAGCGTAGAAATGTAAAATTTGATGTCTTTCATTTTCAAAAATGTGGTTAGAGTAAGAGTGATATCACTAAATAAAAGTGTTAATAAATGGAGTATTGACCTAAATATTTTTTATTGCAGAAATGGATGGAGGGTGCAAAGTTATGCTACCCTGATTTTTCCAGATTTTTTAGAGCCCGGGAACTATTTCTAAAAAATTATTGAAAGTCCTTTTTGTGACGTCACGCGGCGGCAAGTCCTATCCTTTTCGTAAGGAGCGGTGTCTCGTGACGTCACAAAAAAACTTTGAATAATTCTTTAAAAATAGTTCCCGGGCTCTAAAAAATCTGAAAAAAATCAGGGTAGCCTAACTTTGCACGCTCTATCCATTTCTGCAATAATAAAAAAAAACTGAAGTCGATACTCCATTGTATTTTTTGCGCAAATATTTTTACTTAACATTTCTTTGTAAAATATTTTGCAGCGTTCTATAAGAAGTCTTCAAAATATTATTTTAATTATTTTCAGTTGTAACAGATAATACATATTTATAATGTTAGTAATCAAATTGTAAGTTCATACTTTGCAGCACAAAAAGTATATCAAGGACGATATATTGTGTATTCTCCGTAGTGTTATATCTTTACTTAAGTTAAAAAGAAAAATGCATTAAATTTTATTTTTATATAATTTAAATTTTAAATTAATTCAGACTTAAAAATCAGATGCAGTACAAGCAGCAACACGGTTGTAGAATTAACTTGTTAATAAAGTAGAACACAGTTTGACCTCTCTATGTAAAATGCACGATGTGGTTGGACGCAAAGTTGAGACCTCTGGGGATTTCTACAGAGCCTCAATTAACTTGCAGCAAACCGAATTAACCAGACTTACGAGACAAAGGAAGGAGCGTGATTAAACCAACATTACTTACTGACACAATAGGAAACGTATTTCTCTCTCTCTCTCTCTCTCTCTCTCTCTCTCTCTCTCTCTCTCTTATATATATAACTTATATATTATTATATAGAGTTCTGGTGACAAGTGACTGAATTTATCTCCCCGGCTCTTCGTGAAACCGACCTATTATAGCTTATTGCTTAGAGTTTTGTGGGACCCTTCCAAACTGAGGTGGCCATAGCCTATAGCCTATCCATCCTAGCATTCATCTGGTTGTGACTGAGGGAACCATGAAAACCTCAATTTGAATATTTATAACAAAGTTTAATTAATATGAGGGTACTATTTCAGGTTGCTCTCTCATTCATTCATTCATTCATTCATTCATTCATTCATTCATTCATTCATTCATTCATTCATTCATTCATTCATTCATTCATTCATTCATTCATTCATTCATTCATTCATTCATTCATTCATTCATTCATTCATTCATTCATTCATTCATTCATTCATTCATTCATTCATTCATTCATTCATTCATTCATTCATTCATTCATTCATTCATTCATTCATTCATTCATTCATTCATTCATTCATTCATTCATTCATTCATTCATTCATTCATTCATTCATTCATTCATTCATTCATTCATTCATTCATTCATTCATTCATTCATTCTCTCTCTCTCTCTCTCTCTCTCTCTCTCTCTCTCTCTCTCTCTCTCTCTCTCGTAATTTACTTAAAAAACAAAATATATATTTGAACTTGGTATATTGCTGCATTATTGAAACGTATTTGCTTTATTGTATCGCATGAATGAACACATATAAATTTAATCCAATGTTGCATGAATATTCAGAGGTTAAAAAACAAAACAAATATTTCATCAATATTCAACTTATGTAAACAAATAAAGGAATTATAATATAACATTAATATTTATATATAATATTTTATTGTCACAAGATTTATTATTATAGTAAAAAACAATACTTTTATTGAGCAATGCGTATAATTTTTTAGTGACGCACTTTTTAGTTTTATGTCTGGTTCATGTATAGAATAATATTAGTTTTAAACTTTAAACATTTTCTTTTTAATTTTTAAAAAAAAATATAAGAAATTTATCCAGAAAATAATAATTTAAAATATTTTATTTATTACCTATATATAGTTGAAATTTTTTTAACTTCAACTCATCCTTAAGACGTCTAAATTTAATCTTATTACGTCCTTTATCTCGAAAAACATATCTTATTTCTTTCTCGCTTAAAGTGAGAATGAAAAAAATTAAGACTCCTAATATTTCTTGTTCAAAACGTAATTTCGATTTTTTTTTTCTCAAATGGTGGAAAATAAGAGGAAAAAAAAACGAGGAGAGACGTTAAAAGTTAAAGACCAAATTCATTTCAACTCGGGACGTAACATTGCAAGCAGCCAATTCACTGGTTTACAAACATATTCATCTTTTTAATTTGTTTACTCAATTTGCTTTCAACCACAGTAGAAGTCTGTACGTGGCAGTATGGACAAAGGATTTGCGATTGAATACCCAATCAGAGGTAAATTAAATTGAAAATATATCCCAGGTAGACTAACATTTGATACCTTTAGGGAGATGTATTTGGAAATCAAAATGATTTTTAATTAACTAATGAACGTAAATTAATTCAGGAATTATTCGAGGACTTTTTCTTAATTAACATTCGAGGATAATTCATGGTTAAATTATACATATAATTCAAAGATTTTTCTAGGATACGTTACTTGCAATTTAAGGTCGTTAGCATGGCATTAAAATTTTACACTATATCTGTGTTTAAGTACTTGAAAAATACTTCAGCTTAAGCATATTTTAAATATACAGTATTCGATGTAGTATTTTTAATATTTTTATTTACCATAGATTTGTGGCACAGATAGGCTTATTTACTATATCAATGCTTATTGATACTGCAATGAAAAAGATCCCCTATTGACTAGAAATAATATATGTTTCAAAATTTGAAATATTAATAGAAACGGTACAATATATTTATATATAAAACAGATTTTTTTTTTTTTTAAATCACTATTTCGCTGCTCACATAAATAATGAAGCACTATTTGTGTTTAATTTTGTTCAACATATGTTCACAATATTATTATAGCACGGTATGCAAATTTTATCAATATTAAACTTTACTCTTTGTCTAAAAAAAGTTTGCAAACTGTGCATACTATAGTATGTACCATACATTGAAATTCAGAAAATAAAAATATATTAAAAATGTGAATTTATGAAATACATAAAACATTAATTATTACGTCCCATTGAAATTATGTAGATGCTTGATTCGTTAAAGGAAAAAATATAATTAAAACATCATTTTTTGTCTATTTTAAGCTGAAAAAAATTCAAGCTACAGTTTGTTGAATTTTATTGAAAATTTTACGTCTAGGGTCTATAAAATCAACAAAAGAAAGTGACCAACGCAGTGACAAAAAGAACCCTGGGTGTGTTTAAATACCATCAATTAAGAATTTTAACACCCCCCAGATCCTTGGCCTGTTAACTGCAATAAAATCATTGATATATTTTTTAAACAAACTGAACATGAGCAGCGGTAAATTGTGATGAAATCACAGCGTAAACAAAGATGGCTGCAATAGGAATTCACATCAAATGCGCGTTACTCGTATCATGTCACTGAAAAATTCAGTCATGTAAAATTATCTCTATTTTTTGGAAACTGTTTACTTTGTGGCACTTTCTAGATCAAATCTTGTCTCGGCATCAAGCTATATCAAATTTAATTGATAAAATTTCTTATATAAATAGTCTGTTGAGAAATATTTAAAATCAACAACAACAACAAAATGAAGCAAAAATACTGGAAATTTTATTCATCTCAAAATAAGAAGTCTTTTGATAAGTTAAAAAAGAGTTCTCAAGTTTTTTTTTATCTTTATTTAAAAAGTATTTTTATAATGAAAACGTCTTTAATATAATTTTAAAAAATTCAGTAGCTGCTCTCTATAATTACATGCTTATTAAATCATAAAGAATGTAAATTTTTGTATAAAAGGATTGGATAGCCGGAAGGGACTTACATCAGGTTCATATTATTACTTTGTAGAAATACGCGGTATGCCATAACCTTAAACTTTAAAAAATCAATATGGCGTGCGTCACTCTGACGTCACGTCAAAATAATGTCCGTCTGCGTATGGATCTTAACCTTTGCCATAAAGTATATTCGTAGGGGAATGCTATGACGTCACAGAGTAATCATTACCGTCTGTCTATGGTTTCGAACCTTTGCTATAAGGGAGTTTGAACAGGGATTTTTTGACGTCATGTATCAACCACGGCTACCTACCTATGGCAACATTGCTTAAAACCAATTGAGAATTTTTATTATCTGGATCTATCTCTTTAGCTGACCTTGAGTTTGATATATTTACATCAAGGGAACCACGGAAACCTCACAAGTTATCATAGTCAAAGAACTCCACGAGATTTGTCCCGTTTGATGGTTTAGGTTCAGGGAACTGTAGAAACCGTAGTTAAGAAGGTCGCTGTGAGGGCACGGCCCTTTTTACAAAGAGATTGATTTAGAAATTCTATTGGCTTACGTGGCATTAATAATTTCGTGAAGGTTCAGGGAACCTTGATAACCTAAGTTAAAATGGTCGGAGGTCAAGAACGATAATGTCAACAGTTCTGTTATTGGTTTTCGACAGTTGATTGACCAGTTGATGTTAATTTTGAACTGAATAAAATAAATTACATTATATTTTTACAGTGTAATATAATAAAATTTATTATTAAAATTGTTCATGTAAATATTTATATATTTTTTTTACTAAAAAGTTAAAGAATTTCAAACTTTTTGCCGCATTTTTTTGCTGTCAGTGGTTTCCCTAAAGAGTCGACTCGGTACGTATAATAAAACCACATGGCTAAACTTTACATCACAATATTCAACGATACAAGAGCTCACTTAAGTATCATACTACACAACAAAGCTTGGAACATCAAAGATTGAAATACATGCCACTTGAGTTCGAGTTTTTAGAACGAAATTCACATTCTATATTACACTACACATCATCTTACAAAATATTTTTATCACGGATTTATCAGAAGGTGTTATAGCCGTGCAAATGGCAATGTCATCCTTTCTGGATTATATTTCCTACCTGAATCTGGTTTAAACCAGTCTCAAAAACTATTTTTATCTCGATCACTTTAGTGCAGTGGTTAGAAAATTCGATTTTTAAACGGATGAACGTGAGTTCGATTTCAGGTGACGCCAGATTTTATCTTCTTAATGTTAACTAAAGAACCAGCACCGCCAATGGACAATTTGCATGACATTTTTTTATTGCAGAAATGGATAGAGGGTACCAAATTATGCTACTCTGAATTTTTTCAGATTTTTTTGATAGCGGGAACTATTTTTAAAAAATTATTGAAAGTCAGTTTTATGACGTCACGGGCATTTAGCGCCTATCCTTTTCTTAAGGACAGAGTCTTCGTGACGTCATAAAATCGACTTTCAATAATTTTTTAAAAATAGTTCCTGGTCTCTAAAAAATCTGAAAATATTCAGAGTATATCTAGTAGCATAACTTTGCACCCTCTATCTATTTCTGCAATAAAAAAATGTCATGCAAATTGCCAATTAAGAATTTGCGTAAAATTACGCAAGAAGTTAACATGTATTTCCTATGCATAAGTCTTGCGTAATTTTACCAAATTGTTAATTGGCGGTATTTGAAAACCCAGCAGCTGGTGCATCTATTATCGACCATTCTGACTGAGATTTCCAGGGTTCCTTCATTATCAATTATGCCGAGGTAGATTGTTATTGCTGGTTTGGAAGGAACTCTTCGGAATAAAATCTTAAGTAACGCCAAGTTGGTTCCATGAAGAGCTGGTAGAAAAATCTAAACTCACTATAGCCAAATCTAGGGTACTGTACTATAGTACATAGATCCATAGACTCTCTGAAAATGACCTCAAAAAGAACAGCTTCAGCTAAGAAAAGAAAAACAAATAAGTTTTATCAGAATCGTGTTGTTCAAACACATTTAGATCCTTTCCTGCTTTGTAAGATACCCTTCCAAAGATTCACTTTGAACAGTCTCAAGTCGCTTGAATGTGTGCTCTACCAACGTTGTGGTGTTTTTTCAAAGCGACTAAAACTTTCCATTTAAATTTAAACTTTGTAGTTTCTATTCAATAATAAACAACATTTTATTGTGACGAAACTTAAAGTTTCCAATATTGATACCAATATTATTGGTAATATTGGTATCAACGAAATAACGTTTTTTTTTTTTTTTTTACATTGACTAAACGTGAATATATTGCTAAAAGAACCATGGAAACTTTTTTAATTGTGGTCAGTGTTTGAATAAAATATAAAATAAATATATCGATAAAATTTATCAGCTCAGAATTTGGTTTTAGGGTGTGTGGAATTTATAATAAAATTATCCTAATAAACATTATATTTATGAATGAATTATGAGAAAAATTTAAACTGACCATGCAGTACATATTGATATATTATTAAAATTATTTTGCTACTGTTTCCTTATAGAATACACAATAGAGCTCACGCAGTATCACATCCCAGACGTCTCGCTGTGTTGTTAATGGATTTCTATCAAACTATTAGTTTAGTTTACTTTTACTGGTTTATTAAAACCAGTCGCCGGTTGGTCAACTTTGGATTTTTTTGCTGTCTAAAAGTTTTGCTGGAGTGTTTGCTTGCTCAATGTATGATGGTCTGTGGCGGCTAACTTTGTAGAAACTTTTGTTAGACGGGAGTTTGGGAGAGTTTCAGTGACGTCATAGCATACAACACTGACTGAACTATAATGGAGCATTGACCTCAAAAATTTTATTACAGAAATGCATAGAGGCTGCATGCAAAGTTATTCTACTCTGTTTTGTTTTTTTTTTCATATATTTTTTTTATTTTTTAAAGGCCAGGTTACATTTTTAAAAAATCATTGAAAGAACAGAGACATTAACGCCTCTTGACGCCTCTCTCAATAAAAAAGATAGTTGCTAAAAGGAGCTTGGGTTCAAACCCGACCTCGGCAAAACTTTTTAGCAATACTTCCTGATCTGAAAAAAAAAAAAAAAAAATCAGAGTCGTATAACTCTGCACCCTTTATCCATTTTTGCAATAAAAAATTTTGAGGTCAAAAGGTTGATACTCTGGTGTCAAACAATTCGGCTTTTGTCGGAGGTCTTCGGGAGTACTTCGGCTCGTGTCGGCTAGTGATGTCCAGTTACAAACTATATGATGCACAGTATATACACCTCGGGCAAACAAGTACGTTACCCCTGCTCTGAATGAGGACATTTTCAGATAATCTATATAGGAAGTTTTGTGTTATTTAATTTTTTTGGTATTGCTAAACACATATATACACATCGCAAACATGTTGAACAGAGATTTAAATACAAAATTACATATTTACAGTTTATTTATTATCCGATGAGTTTTCATACAAATATTATCACTATTTAATATTTATTATATCATGATATTTTAAATATAATTATGACTAGTTATGTTATGATTTTTTTTCCAACAGGACTATTTTAGACAATTTGTTACTCTTGAATGTTTTTCTGGAAAAAAATTCTTTGAAAATGAATTAATACGTTCTTTTTTTTTAAATTTAGTTCGAAAGAAACAGTTTACAATTTTCTATCTGTCTCATAATTATAATCTCATTTTTTTTTTTTCCTTTGCTGGTATAGTTATAATGTTGCATGTAGCATAAGGCTCACATTTTTACATCAGGTCGTGGTTCTAAGGGCACTTCTATTTTGAGGCGACGATATGTTATATGGTATGTGTTATATAAATAATGACTTGAACTGATTTATTATTATTATTATTATTATTATTATTATTATTTTTTGCATGTAGAAAACAAAGAGAACAGTTATTATTAAACTGAATAAAGATTTTATTTTATTGAATAGCTTCAATTACATTCCATAATATTAAATAAATTATTATTTCCAATAATATTGAATTTAAATTAGAATATTACGTATTTAAACTCAAGTATATTATGATATCCAATTTGAATTATTTTAATTAAATTATAGTACTCAGAAAAGAAGTTAATTATAATTCTCAATATTATACGTTATGCAACTTTTAATTAAGTAATGAATATAAACTAGTTAATTTTTATATTATATAGAATTGTTTGCATGCTTGCTCTAAATAAAAAATTAGTATATTTGAACAACCTCTCTCTTTCCATGTTATAATTGTATAAAATATTACAATTATAATTATATTAATTAAAATGCAAAAAAATACAAAATTAATAATTTAATTTATTCATATAATATTTCACCTTTTTTTCTTTAATTATAATATTATATAAGAATAAGATACTAAAACTACTTGAAGATATTTTCAAAGAAAGAATCCAAATAACAAAAATACTTTTATCAAATACACATTACTTTGAAAATAAAATATCATATAGTTTCTTCTATCCCCCTGATTTTAATATAAGAATATTCTATGACAAATTTTCTACTCTTGAAAATCAAGTGAACAACTTGGCTGGAATTTTATTATTGCATATTTGAATAAGAAGAACTCGGGTTGTATATTGCCCTTTTTTTTATTATTTTTTTTTTTTCTTTTTAATATATAACACCTAAAAGTCATGTTGCAAAATGAAGTGACGTCATAATTATGCAACACCTCTCCTACGCTTGCATGTAAAATAAAGGCATGACCATGACGTCACAGTGTTTTTTATAACGATTTTAATATTTTTGGTAGATTAAAAAAATCTATTACTCATAACTCATAAGGGGGGTCACAGACAGACTTCGCATCGCATGGTATGGTATCGTATGACTTCGTATTATAAAATTTTAGAACCGGTTCTAAATGAGAAACTTACGATGTCATACCATACAATACCATGCGAAGCTTTGTGCTCGCGCATACCTGATCGCATAGTTTCTTAATTTTTTTATCATATATGATGCAAAATCATGCGATTCTGTCTACGACTAGCCTAACTTGTAGTCTATAATAATATATAGAACAAATAATATTTGATCTAAAAAATATTTCATGCAGGTTATCTAGGAAATAAAAAATCCCCGAAGATGTTAAATTTTCATATAATATGAAAGATACAAAGAAACTAGGGCTGTAAATTTTAACCGGTTGATTAACCGTCCGGTTAAAACCCCACGGTTAATCGTTTTCATAAAACACTGTTACTCGAGGATACGGTTAATTTAACCATTTAACCGAACTTCGATTAAAATTAAAAATTAACCGATGGTCAATTTTAACCGTTTCTAGCCGTGTCATAATTTTAAGCACTTTAAGCCGCGGTTAATTTTTTTTAATAATTTTTTTAAATGCAAAAAAATTAATTGACACATCGTGAACTGTGAGTAAATTTTCAGTTAGGTTAAAATATAATTGCACTGATGGCACTAATTGCTAGTAAAGCACGTACAATTTGTTTTTAAATTATAACTATTTTATAAGTTTATTAATTCAGTCTGTTTGCAGAAAATAATTTATAATATATATAACTATTTCGGCATGAATATATTTTTCTTTTTGTACTTTTTAAAATAATTAATACATTAGGTGAACGTTTTTGCATACCGTATCAGATAAGATCGTAAAAAATTAACTTTTCAAAACTTTTTTTATAGCTTTATTTTTTTTATCGTTATATTGAACCTTGAAGGAAAAAGAATATATTCAGTTATGTATGCAATTGTATTAAATCTATCTTAATTTAACGTGATAATTGTCAAAAAAATAACCGATGGCGCAGAGTAAGCCGTTTCGGTTAAATTAACCGATCAAATAAATTCAAGTAATTAACCGATCGAATAAAATTAACCGATAACGATTAGATGGGTTTTTTAATTGATCAAACATTTTCAGAATTCTGAGCGGTTTTTAATCGAACTTCGGTTTGATTAAAAACCGGTTAAAAGTTGACGGTCACCGGTTAAACATTTTTCTCGGTTATTTACAGCCCTAAAAGAAACCGTCTTCAGATTTTACCCCATGGTACTGAGAACTGGATTTCATGAGGGCGTTCTGTAAATCTGATAGACTTAAAAAGCACCACGCAAGGGGCTTAGCTGTGGTTGTTTTCGATAAAAAGATGCGTGAACTTGTTTCCGAGGAAGACCAGCTGGACATTCTCACGGTGATAAGAAGAACTTCTTAAAGGGGCGTATACATGTTGGAGGTGTTAATGTCAAAGAGTACCAAATTTGAGGTGTTATTACACGTCGTTTCTTTTTTTATTTATTTTTATCAAACCACAGTTGGTTGCTTATATTTTCTAATTACTCATTTAGTTTAAAACCCTAAATCTTCCAAAATCCTAACTTAAGAATTTCGCTGGCCCTTTCCGAACGGGGGTGGCCACGGCCTTGCAATCATTCCTGGCATCAACTAATATGACTGAGGGAAACGTAGAAACCTCAGCCAAGGTGGACGCTACAGTTTTTGTAAATAACCGGAAGTGCAATGGTTTAAAGCCAGGTTAACCATATTTTCGTTCTATGAAAGTACTTAAATTATCTTAATTCTTTCACTTTTTAAATCCAATGAGTTTGTACTGTTTAATGTTGCAATTTGATTCTTCATATTTTCAGGAATGCATTCTAATGCAAAATAACTATAAGGACAACTTACATGAATTATTCTTATTACAGCACTTGACCTTGAGTTAGATATATTTGTGTATTTTCAATTTTATTTTCCAACGTGCACTCTTAAAATAAATACATAAATACTTACCACAAAATCAATGCGTGTTACATGACTATAGCGTCATAGCGCTTCGCAGCACAATTTTAATGGTGTTAGATTCTTGAATTGAAGGGTTAAAAAAATCTGGAAATATTTGACGATATACACAACTTGATCCAGAATAAAAAAAAATGTACAAAAAAATTTCATCAAAATTAATGATTGTAAAATTTACGAATTTTGTACAAACTCCCGATTTATTAGTTATTAACATTATATTGATTATCGATATAATAAGATTATCTCGCTACCTTGACGACATGGATACGCACCTTTACCAGGAGTAGAGCCATAAATAACATTAGCTATTGATTTAGAAACATATTTCGTCGCATCAACACTGCGGTTTGGAGGAAGGGGGGGAGTTTGATTAACTCGCCGTCAGAAACAATAGGAGTTCATGTCAAACAAAGGGCTACGCAACAATTAGTATTATTTTGTATTTAGACATTTCATCTCAATTTTTGAATGATTGTTCATGAATTTTAAACATTCAAATTTTTGTGTATTCTATATATTTTTATAAATATAAAAAATTGTACGATTATTAATTTATAAAATTTTTAATTCATTTTTAATAAAAATAATGACGTTTTAATAAAGTTTTGTTAAAGTAAATGACGATATAATTAAATGAACAGAAAAAAAAGTTCAATGATAAATATTTATATATATTATTGAAATGGTTCCATTGATAAAGAAAAATATTCTAGTTAGTTATACGGTACAGTAAATACATGCATACTAATTTCTAGTTCATAAGTCATAAGCGAAAAGAGGATTCAAATTAAAGCCTAAAAATGTCAAAAATAATTCTCCAAATGGTGCAACATATTTTCTTGGTTTCATTTAATTTGCACCCCTATGCATGTCTCTTTCTCTCTCCTAACTTTCAATACTTATCATAACAATAGACATACATGGTACTGCACTCCGATCCCACCGAAAGATCGATCCATGGCATCCTTTTTGCACTTGCAGAGGCTCAGCTGTTCAGAATTGTAAGCTTAACATTAAAGGCGGATTCACATGGCGATTTCTATCAGGCGACGTGATGCGAATAATGCGCACTGCTGGCTGTGACATCTATTAGCGGCCATATTTGGCGATTAAAAGAAAAAGCATCGCAATTAACACGATTTCGCTGCAGAAACCTGGCGAATTCGCTCGCCGCATAGGATTTCACAGCTTCTGTGACAAAATCGCGTCGCATCGGCGTTGTCGCCATCTGAATCCGCCTTAAAATGGTTAGAAAAAGTGTTCACGTCTTTCTACAACTTATTGTAAGAATGCAGGACATCTTGGTGCCCTACATATTAATTAAATTTGCATATGAGGCGGAGAAGGTATTGTTAAAAGAGCTTCATAATTATTATAGTAAGGCTCGAAATTATATACTGCATAATAATACCAAATAAATATAGCAAAGGTAACATTATAATTGTACAGCCCTCATTTCTGAAAATGTCCCTTTTGGCAGTCTTGTTAATCGCCATTGTAATATACTCACAGGGCATGGTGATTAACAAGGATGCAAACGGAACTTTTCAGAGGCGACAAGTGTACATTAACCTCGAGAAACTCGAAATTTACCTCTACTTTTTGCATAATATCACATGTTACATTGGAGTGTTATTTTCAGCTCTCCCGATTTAGAACCTCTGTTCTTAATTCCTCCAAAATTGCAAATCTGATCACGTTTATTTTAATCAAAGCACTGACAAGGTAAAGTTTACGACTGTCCCAGCTGACCCATCTGATTTGGTATTTATTATTCGCTATTATTATAGCTCTCTTCTCGTATTTTTTCCTCCTATTTTGTACCATTTTTAAGGAAAAAAGAGGGAAAAAGACGAGATTATGTATTTTTTTCTTTTCTTGAGCATAAAATTTTAGAAATATTGTCTTCATATCATCCTCACTTTGAGCGAGGAGGAAATAATATGTGATTTAAAAGATTAAGTTTAGACGTGTAAAGGATGCGTTGAAGACTGAAGTTTTCAACTAGGGCTAGTATCTATCCACAACACGACTGTGTATCACTCTGACAGGTTGTCACAACAGGAAAAAGTCCAATCACTGAAAGCGAGAGTTATTTATCATCAAAATAAAATCTATCAAAGACCGAACTCTTAGTATCTGAGTGCCATCATTTTTAATATGGTTTTCTTCGTCTATGTTCGGAAATCTTCGGCTCGTGTTCGATGAATGAGAACGGTGGCTACCAACTGAATACAACATGATGAAAACTCCCAATGCCATGTTGTATTTTCTTGATTACGTTCATAATTCTTTGAGATGATATATTATATTAATGATGAGTTCTTTTCAACTTTTACCTGTGTCAGTGTTCAATGTATTAATTATAATTTTGTATGACGTACGTAGTACGCTGTAATATAATACAAAAAAGTTTTCGTGCAAATCATCATCAATTCACAACGAAATTTCGAAATTAAACTGCTCTTCCTCAGGTGATTTGAGACTGACAATTACATTAATTCAAGAGACTTTATATTTTAATATGAATACCCTTTATTTTCTTTACAAATATTTATATACAAAACTGTATGAGTGTGGCATTGATCTATTCATAGATCACCAAAGTCAAGCATCACCAAGCGTTGCTAGTAGTTGAAAGGGTGACCATTATCAACAAAAGTCATACTTCTCCAGGAAATTTTCTACTATGTATTTCCATTGGCTTTAGAATATATATTGACAAAAGCTGCAGCATCCACATTGACTGAGGTTTCCACATTTCCCTCAGTCACAGGTAAATAGCAGGATGGACTGACATGCCATTGCCGCTCCTGTTCTGTATATACCGGCGAAATGCATAAATTAGAGTATCAATTGGAATGCTCTGATTAATCAGTAATTAGTAAATAGACATAAAATAAGCAATTTAGTTTGATAAAAAAGTAACAATGGACAACATGCATGAAAAATTTTTACTGCAGAAATGAATGGAGGGTACCAAATTATGCTACTCTGAATTTTTTCAGATTTTTTTGAGACCCAGAACTATTTTTAAATAATTATTGAAAGTGCGGCCACGCTTCTTGGAGGCGTCAATAGGCGTTCAGTCTCTATCCTTTTTATTAAGGATTCAGTGATGCCAACTGAAATCACAGAACTTTCAATAATTGTTTAAAAATAGTTCTGGGACTCAAAAAAAGCTGAAAAAACGCAGAGTAGCATAATTTGGTACCCACTATTTATTTCTGCAATAAAATTTTTTCATGTATGTTGTCCATTATATGAGGGGAATTCAAAAAGACTTATCCGCGAGGTCTAGCAGGCGGATAACTTGTCCACGTTCTAGTCTGGATAACCTAAATACTTAGCCGCGTGGACAAGTATAGGCCCAGACAAGTGTTTGGATAAGTTACTTTGAACAAGTCACTTAGCCAAACCTGTTGGACAAATTCTCGTGGCTAAGATAGCCGCGCGGATGTATCGCGGACATCTCTCCCACCTGGATATCTTTCAATTACGCCGCCATCTTGGATTACGTCTTAAATATGAAGGTAATTGGACCTCGATATATGGTGATTTGTTGCTAATTTATTTAGCAATTGTGTTCAAATTTGATTGAATATCAATTTGTGTAGTTTTTTTTGTAGACAAAGGTTTGATTTAAAACAATTTAGCGCTTATTTTCAATTGTTACCGCCCCTGTTCTATGACATCAACAAGCCCCGCCCTCTCTGAAAGGTAGCATATATGTTTTGCTGTGCTATATTTTTTAGTAATTAGAACATAAATATAGAATATTTGTGTTAAATAATTTCATAAGACCTTCTCAAGGACACACTCTATGCCATACAAAAAAAAAAAATAAGTGAAATATCTATCGTTTATTTACTCATTTTGATGATTTATGAGAGCCCTTTGTTCTCTATGATGCAATTTCTGTCACCTTTTCCGAGACTTCATCTGCATATTTATGTTATATACACATTTAAACATGTAAATTTACTAAAAAAAATGCTCGGTATTGGCCAGGCAGAAGTTCATGAAGCAATACAAACTCTTTTTTCAAAACTATAAGTAAAATAAAGCAGGCAGGAAATGTCGAGGGGAAAAAAAGCAAGGTTGTACCGTTATAAACGAGCTCTCAAATATCGTCAAATTAAGCAATTCTCTAATGGATATTTTACATACCTCAAAATTATATCATAATGGAATATGATCCTGTAATAATATAAATTAATTAACGTCAATCTTGCGTATGAATAGGTATCGGTATAGGTGCAAATTTGGTGAAAAATATGACACTCCTTCATTATGTCATCCGAAAAAGAGGGATGAGCCGGCAGCTGAACGAGGGGAGCAAGGGGAGGGAAAAGAAATAAAACATACGATAATATGATTGGGAGGCGCTAAAATTTGAAGTTATAGTCTTCTAAAAACTACACAAATTGATACTCGATCAAATTTAAACACAATTGCTAAATAAATTAGCAACAAATCACCATATATCGAGGTCCAATAGACAATAATGGTTGCATTTTTTTATTTCATAATTAAAATCTATGCCTAAAATTATGCTTTTCTGAATTTTTTCGGATTTTTTGGAGTGCGGGAACTAATTTTAAAAAAATATTTAAAATACCTGAATTTGGGTGGTACACCTGATGGGACAACTGTGACGTCATTTGTCGTGCTGTGATTGGCTGTTGATGATGTCACGGCTGCTGTGATTGGCTGTCGATGACGTCACGGTTGTCCCATCAGGTGTACCACCCAAATTCAGATATTTTAAATATTTTTTTAAAATTAGTTTCCGCACTCCAAAAAATCTGAAAAAATTCAGGAAAGCTTAATTTAATGTATATTTTCTAATTATGAAATAAAAAAATGCAACCATTATTGTCTATTAACTCCATATTTAAGACGTAATCCAAGATGGCGTCCTAATTAAAAAAAATATTCAGGTGGGAGAGATGTCTGTGATAATTATCCGCGCGGCTATCTTAGCCACGAGAATTTGTCCAACAGGTTTGGCTAAGTGCCTTGTCCAAAGTAAATTATCCAAATACTTGTATGAGCCTACACTTGTCCACGTGGCTAAGTATTTAGGTAATCCAGACTAAAACGTGGACAAGTTATCCGCTGGCTAAACCTCGCGGATAAGTCTTTTTGAATTCCCCTCCTAGGGTCCAATTACATGAAGGCAGGTGTTTTCAGCATGATCGAGCTAAAAAAAGAAATGTTGGTTTTGTCAAGTTTTGCCGTTTTCACTGTTTTGAGGTTTAAGGCCTCAAAATCCGGCTTTTTTGTTTGTTATTGAATCTTCAAAATTCCTTCATATTTGAACTCCTAGGGTCGTATTACATGGCGTCGGGTGTTTTCAGTATGATCGATCTAAAATTAGAAGTTTTGGTTTTGTCAAGTTTTGCCGTTTTCACTGTTATGAAGTTAAAGGCTTCAAAATCCGGCTTTTTTGTTTGTTATTGAATCTTCAAAATTCCTTCATATTTGAACTCCTAGGGTCCAAATACATAACGTCAGGTGTTTTCAGCCTGATCGATCTAAAATTAGAAGTTTTGGTTTTGTCAAGTTTTGCCGTTTTCACTGTTATGAAGTTAAAGGCTTCAAAATCCGGCTTTTTTGTTTGTTATTGAATCTTCAAAATTCCTTCATATTTGAACTCCTAGGGTCCAAATACATAACGCCAGGTGTTTTCAGCCTGATCGAGCTAAAATTAGAAGTTTTGGTTTTGTCAAGTTTTGCCGTTTTCACTGTTATGAAGTTAAAGACTTCAAAATCCAGCTTTTTTGTTTGTGATTGAATCTTCAAAATTCCTTCATATTCAAACTCTTAGGGTCCAATTACATGACGTCAGGTGTTTTCAGCATGATCGAGCTAAAAATAGAAGTTTTGGTTGTGTCAAGTTTAGCCGTTTTCATTGTTTTGAAGTTTAAGGCCTCAAAATCCGGCTTTTTTGTTTGTTATTGAATCTTCAAAATTCCTTCATATTTGAACTCCTAGGGTCCAATTACATGGCGTCAGGTGTTTTCAGCATGATGAAGCTAAAATTAAAAGTTTTTGTTTTTTCAAGCTTTGAAGTTTTCACTGTTTTGAAGTTCAAGGCCTCAAAATCCGGCTCTTTTGTTTATGATTCAATCTTCAAAATGCCTTCATATTTGAACTCCTAGGGTCCAATTACATGGTTTCAGGTGTTTTCAGTATGATCGAGCTAAAATTAAAAGTTTTGGTATTGTCAATCTTTGACGTTTTCACTGTTTTGAAGTTTAAGGCCTCAAAATCCGGTTTTTTTGTTTGTTATTGAATCTTCAAAATTCCTTCATATTCAAACTCTTAGGGTCCAATTACATGACGTCAGGTGTTTTCAGCATGATCGAGCTAAAAATAGAAGTTTTGGTTGTGTCAAGTTTTGCCGTTTTCACTGTTTTGAAGTGTGAGGCCTCAAAATCCGGCTTTTTTGGTTTATGATTGAATCTTCAAAATTCCTTCATATTTGAACTCCTAGGGTCGTATTACATGGCGTCGGGTGTTTTCAGTATGATCGATCTAAAATTAGAAGCTTTGGTTTTGTCAAGTTTTGCCGTTTTCACTGTTTTGAAGTTTAAGGCCTCAAAATCCGGCTTTTTTGTTTGTTATTGAATCTTCAAAATTCCTTCATATTTGAACTCGTAGGGTCGTATTACATGGCGTCGGGTGTTTTCAGTATGATCGATCTAAAATTAGAAGTTTTGGTTTTGTCAAGTTTTGCCGTTTTCACTGTTTTGAAGTTTAAGGCCTCAAAATCCGGCTTTTTTGTTTGTTATTGAATCTTCAAAATTCCTTCATATTTGAACTCCTAGGGTCGTATTACATGGCGTCGGGTGTTTTCAGTATGATCGATCTAAAATTAGAAGCTTTGGTTTTGTCAAGTTTTGCCGTTTTCACTGTTTTGAAGTTTAAGGCCTCAAAATCCGGCTTTTTTGTTTGTTATTGAATCTTCAAAATTCCTTCATATTTGAACTCCTAGGGTCGTATTACATGGCGTCGGGTGTTTTCAGTATGATCGATCTAAAATTAGAAGTTTTGGTTTTGTCAAGTTTTGCCGTTTTCACTGTTTTGAAGTGTGAGGCCTCAAAATCCGGCTTTTTTGTTTATGATTGAATCTTCAAAATTCCTTCATATTCGAACTCCTAGGGTCCAATTACATGGCGTCAGGTGTTTTCAGCATGATGAAGCTAAAATGAGGAATTTGCATGCGTGAATCTGATTGGCTTAATCGAAAGAGGGGGCTGAGAAATACATGTGTGAATTTTATGCGAATTTTTTGAGCACTGCAAGTATGCTCAAATGCATATTTAAAAGATGCACTTTACCTGGAGGCGATGGCGCATCGCCAGTGACGTCATCGCTATGTCAGGTTCGGTTCACTATAGATATGCATACCTGTACGCACCTGCATAACAGGTAGCCAATCAAAAACAATCTAGCCAAAATTCAAAATTTCAAATGCCTAGCCTATTAGTTTTAAAACTTAAAAAATGCACATTATTCCATATACGCGTACTGTAAAAACACACTGGGAGATAAGTAATATTACAAACGTACCTTTCATCATATTTAAATAATAGAAATTGTTTCGCAAATAGTTTCATTTAACTGAAGAGAAGATGCAATCGATGCAATATCAAGTCCTGCCACCAACTTTTCTGTTTAAATTATTGGCGATTATTGGCGCGTCATGCATCAATCAGCCAATAAAAATGTGTAAATTTATCATACTGGACTCCTTCCGTATCTGCTGATTATCTATTGATTTATTTTATTAAACCTAAAACTGAGCCTCTTTTCTTATCTACGAAGATAGTAGGATGCCGTAGGACTCAATATTTAAATTTATTAAGACCCTTGAATCATAATTTATCAATGTCTTTTCAACCCCCTGTTTGCTGCTGCTGAAACCAGTAACGGAAGGATTGAAAAATAAATACAGTTTTAATTTCAACCTTTTCAAGACGCCTATATGTGGTCGAGTGGAAAAGCGCTCGCCTTCCATGCAAGAGGTGAAAGGTTCAAATCTCCCCCGGTTCAATTTACATTTTTAGTAGCACGAAGAAGTTTATTTCATATTTTTAACTCAAACGGGGTAAAATAGTTTTGTTTATAATTTCTTATTAATTTTTCTATCATTGAATGAAACGCTTTTTTTGTTTGGTTTTTTTTTTTTTTTTTTTTTTTTTTTTTTTTGCAAAGTTTTTGTAAGTGCGTATTTAAATGAAAAAGTGTAACTTATAATAGTATAACATGATTATATTGTAAGAAAAAATAAGATTATTTTACCCCGTACGTTTGAATTAATTCTTCGTGCTACTAAAAATGTAAAATGAACCAGAGGAGATTTGAACTCTTCACCTCTTACATGGAAGACGAGTGCTTTTCCACTCGACCACGTACAGGCGTTATAGAAATGTTGAAATTAAAACTGTATTTATTTTTCAATCCTTCCGTTTCTGGTTTCAGCAGCAGCAAACAGGGGGTTGAAAAGACATTGATAAATTATGATTCAAGGGTCTTAATAAATTTAAATATTGAATCCTACGGCATCCTACTATCTTCGTAGATAAGAAAAGAGGCTCAGTTTTAGGTTTAATAAAATAAATCAATAGATAATCAGCAGATACGGAAGGAGTCCAGTATGATAAATTTACACATTTTTATTGGCTGATTGATGCATGACGCGCCAATAATCGCCAATAATTTAAACAGAAAAGTTGGTGGCAGGACTTGATATTGCATCGATTGCATCTTCTCTTCAATTAAATGAAACTATTTGCGAAACAATTTCTATTATTTAAATATGATGAAAGGTACGTTTGTAATATTACTTATCTCCCAGTGTGTTTTTACAATACGCGTATATGGAATAATGTGCATTTTTTAAGTTTTAAAACTAATAGGCTAGGCATTTGAAATTTTGAATTTTGGCTAGATTGTTTTTGATTGGCTACCTGTTATGCAGGTGCGTACAGGTATGCATATCTATAGTGAACCGAACCTGACATAGCGATGACGTCACTGGCGATGCGCCATCGCCTCCAGGTAAAGTGCATCTTTTAAATATGCATTTGAGCATACTTGCAGTGCTAAAAAAATTCGCATAAAATTCACACATGTATTTCTCAGCCCCCTCTTTCGATTAAGCCAATCAGATTCACGCATGCAAATTCCTCATTAAAAGTTTTTGTTTTTTCAAGCTTTGAAGTTTTCACTCTTTTGAATTTTAAGGCCTCAAAATCCGGCTCTTTTGTTTATGATTCAATCTTCAAAATGCCTTCATATTTGAACTCCTAGGGTCCAATTACATGGTTTCAGGTGTTTTTAGTATGATCGAGCTAAAATTAAAAGTTTTGGTATTGTCAATCTTTGACGTTTTCACTGTTTTGAAGTTTAAGGCCTCAAAATCCGGCTTTTTTGGTTTATGATTGAATCTTCAAAATTCCTTCATATTTGAACTCCTAGGGTCGTATTACATGGCGTCGGGTGTTTTCAGTATGATCGATCTAAAATTAGAAGTTTTGGTTTTGTCAAGTTTTGCCGTTTTCACTGTTTTGAAGTTTAAGGCCTCAAAATCCGGCTTTTTTGTTTGTTATTGAATCTTCAAAATTCCTTCATATTTGAACTCCTAGGGTCGTATTACATGGCGTCGGGTGTTTTCAGTATGATCGATCTAAAATTAGAAGTTTTGGTTTTGTCAAGTTTTGCCGTTTTCACTGTTTTGAAGTGTGAGGCCTCAAAATCCGGCTTTTTTGTTTATGATTGAATCTTCAAAATTCCTTCATATTTGAACTCCTAGGGTCCAATTACATGGCGTCAGGTGTTTTCAGCATGATGAAGCTAAAATTAAAAGTTTTTGTTTTTTCAAGCTTTGAAGTTTTCACTGTTTTGAAGTTTAAGGCCTCAAAATCCGGCTCTTTTGTTTATGATTCAATCTTCAAAATGCCTTCATATTTGAACTCCTAGGGTCCAATTACATGGTTTCAGGTGTTTTCAGTATGATCGAGCTAAAATTAAAAGTTTTGGTATTGTCATTCTTTGACGTTTTCACTGTTTTGAAGTTTAAGGCCTCAAAATCCAGCTTTTTTGTTTATGATTGAATCTTCAAAATTCCTTCATATTCAAACCCCTATATATATATTGCGTCGTGATGTATTCAGGGTCATATTTATAAGAATGTAATAATTTAAAGAAGCTACTTGTTGATGTTTTATCACAAAAGCGTGATGTTTTATTCAGATTTATGTATCTCCAGCATTGTTCATCAGTAACGTTAAATCACCACCTACTGCATTATGCATGTGAAAAGATAAAAGACCGCATATATATTTCGCTTATCACAGTCTTTCTAGAGAGTGGGTAGTATACACTCGTAAGCATTTAAAATGCGACTGCTGAAGATTGAAAAAGTACTAAACTTTAATTATAGCTGTAATTATTTCATTAATGGGGTTTCTCAAAAAACTTGGGAAAGACTTTACTAAGAAATTTTTAACATTTGATTTAGTATACAAAATTTTAGTACTTTAAAGACTACAGGCTAAAATCTAAGTTAATAACATGGTTCTTTGTGAAAAGCTTATTGCCTTTTTTTATACAAATCTTTCAAGGATTCATTTGAGGAAATAGCAGATTAACAAAATATAATTTTATGTTTAGAGAAAATTTGAAAATTATAAAAAAATTATTTTAAAAAATTAGTTTATGGTTAATCTCAGTTACTACTGGAGTCAAAGAATATTTCCTTGCAAAGGAATCGAATGAAATAAATTTCAAAAAATCGAGAATGTTCTAAAACTTAATCGCTTATGGTTTGAGCAAATTCAGTCTGGCAGTTTTCTTACAACAGCTCCATTTCCGGTTTTCGTCCACAAGGCCAATGTTAAACTTCTACCTCAGTTTTCACAAAACTGATAAAACAGATTCGCTTCAAAATTTGTTCGCCACCTATTGATGGTGTGTTCTAAGTCCCCTGCAAGTCTTGTTGCATTTAGGCGTAACGATTACAAAGATATCAATCTACTGAGTTTCATCTTTTATATTTATTATATAATGCGGTATTCAATTTTATTTAAGCCAGGATACCATGCTACTATAATTGTAAATTGTAATATTATATAGAACAGGGACTTACAAACAAAAGCAATTATTAAAAAAAATTATCTGTTTAAGCTCTTTGAAAATAATTTCCTATAACAATAAATATTCAACTTTTACTTATTTTCACTACACGCATGCAAGCAAACTTTCGCAACATAAGATGTATTCTTGGTGTGCGCCCTTTAAATACACCTTTTACCTACTAGGGTGAGCAGGGAGAAATTACTAAGCGTTAGATTTATTACCCGGGTTTTAATAATCTCCCTAATAAAGATAAAGGAAGTGTTTTTTGTCTTTTTATCCCAAGCAATCTTTGTGAAACTTATAAGGCGAGAATTTAATATAATTAACTGCTGGTGTTTTTATGTAGCAAATTTTTAATAAAGTTGAAAATTCAGATTGATAATATCATATTTATACCTGGTTAACGCATGTGATTTAAACCGTAAAATGGTTGGAGTTTTGGTCCCAGGTATTTGCTGAATTTTATCCAAATGGTGGTGTCTATAGAGGACATAAAGGACCAAGAGATGGCGCTGACGTCTGAAAATTTTGCTCTTTACATCGAGGATACGGCAATACCTATAGCATGGGGAGAATCACAAAAATTATCAAATTTTTAGGAAAGAAATCACTTACGAAGTTGAAATATTTTTTTATATTTGTCCGAAAGTATTTGACAACTAATTATGGTGTTGTCATTTCTGTAAAATTATGTTGTGGCTGCTGACGGAGCATTTACATGATTTTATAATGTTAATCATATACAGCAATCCTCGCCAGACGCACGTATTTTTAGCAATTACCACTAGGTTCGCACTAATTTTATTACGCCAATACAACCTTCACTTGAACTCACATGGAAGTCACATGACATCGTTTATAAGTTGCCGACCATCTAAGTGAGGTTTTCATGGTTCCCTCAATTACAAACAGACAATTTTTATATTTTTAGACCATGATCGTCCTGTTTTAGAATCCACAAAATCATAAGCAATTTTACGTTGGCTTTTTTATAAAGAGCTGGAAATTTAACATTTAATGCTCACTTGGGACACATTTGGGTTCGGAAAATAAAGAAAAAATTTGAAATAAATTATTTAACTTGATAGTTTTGGTTTAAAAAAAAAGCAGAGGTAAATAAAAAGCAGAGGTAAATAAAAAGCAAAGGTAAATAAAAAGCCATTTTCAAAATTAAAACGCTTTTCACTTATTTTTACTGCAAGTATTTTACTTATTTCTTTAATCAACTCCATAAATTCTAATTCAAAATTGAATTAACCACAATTATAATATTTTAATATTTTATAACTATGACTTATGATTTAAAATAACTTATCACCGTAAGCATTTTCTCTTTACAATACTTTATGTAACCCAATGGCATATCCCAAGAAGAAATTATACAAATGAGTATTCTAAATCTCGTATACTACCGCATTTTATGCCACATTAATTTTGACACCCGCGGCATGGCTCCACACACAAAAAAACTGCATACTCAGAACCCTCTTTAAAGGCATACAGGCCTCAAATTACAAATTAGACTGTCACCAAGTGGGTTTAGAGTATATAATCAACATTCGCATCATTTTTTTCCACGCGTGATGCATCCGTGCGAAGTCGCAGTTCAAAGTAAGAAATTTAGTCCTTGATGACGTCACGAAGTCCTTGATGACGTCACAACTCAATGCTAATCAGTGCTAGCTGTGAGTTGTGACGTCAGCAAGGACTTTCTTTACAGCGCGACTTCGCACAGACGCACCGCGCGCAGGTAAAAATAATACGAATGTTGATTATAAACTTGAGCAACACTTAAAGTCTGTCTAATTTGTAATTTGAAGCGTGTATACCTTTAAGATGCTTTTCCATGGAGCGATGTCGAGCGGGGCGAAAGATGCGCACTTGCTTCAAAGTGCTTTTCCATAGAGAGGGGAAAACGAGAAAATCGCGTGCCACAGCCAATCAGAGGCCTGGAATTTCCTCGTCTTGCGGAGAGTGGAACATGTTGTATAATGTTGAATTGAGCACTCTCAGTGATAAACTGGCAACACTGTATATTATTGTGTCCTACTACACTCGGAGGAGGCGACTGAAGTCCCAAATGTCCATTCTCGCCTACTACTACCCTACCCTTCCCTACAATGGCGGTGAAATTTAGGGTGCATCATATGCGCCCTACTTATATAGCGGCCATCTTGAAGGAGAGGGAAAAGTTTATTTAGGGCCCCTAGAGTGGACGAAAAAGTGATTTGGGACGCAGAGAGTCACGTAAACTCTGACAGGGTTGCCAGATCAGTCAAGTGGGTGATGCTCACCAATACTCCAGCATACGACATGTTTCAGTCTTCTGCACCATAAATTTTAAATTAATGACTCACCTGTACCCTTTATAAGGTACACTCGTAACCTCGGAAAATTTCCCTCTGTGGCATTGTTAATCCCCATGCCCACTTGACACAGAATGGTGATTAATATGACTGCAAATTTTATATTTTTCAAAGCGACTAGTGTACTATGATAGTTTAAGAGTATCACGGATCAGCTGACCCAATGCTAAAAAAAAACATGAAAATTATAAATGAAAAAAATTTAAAATGTTCTCTTCTACATCCCCTATCAGAGTGGCTAAAATATCAGGTACACAAATTCGAGCTAGTTTTTGAGTTATGAATTTTTAAAGTTGACTAATTTAACATTGAAAACTCAAAATCCAATGCTAAATTAGTCAACTGCAAAAATTCATAACTCAAAAACTAGCTCGAATTTGTATACCTGATATTTTAGCCACTGATAGGGGATGTACAGAGGAGAACATTTTAATTTTTTTTTTTTTCATAATTTTCATGTGTGGGATTGAATTGAATTTAAATTATATTGGCTTTAGGGAACTTCCACACAACCATCTAAAATAGGAACAAAAATATAGTGCTTATTTATTATACCTTAAAAAAAATAGAGCATTTGATTAAATGCAAAAGGTGGAAAGTGAAAGGTAAGGAAAATTAGAATTTAGCATGCTGACGCCATTTTAAATGTGATTTTTTTTAGCATTAGGTCAGCTGATTTGTGTTACCTTACCCTTAAATTATGCATTTGAACTCATTTTTCTTAACAATAACTGTACTAGCAGTCAAGTAATATTTGTTTCAAGCAAGCAGCTTCCCTGAGCGCCCAAAGCGTCTTGTTTTGTCTTTGTAGTTCCTCCTTCCAACACGAATGTCGCTAGCGGCGAGTTTACTTGGTGAAATTAGCTGGCTACCGTCAACAGGCTTGTTTGAAGAACGACTCATCAATTATAAAGTCCTCAGTCACTAGAACTAAATTAGAAACAACATAACACAATTTATATTTTGTTATTCATAACTCGGGAGGACAAACTGTTTTGAATTTCCATAAATTGCATTGAAGAGAGAGGGAGGTGCATAATATGGAAGTAAGACTTTGAAATGTAAAAGCTTGACTGTTTTATAAAAGAGCTATTCTTTATGGATTGAGACCATGAAACTTAGTGGAGAACCTAGGGGTAAAAAGTTGAACTGTCCTTAAACAAGGATAGTTGTATTGGATTAAGGTAGAGATAATACCGATCAGCTGTTCGACGTAGTACCCTTTGATAACCATGTAAACCTTAGCAAATTCAAAAAAATTCTGAAATTTTTTTCAGATGCAGATATTAGTGCCTAAAATTCATAGAAAAAAATTTCAAAACAATTAAACGAACCGATTTCTTTTAATTTTTTTTTTTTTTTAATTTTAAGCATAAGGCTTTTACATGGAGAGACAAACTATAAAATTAATTAAAAAAAATTTAACTCGTTAAATTGTTTTGCAATTTTTTCTAAAGCTTTTATAGGCACTATACTATCTAATATCTGCCTCTCAAAAAATTTATATAGTATGAATTTGCTAAGGTTTACATGTTAATAAAAGAGCAATCAGCTGTACGTTGAACAGCTGATTGGTATTATCTCTACATTAACATTTTAAAATCTTGTAAATGCTCTACCAGCAGCTACAACTTTTACAGAGTAGTATTAATAAATATATTACATTCATATATAAGTGATACCTCTTATACAAATTTTGTTGTTTTTATGGTTATCCCAATGCTATAGGCTATAGGTATTGTCGTATCCTTGAATAAAATAGCCAAATTTCAGCGCACAGAGCAATCTACTGGTCCTTTATGTCTCCAATTACCACCAGGTTTCCATGGTTTCCTCAGTCACAACCAGGTGAATGCTAGAATTGATTTGTAAGGTCATGATTTTGGAAGAGACTCACAAAATCCTATGCAGTGTTAAGTCCAGTAATTGTAAGAGCTGGGAAGTTAAAGCATAATACATAATATCATTTGTGTATACCTATGCAGTACCCTACAAAAGGGTACAGTTAGGCTAAAAATACATTAGGTTCCTATTTAATATTGAAATGTATGTACAATATTATATCATTCAGTAATCAATAGTACAAAAATTTAAATTAAAAAATATATTGGCAATGATGATTTTGTATATTTAAAATAAACAATGTGTAAATTTTATATAAATAATTTGTCAAAAAAAATCCTGTGGTATTTTTTTATGGATGGAATTACCTACACGAAAGGAAACAATCACAAGTAACAAATAAATTCTCATTACCAAGTCAGTATGATAATTTGGCAAATAACATCACATTGTTTGAGAAGGGGGTGGGAATTATCATTTGAAACTGCGCCATGCCAGAGCGAGAATAAAAAAAAGTGGTAAAATAAAAAAAGCTCGTATCAAATTTTGCCTCATTAAGCGTAGGCTTTGATCTTTTATATATTTCAATGACCTCATTATCAGTTATTAATTGCTAAATAATTAAAGGGATTTCCTGTAATGAGTTAAATGAAATATTAAACTGTAAATGTATCAAATATATTCAATAAAAAATCTATACTGATTAAAAATACAAAAATTATCTAGCTCACCAATTAGTTAAAAGAGAAGTATATAAAGTTTGTGATGGCGTTTAGTACTCCTCTTATTAGTATATTTACTTTTTTAATTGGGTTTTTTAATTAGAAAATTTGAAAAAATGTTATATTTTATGTTCTGTTAATTTAATTCAATTAATGTAATTCAATGTTTAATTAATCGTCATTTTTAACATTATTCTTTTAGATTTTTAAAATTTTAACAACTACTGGCATTCGGAACGCTATTTTTCTGGACTTTTTCATACAAAATATGAGAGGGTGGATTAATTAAATAATTTTGGAGGGAAGGTGGGTATCTTTTAAATTCAGGGATAGCATTCCAACCATAACGAATTGTACCACACTTCATCAAAAAAACAATCTAAACTCGCATTGTAAAAACAGTTTGGCAATTTCGATTACTTCTTTCACAGAGACGATTTCATTGTTTATGTGCACGGAATAATAAACGCTTCGTCAAACCCACAGTTGTATTAAGCTTGGGATTATGTCCATTGAAACACGACCTGGCGAGCAGCAGGATTAACAGAGTGATATAGAAGATCTGGTTTCAACGAATCTACTCAATTTCTGAAATGAAAACATGTAACTTTTTAACTAGTTAAGTATGGATTTTTTTCGGGTTAAAATTTAATACGTAAATATACATATTAGTAAATAAATTACTAAATTTGCTTAACAGTCAAAGTTTGCATTTCTTTATGTATGTGTTATTTCTCTCTCTCTCTCTCTCTCTCTCTCTCTCTCTCTCTCTCTCTCTCTCTCTCTCTCTCTCTCTCTCTCTCTCTCTCTCTCTCTCTCTCTCTCTCTCTCTCTCTCTCTCTCTCTCTCTCTCTCTCTCTCTCTCTCTCTCTATCTCTCTCTCTCTCTCTTTACGCTAATCTCTAGCTCTGTGCCGAGTGCTTACTTTTTGTTACATAGAATTTCCCAGTTTCGTTACTTTTTATACTTGTTAAAGTAGCAGCGCTAACACATGGCATAATATATTATATATAGAATATTGCTATCTACTTTATTAGCATTATTTATCCAATACTAGAAATCAATAACACAAACTGAAAACATAATATTGTGATATCGAATATCAATAATTATTATTTCAAATCAATTTTATTTCCATCTTCAACAGTGCATACAGATTATTTGCTTTGGAATTACTTTGCCTGGCTGGATATCGTTTTACAATTTAGATATCTTGCACGCCGTGGAATATACGAGACCCCGGAGATGTATCGTTCGCTGGCTTCGTTGCATTCATCTTCATGCAAGAGATGCTGAATATATTATAGGAATTGCAGAGGTCAATGGGGATATACAGTTCTATCTTTCTCTCGGATATAAATATAATAAAAGAGAGAGAGAGAGAGAGAGAGAGAGAGAGAGAGAGAGAGAGAGAGAGAGAGAGAGAGAGAGAGAGAGAGAGAGAGAGAGAGAGAGAGAGAGAGAGAGAGAGAGAGAGAGATCATCATCATCATGTTTTAACGTTCCCCTTTTGAAAATTACTTAACTCACGGAATATAAATCTATAATGTATTACATAGATGCTTTACATTATAACATAAAAAAAAATATGAAAACTTGTTGAGAAAAGCATAATATATATTTATAACAACACCCAAAGTCTATCGGAATAATGAGCTATCTGCTATTTCAGGTGAGCGCAAAAATTAACTTTATATTATTATTATTTTACGCAGCTCATAATTGCGCTCATACCTGAAGTAGCAGACAGCTCATTATTGCAATGAAATCGAGACAAGCATATATATAGTTTATTATTCCGAACGAGAGATAATATAAGTTTAACAACTATCATATATATATATACATTTTCTGTGGGGTTAAAAAAAATCAGAACAATCATTTTCTCAACATAAATAAAGAAAACAAATTAACATTTTGCGTTCTTTTTTTATGTGTAAAGTATAAAAAAATTAATTTCTCTTTGTAAATCTTTTACCATTTTAAATTAATTCCTTCTATTTTCTCTACAAGAAATTCGGAAAATATGCGAAGCAGAATGGTCTAAATTTGAACGTACGGTATATTTTTATATTTAATGAAATATACAAAAATTATAAAAATTTATAAAACAAAGTTAATGCTTCTTTCTACAAAAAATAAAACATTTTGTTTATTTTCTTGAGATCAAAGACTTCAGGCATTTGCATTAATTGCTATATAATATTGTTGTAATATATGATAATAGATGTATAATTTAATATAGTATAATTAAAGTAGAAAAGAGATTAATGCAATTTTAAAAGGAAAATAATATCTATAGTAAACAAAATAGCAACCCTAGAATTAACGATAAAATTAACGTTTTAACTCACTATAAAGGTAATTATTTCACTAACGTATTCTGGAGCTTTAATTGGTACAAATGTTTAACCATTAACTTAATATCAGCAAACGGTGTAAGCCAGACAACAATTGTATACTTAACTGGTAAGGATTCTTTTTAATTAAAAAGGTGTGCAAATTAGTATTCGAGTATGTCAGTCTTTGTTTTTTGTTTGTTCTTTTACCTTGACGTAATCCAAGTTTGTCATTGTACAACCAAAATGATTGAATAAAAATTTGAATTTGAAAGAAAACCTTTCTTTATGACTTGCAGTTGAGTAAAATAACAACATATTATATCATATAGCCCGAGTTCAAATAAATTTCATATATATTCACATCTGTCCTCGTCTTTTGTACTATACTTTGCATCATATTCGAGAAAAAATGAGGAAAAATGACGGAATTACGTATTCTTTCCTCTTATTGAGTATAAAATTTTAGAAAAAAAATGAGAGACATTCACAAAGCACTTTAACCGCCCACTTTAGCTTCAATTTTTATCCCCGGTGCTAAACATGGTGCTAACTCATAGGCCAAACATGGTTAGCTCCTGGTTTAGCATGAGGGATACAAATTGAGGCTAAAGTGGAGGTTAAAGTGCTTTGTGAATGTCCCCCAATGTCTCTTTTTATACTCACTTTGAAGGAGGAAAAAATTAGCTATGAATTTTTGAAATAAAAGACGTAAAGAGATTTGGTTTAGATGTGTAAAAGATGAGTTGAAGACGTAATTTTTCAATTAAGGAAGCTTATTAAAGGCGGATTCAGATGGCGACAGCGGCGATGCGACGCGATTTTGTCACACAAGCTGTGAAATCCTATGCGGCGGCGAATTCGCCTGTAATCGCGTTAATTACGATGCTCGTTTTCTTTTAATCGCCCAATATGGCCGCCAATGGATGTTACAGCAAGTACGCATTATTCGCGTCGCGTCGCATGGTAAAAATCGCCATGTGAATCCGCCTTAAGATAGTATCTTTTTTGTGTCTGACAATGGACAACCTGCATGAAATTTTTTATTGCATATTTCGATAGAGGATCTCCATTTATGTATTAACAATTTTTTTCAGATTTTTTTGAGCCCTCTATAACATCCTCAAAATCGAGGAGAAAGACGCCGCGCTTTGACGTCATAGTCATGCAACGTATTTTCCTATACTTGCGTGTTATATAATTGCATGACTATTACGTCACAGCGTTTTGCAGCATGATTTTGAGGGTGTAAGAGAGTTCAAAAAAAATATAAAACATATTGATAATACAAAACTCGAAGTCCTAAACATGTAATAAAAAATTTCATGAAGGAAGTCCATTCTATAAAATAACATACCTTACTACCACATGTATGGAATTGACATCTTTCTGATAATATTGTTTTATCATTATTTACAAATAATGATATATTATACTATCTTTTATTCCAAATGTCAAACTGTCTTCTTTATTATCTTACCTACTTGAGTTGAAATAAATGTCAACTTCTGAAATCTTTCTTCTTTTTTCTTCTTTTTGAGGATGAAATTTTATCTCCATACATTCTCATTTTAATTGAGGAAAAAAAAAAAAAAAAAAAACGAATGAACGAACGAACTAACAGATTGGAATATTCATTTTTCGTGAATAGATAAAAAAAAATCATCACCATTAAGCATGGCTCATTAACCTCTGTAGAATAAAACACCCCATTCAAATAAAACTCCTCAATGGAAAACATTATACTTGAAATTTTGTAATTGCAAAAATGGGAGGGTGCTATTTCTAATTTTTTTCTTCAGATTTTTTAGAGCCCTGGAACCGTTTTTTAAAAATTATTGAAAGTACAGAGAGAAGCGGAAATAGGTGTCACTTGCTAATAAATGGATAGGGACTAAAAGGGGCATGGGTTCAAATCTGAACTTTCCCTAACTTTTTAGCAATATTTCATGGGCTATATATGAAAAAAAAAAGTTCGAGTAGCATAATTTGGTGCCATTACTGCAATAAAAAAAAAATCATATAGGTTTTTCATGACAGCTAAATCAGACATTTAATTTTGAATATAGTGTGCCATTGTACCACAAAATATGACATTTTTTTGTGTATATAAAAGTCATAACAAAAGACTAATTTAGCAGTATTAGCTACTATTATTATACAGCGACTCGCTTGTATCCACTCATATATCTTGCTGACGCTCTCTTACTGAGCTTGCGCAGTGAATGGGGAAGTTAGACAGGCAAGTCTGGCGGACGACGCGGCCACTCTCGCCGGTATCGTACACCCAGCAAGAGCCGAGCTCTCTCTCTCTCAAACACGTGTGAGACAACATGCACGTGGCTGCAGTTGATAATAATCAACAACAACCTGTCGTAGCTGCCTCCAGTGGCTTTCTGGTAAGTCAACAATAATATTTTTATAACGTAATAATGCTAAATGACTGCTGAATCGTTGTATTTTCTGATAAGAGCTAATTTTGCTATCTCTATACGGTGTAAATGACCTTTATTGCAAATTTTGGTTGTCGTTTTCTTTGCAACGAGTGATTTTAATTGGCAAAATAGATTTATTTTTTATTTTATTTATTTCCCTCATGAGTACATAAACATAAGTCCAGAGCCAGGAAATTCACAAACAGTCCAATAAGAACAATTCACTTCCCGAAGGTTGTGTGATGAATCCCTGTAAACACAAAATAATGAGGATATAAGCAATTAGTGAAATAACATACCTGACACTTTCGGTAATTTATTTTTATAAAGTATTCAACCTCATTATATTATCTTCTATGGAATACTCATCATTATAAAAATTATCAATTTAATTCAGAATCTTTACAATAAATTAATATATTTTCATTGAATTTGACGTTTCGCCAGAAAACTAATGAAACCAATTACCGATATAGAAAAATTAGAATATTTATTGTAATTAAAAGAGAGAAAATTGTACTTATTACCATTTTTGTTATTATATGTTTTTCAATTATAATTATCCGAACTATCTCTCCATAATTAGATTTATAGCAGGCTCTAATTAATGCAAATTATATATTATAATATTATGGGTTGTGAATACTTGTAAAATGTCAAGAAAAATATTAAAAGCAAACATAAACAAAGGATGTAGTTATGACCTTTTATTTGACTTCTTTATGTGCCCACTTACTCTCGTCTTTTGCCTGCTGCACATAAGCGTTACTTGTCGCTAAATTGTCTCTGCATTGTTGTGAGAATTAAAATTTATTACATAATTAGCGCTATGTTGTAAGTTGGCCACAGAGAGTATTCATTTTGTATAGTGTTATATAAGATGGGGACCACCGAGTTAAAATAAATCTTTTATTCACTTTTCACGTCTTTTCTCATTTTTGTCCTATTTTGCATCATTTTTGAGGAAAAATGCAAGATTACGTATTTTTTTCCTCTCATTTAGCATAAAAAATTAGAATTATTTTCTCTATTTTATCCTCACTTTGAACGAAGAGGAAATAAGATATGTTTTTTGAGGTAAAAATACGTAATAACATTAGGTTTTGATATGTAAAGGATGAAATGAAAATGTTCAATTATTACATTTATTATCCCAAAATATTAATAGGCCTGTTCGTAAACCCTGCTCGGTGTACACTTTCTACACCCAATCGACCTTATGTACATGGAATATAAGGTCGATTGGGTGTAGAAAGTGTACACCGAGCAGGGTTTACGAACAGGCCTATTATAAAAAAAAGTGTCAAAATTTCTCTTCGGATTGGTAAATTTTATTGTAAAAAAACATATGATCGTCAACTTACAATAAGAGTATATTAAAGCAACACGAGGTATTATTGCAATTATATATTATATAGGCAACATGCAGCATACAAAGTTTTAATTGTAACAAAAACTCGTGATGAGTCATATACTCTTACTCTGAGGTGAAATTATTTTAAACAGAATGAATTATTTAATTTTTATTCATTTTCAAAGTATTCATTTTTAAACAATCAATCCAATAATGATATATTTTGAAAATGAATAAAAATTAAATTAAATTGATTCATGAATCAATAAACCATCTGAACATATTACGGAAAATACATTATCATATAATATTGTGTGTATTTACGAACTTCAAAATAATAGATTTTTACAATAAATAAAATTAATTAAAAATTTCCAGAGTTCAATCATTTTGCAATGAACTGTACAGTAAATACGAGCTTAACATTTTCCATCAATCTTCGCAAGAAATTGCAAAGATATGTTAAATAACTCAAATGCATGTTTAATTATGTAATATAAATATAATGTATTATATGTTACCAAGATTTTAGTTATATAATAATTTTTGTACGTGTGTATTTTAACTAAGAATTTGTTTGTATGAACTATTGTATTCTTTATAATCGGATTACTTAACCTGCAGTCTGTTTTTTGAATAAATATAAGAAATAAATATTATAATTTTTTTATAGTGATAATTAAATTTTTAATAATTTTATTCCAATGACAAGACAAAGGACAATTATACTAAAAATACCCACTTTTTACAGTACTCCCCCTATGAGGGTAGCTCGAAACGTTATCTCCATTAGTTGTTATCGGTGCGAACGAGATAAAAAAAAACAACACTTTGTCGTTGACATTTACCTTCAACAAGCGTCACCTTAATGCCAATAATCACCATGACATAATTGATAAGGTAATGTTAATTATGTAATATTAAAATCATAATTAAAATGAGATAATTTTAATAATTGTTTTTTGTAGTATGAACTAATTGGATTTTACAATCTCTCTTGAGTTTATCACTTTAATTAATTTTATAATAACAAAATTTATAATTAACAATTGAATATGTTGTGTACTAACATGAGCCTAAACATTTTTTAGACTGCATGCATGCATGGAGTAAAAAATTAGTGCTGTTTGTTTAATTAAAAAATTGTATTATTATTGCATTAATTATTATTTCGTCATTACTTTCGCATTATGTTGGTGCTTCCCTAGTTATACGATACCCAACCCTCTAGTTACATCTCTGGCTCATTTGCTTGCAGGTAGACTAAAAAATGATCTAATTATGTACAAAAATAGTAAAATACAAATAAAAAACTTTACATGAAGGAACAGAGTGTAAAAAAAATAATAAAAGTATTAGTTATTCTTACCTCCCTTAAAAATGGCATACCTGCATAATTTTGTAATATAGCAAATGAAAATTCCGGTTGTATTTAGTTGTAACGTTGTTACCGTGATCCCATACACAATTTCTCTCACAACACATAAAATGGCAAAAAGAATAAAAAAATAACAACAATATTATTGCTTGGAGACTGGTATTTTCTTTGGTAATGAGTAATAACGTAATAACTGTAAATGGACAACATACATGAAAAAATTTTATTGCAGAAATGAATAGAGGACACCAAATTATGCTACTCTGAATTTTTTCAGATTTTTTTGAGACCCGGAACTATTTTTAAATAATTATTGAAAGTCCTGTGATTTCAGTTGGCACCTCTGAATTCTTAATAAAAAAGGGTAGGACCGAGACGCCTATTGACGCCTCCAGGGGGCGTGGCCACACTTTCAATAATGATTTAAAAATAGTTCTGGGTTTAAAAAAAATCTGAAAAAATTCAGAGTAGCATAATTTGGTACCCTCTATTCATTTCTGCAATAAAAAATTTTCATTGTATGTTGTCCATTACTGTTCAAAATATAATGGACATGACACCTTGCTTGTAATTTTTATTTCATTATTACATATTTGGATAGAGGACCTTGAGTTATGTATTGTAATTAATTTTTTGTTAAAATCGAAAAGACGTTGTGACGTCATATTATTTCCCTATGCTTACATGTTAAATATTTTCATGACTATGACGTCACAGAGTTTTACAAGACTGTTTTCAGGGTGTTTAAAAAATAATAATAAAATATTGACAATACATAACTCGATGTCCTCTATATTCAAATGTGCAATGAAAGATCACGAAAGTTCTCCAATATATTTTAATCGAAATCCTTTAATTAAAACATTGCTATCGTGTATTGAATTTATTGAGTCTAAAAGACCAAGCAGTAAAAATGACGTATGTAAAGTTCTCGATGTTTAAATCATTTCCACTGTTTTTTATATTGACTTTTTTAACACCGATATTTGACTACAGTCTGGTCTAATGTGAACAATAAATCACCCTCAACGACAGGTTCATGTGACTACGGTCGTGTATAGCGTTGACAACCACTTGACCTTACTTTGATTAATTTTATCGTATTGTGTGTCGTAATAATGACACCTTGGGACTCAAAATAGTAACAATTTTTTTTAAAGTTATTGCAAGATTATATGATAGGTAATAGACAGCATTTGGATCAATATACAATTTTTATTGAAATAAAGAGCTTGCGCTTTAAATTGTGTATTGTCATTTTTTTTCCCTACTCTTAACACTAGCACTACTAAGGCCTTTTTTTTAATCCCATACTCTACTAAGGGAGGGGGGGGGGGAGTCGGGAGTCGAAACTACCCATTATTTAAATCGCAATCAACTTTCGAGATTTTTTTTTCCTTACTATTTCTTTTTGCGGAAATACATTTTGCTCTTTGGCTAACTAGGGATTACAAATATTTTCAGATTTTTTGAAGTAGTATTTCACAATTTTTTTTATCTCGACCCCCCTTTTAATAATGCTAGAAAATGTACCATCAATATTAAGTTGAAATACATTGTGACGTCATTTTCATGTAAATTATTTCCCTATTGTTACATCAAAAATGTGTTAAATTTGACTTCACAAATTTTAAGAGATTATTTATTAATAGCATACAAACTGGGTATTAGGAGCCCCAGAGAGCACTGTGAACAATGTATAAAAACAAGTTTATGCCATTGAAAAACAACAACAACTTCTAAATATCTGAAAACAATTTAAAATACAAAATTGAATTACATTTACATTAAAATACAGTCTATTCTTTAAAAACTGCATGGCTATCTTCTAAAAGAATTCTTCTAACCTTTTTGACATTGATTTTTTAGGCAGCACTTTATATTTAACCATTTTTTTTTGTTATAAATGGAGTTAAGCCTTTTCACGGTCCCCATGAAACATGAACAACTTTGGTTCACGTTTGATCATTCTCGCATTACGTATGCATGGTGTGAGTTTCAGTGAACTGCTTTGGTTGGTCGAGCTAGCAGTCGGCGTATAGCTTTGATGTTATGTACGCGCAGGTGTGTGCCTAGCTGCAATGTTGTTGTATATCACACCCCTTGAGTGACATTAATATAGTATCGCATTAAAGGATTAACAATATTACATAAATATTAAATTATTCTCTTTCATTTATTAGTGTTATAATAATTAGTTGTACACCTTGAGAAAGTACGAAAGTTATATCTGCACCCAATATGAAAATTTTCATCTTTAAAGGCGGATTCAGATGGCGACAACGGCGATGCGACGTGATTTTGTCACACAAGCTGTAAAATCCTATGCGGCGAGCGAATTCACCAGGTTGCAACAGCGAGATCGCGTTAATTGCGATGCTCTTTTTTTTTAAACGCTAAATATAGACGCTAATGGATGTCACAGCAAGTGCGCATTATTCGCGTCGCTTCGCATGATAAAAACCGCCATGTGAATCCGCTTTTAACGTGTAAAAACCTAATTTTATTACGTCTTTTACCTAAAAAAAAAATTAATAATAATAATAAATACATCTTATTTCTTCCTCGTTCAAAATGAGGATGGAATGGTGACAATATTTGAAATATTTCATGCGTAATATGAGAAAATAAGACGAAATATCCTTGAAAATGATGCAAAATAGGAAGAAAAAAGACAAAAAAAGACGTTAGAAGTGATTAGAGTGAAATTTATTTCAAAACAGATAACTTTGTTTTATTTTTTGAGTGTGTAGTCTATAGAGGCGTGATGTTTTAAACTTTTTTTAGACAAAGAGTTCTCTTTTTACGCAGGTTTATATTTGCGTATCTTCATCTTTTTAAACTAAAATGGGCGCGATTCACAAAGCAGTGAGCCAGGTTTCTAACCACATTTAACTAGGTGATTTAACACGTAAAACAGGTATAGTTAAAGCTGTTAAACGTGGTTAGAAACCTGGCTAACTGATTTCATAAATCGCACCCAATATAACTTCAATAAATTAGGCAGTTTCGTAATGTTTGTGTACCTTGCGTTGTACCAAGTATATATATACATTAATATTTAACCATGCATCATATTTTAGTCAATTGAAATTAGTTTGTAATATTAGGGATTAAAACTGATCCCTGTGATTTACTAACATGACAAAGAGATACAGATTTGTAATTTTGGGGGAGGTAAGAAGAGTACCCAATCTAGCTGTACCAAGATAGTTAAAGTTCACTACGCCTCTTTAGACTGCGTCATAGCTTATATTATACATAGAGCAGGAGTAACGTTGTTTTAACGTACTGGGTTAAAATTAACTGCTAATGATTTAGTAAGAAATTTAGAAGTATGATAAATTATTACTACCATGAAATTAGCATGGAACAGTAAAATTTATAGGAAAAGACCATGAAAAAAGATTCATAGAAAAAGGTTGTTACACAGTACTGTTTTTTTTTTATTATATAAGGTGCTTCAGATAAGAGCGGGTTATCAGCTTTGTTTATAACTGCACTTCCGTGCCTCATGTTTAAGGCAACTGCACCGTGAAATATCAGACGTATAGCTTTTGCTATACTGCAGTGGACACATTTTAACTTTTTTTCTAATTTAAATTATAACAGGTGATTTTAAAGTATCAAATTTTCAAGTGGATTTTAATTAGCGTCGTAGATATCATAATGCCGTAGAATTTTGTACTAATATATTCAAGAACTGTATACTGGGAAGACAGTCGTTAACCAATATTCGTATAATATCGCTCTAAATACGTGTATTAAATCATGTAAAACTATACCTTATTTCTTTCATTAAATTAAAATATTATTATCTAATCCACAATTATTCTAAATGTTCTATTTTTGAGTATTATCATCATTGCATATTTTAAATTCTTAGTATATAAACCATAGTTTGTAAGTTGTTCAAACAAAATATGTATCATAAATGTAATCAATTGGTCAGGGGTAAGAAAAGGCATTATTGCCTTACCCTCGCCATAAAGTCGAATAAATAAAAAATAAATCAAATTAAATCGTCAGCATGTATGTATATAGTGATCGATTTAAAAAAAAAATTTGATTAAACAATTGATAATATATATTATTTTTTTTTTCAAACTGAATTCTCTCTCAATAGGCGTCAAATTAAACCACACTTTGTAAACAATGTAAATTAACTTCACTGCTCGTCACGACGAGCCCGGACGGACGTCGCTTGATTACCAGCGTTCTCTGATTGTTCTATCTGTCACATTGAGAGCATCAGTGATATTGTGAGAGCTTTTGTGTAGCTTCTGTGTTATAACGAACCTGCATATCGTGCACAACTGCAAGGACGTGTTGTAATTTACCTTGCAACAAAGGTGGAGTTAACAATGAAATTACTAGATAATACAGAATTAAATTTAAAATATTTTAATTTAATTTTCTTCTTTAATAAAATTATTTTAGTGTTATTAGTGACATAATTATAGTAAAATCCATGTATTTTATCCGTAAACTCTAAATATTATATATTTTTTGTACCAATACACAGTTTGTAATCTATGGATAATCTCAAAATCTCCTACTCGTTGTTAGTAAACAAAGTATTGTTGTCTAATTAATGTCTGTCGCGTGAAAGGAAAAACATGGGACAGTTGTTGATTTACATGTTAACTTATGAAAAATGACCATTACTTATGAAGTTGAAACGGTTACCTAGCGCCAACAATACCATTACGTTCTCTGCTCTGGTGGCAAAATTAGACACTACGTCGTCCCATGTTTAACAATAAAAAAGGCTTCATGCGACAGACATTATAAAAAAATGGTTTGTTACAACCATTGCGAGAATGAATTTAAGATTTTGAAATTTTGATGGTAAAAAAAATCTGTGTTATATATCATTATAGAAAATAAAAATAAGAGACAGGAAGAGAGAGAGAGAGAGAGAGAGAGAGAGAGAGAGAGAGAGAAATTTTCTGATACAACAATAAATATCATACAAACAGTACCACACAATATTATAGACAGACATATTTACTCCCCAATCCTCGAGTGAACCAATACAACTTGAACTCTCCATGAGTTCGATTTTTGGAAAATTCTTATTACCTCCTTGTTACGAAATATCCAACAATGTTCCAGAGTCGCTCGCGGTCAGAATTCTTCAACATCGTATTGATAAATTCCAGGCAGCCCAAAGCAACGTAAAACCCTTATTTAGCTCGTATAAACAAATACAAACAAAATTCATCTTCATTTTACGACCATAGATTTTCGTTTTAGATTGTAACGTTTCGTGCTGATACATTTTAAGTTTAAATGTTCTTTGAGCAACAATCAATTTGTATTTTGTCTAAAGATTATTTATAGTGCCTTTAAAATCTAGCATATAATTTCACAAATTACGAATTAAATTATTTTATTCGCATCATTTCTACATTAATAAGACGGTATATAAATATTTAAATTTAGCTTCAGACCATGTAATATAAATGCCTTTTTTTCTGAAAATAAATTTCATCTTATAAGAAATTTTACTTTAGATTTTTTTAATGTCAATGAATTTGAAGCAAAAATTTTGTATATAAGTCGCTTGTTGGAGAATTGAATAATTTTATTGCAAGAAATAATTGTAAGCAAACTTGTGTCACATAAAGCTATAGCTTAACTTATGTCAAAACAAAAACTAAACACATAAATAATAATTTACAACATAAATTAAATGGAATTTTCGTGTAAAATAAATAATAAATCAAATAAATAATATATTATATGCTTTAATATAATAATATTTAAAAATAATGATTTAAACAAATTTTTACAACATTTTTGCTTCAAATTCACTGACACTAAGAAAAATAATACAAAATAATGATTTAATGATTTTTCTCAAGTTTTTGTAATTCATTGCATTGTGAATTTATTAAAAATATGGATATTTCTAAAAATACGCAGCTTTATTTAAGTAGAATTTGTAATATTTGATAGATTTTAATAAACAAAAGCTGGTACGTTACAATTTTTTTTATTTGTTTTGCATACAATTTTTCCTAACAAGAAAGCTTCACTTGCTTATGGAGATGAATTTTCTTGTATCATATAGAGAAAAATCATAAATGAAATATATAAAAAAATGTACTTGTTATTGCAAAAGTCTGCTATCAAAGTTCTGTACATTCATTAAGGTTCATATTCAGCTAAGAAAATACTAACAATAGCTCTTGATATCAAAAGTGTCTTATTTCACAAATTGAACACATCCATTTTTGATCATACACGTATAGCTATTGGTTTTTATTTCTACTTCAATTGTTTGACATAAACTGAAAAGGTCAAACATTTTTTTTTACAATAAATTCTACATTACGTGATCTTTTGTATGAAATAAGATCGTAAGCTTTTTCTTTCTTTTTGACAGGTCTTATTTTGATGTGCGGTAAGGAGCTTTACTTTAAGATATAAAAAAACAACAACATACAACACTGTATACGATAAGCTGATGCAACCAAGCAAAGTTGTGATATAATTTGTTGTGATAACTACACGTACAGTTAAAAAGATGCTTTTATTTTTTAAATAAACTTTATTTTATTTTTTATCCACCATTTGTATTCATAATACAGTTTAGGAAAGTCACATAATATTGTATATTTTGGACTCTATATGTGCTTTGACCTAAAGTCAAAAGGAAAGTTTTTTTTTTATTGAAAGTATGACTTTCCGGCGTCAACTGATGCCTCTTCCTAATAAAAGGAGAGCCGAAAAAGAAGCATGATCTTTAAACCTGAGCTCACCGTAATTTTTTAAACGTACTTTTTGGACTCGGAAAAATCTGACAAAAAAATCATAATAACACAACTTTTTATGCTATATTCAATAAAAAAAATATATTGATACTCCATTTCTTATATTTAGATAAACAACAAACTTGTGTCACGTTATAAACAATGTGTCGTATGTAAGAGAGCTCATTACAAAGTCACTTATAAATTTGCACGACAGCTCGCAAGGAGGTTATTACTTAATGAACGCCCTGTCAGTAATTTCCATGCATATTTAAATTGCTATTTCCTTTTTATGTAAATTTTTAAACCCAAAGTCAAGGTCGCGACGTAATACAAAACCACGGCGTGCTGATGTGACGTCATAGTCTTTCCGTATGTTGGAATGTTAAATATTTCCATGATTATGACGTCACAACATGCATGATTTTAACGGTGTTGGGCGACTAAAATTAATAAAAAAAAATTGACAGTACATAACTCGGGGTCCATTTATAATTATTAAAAAAAAAAACATGCAGGTTGTCCAATGAAATAATTTGTCTTTTCTTGTATGGAAGTGAATTATAATAATATTTATTGGAATTATTGGTTTAATTTTAAAAAAATCTTATTGTAGTGCAAACTGTATAGTAAAATTTTTCGTTAAAAAATGCCTATTCTATTACAATAATATGATGTGTAATGGCTAAAATGGGTAAAAATAAAGTTAGTAAAAACATTAATTGCACTTTTTATTATCGAAGAATGAGAATGAGGAAGAGAAAGAATGAGCTATAGATAAATTAACTTAATTGTTATCCTCACCGGAAATACGTGCTTTCTAGCCTTCCAATTCAATTTATTTTTATTTTTTTCTTTGTGCTTCAACTGAGTTTTGTTAAGGGATAGTGCTCACTAACAATAAGTGACTGATTTTAACTTCCCGGCTCTTCGTGAACCAGACCTAGCTTATTGCTTAAGATTTCTTAAATCACTTTCAAACCGGGGTGGCCATATGGCCTATCTATAGCAATCTATCCCAGCATTCACCTGGTTGTAACTGAGGAAACCATGGAAACATCAGTCAGGATGGTCGGTAATTGATAGAAGATGCCATTAATCACCCTCCACAAGTGGGTGTTCTTTAGCAACCTTCACTTGTAAAAATTTTGGCGGTGCCTGGGATCGAACTCACGACCATCTGATTATGAATTGGATGCGCATACGGCACTGCGTCAAGTGCCTGCATGCTTGGCTGAATTTTGAAAACTAAAAAAAAAAAGTAATTACATATCTATCTTTGAAATTTCAAACTATATACGAACAGGAAGTGCAGAAACCTTTCACTTTCGGGTATTTTTACTGTGGTGATTGTTAAGTTAAATTGACTATATATGATTCTGATAAAGCGTATCTCCCAGGGGAAATATCTTACTGCCTATACCCTCCCTGGGGACTTTGAAATAACGCAAGTCGCCGAGAAAATTGATTCAACTCCTCATATGTGTAGAATCATTCAATCGATTGCTTTCAATCTGTTGATTGGAAGTGTATTCAGATTGCTTGGAAATTCCATGAAAATTTGCTGAATACATTTTTCTCGATTGTATCTAAATGTTAGGCGTTCCTTGTTAGATAATAGAAATTAATGACATGGTTTTAGGGGTTTATTTTGGGAATAATGGTCAATGTCAATATTTTGTTATTTATTCATCATTATATTAAAAGAACTGCATGGGGGGAATTTTTTTATTGCAACTATATATCCATGAATTAAAAACCTCAAGTTATGTATTTTTTTATGTGCCGGAGCCCAAATGAAATATTTTATGACGTCAGAGATATGATTTTTTATATTTTTATTTACTTTTGTGTTAAATTTGATGTCACATCAAATTACACTATAAGAATTTGCTTAGATGTACAGTGGGGGAAAAAAAAAAGAATTTATATGCAATCAACACTAATATTTTCTTCTTTCTGTTTTAGACAATGCACAATAATGGGTTCTATGTGTTGTAGTAATATTATGCTTAAATATAAAAAAAAAGTAATAAATTGTCTCATGATATTGCATTAGAACATTAGAAAATTTTTACACATGTATAATACCGTAAAAATTGTTAATTTAGAATATTGAGTAAGATGTACAGAATAAAATTTAAAATCATCATTAATATTTTGATTTTAATGTATAAATTGTACATAAACATGTGTTTAAGAATAAAATAATTAAAAAAAAGCGTGGTTTATCTGGATTCAGACAGGGCTAAATATATTAAAAATATATAAAAATATTTGTATGTTTCATGGACTCTATTGTACAGAAGTTGAGTTTTTCTGTGCATTTATATTTCTTACTTGATTTAATTTAATTTTAAATTAATTTGTTATTATTATTTATTTAATTATCAATTTAATTTATAATTCAAAACAATTTTTGTGAGTAATCAAAGAGTTTTCTGATTAGATAACAATAATATTTGTTTATTAGGACATAAAATAATATTATATTAATTTGTGGGGACCAAAATTCGATAAAAAATACAATTATTTAATGATTATGACTACATTAATTCAAAAGGTGGTATGTAAAAAGATATATAATCGTAAACCATTTGAAATAAGGTTTCATCAAATATTATTGAAAGACTGAACTACATATTAAATTGTAAGGGAGCAGTAATCACACATTTATAAAGTGCACAGTCTCTCATTATGACCTTAGCAGTAAATCTTCCGGTCGAACTTGAGTTGTGACGTCACAGCCTTATGAAAGTTTTAGTACAAGTCGGGACTTGTTCACTCTTTAATAACGCAAGCTTCAATAGGAAGAGAGAGAGAGAGAGAGAGATGCACTTTTTGAAAAGAGATTTTTTGTGTTATACCTTAAAGGTGTTTTCCCATGGAGCGATGTTGAGCGGGGTTTGGTGAGGCGAGAAAAGCGCACTTGCTTCAATGTCATATGGCGGCCATGTTGGCGTGAAAAAATCACAGCGGAAAACGATTTTTTCACGCCACATGACATTGAAGCATGTATGTGCGCTTTTCTCACCTCGCCAAGCCCCGCTCAATATCACTGCGATTTTTTCACGCCAACATGGCCGCCATATGAAAATAAAGCAAGTGCGCAATCATATACTTGTATATATATTATACAATATATAGGTATATTATTTGTCTTTAATTATTATTCATATACTATATCATATGAATCTTTAAAAACAGATTATATATCTTCAAACGATGTTACTCGTATTTTTTAATTAAAATTAATATTGTACTTTTCAATTGAAATCAAATTTATTTTGTTTCAGCAATAAAATTTGAATGAAAATAATTAATAAAAATAATAGCTTTCTAATGAAACTTGTTGAAGCTTTAATATTATCATTTATTATTACAAAAGCTTTCACAACGTAGGTACGTCCCATACTTCCATTTACGACAACACACCTGCAGTACTGAGAGCGAATGTTGTAAATTCTTGTTTAATAGATCGATGAAAGTCTTCAAAGCTCTTCCTAATTTACGTAATGGCTTGCAGTCGAGAGTTTCGTGTTTTAATTAATAACACCATGTCGCATCCGGTAGCTTGTAAAACAACATAGACAAATTTAATGTTCGTGATAATTATAATGTTGACTATTAATTATTACAGTAGGTGCATTAAAGATAAAATTTACGTTGATAAAGATGAAAAATATTTAATTATCTATTTATAGTTTGGAGGGAAAAATAACAATAAATAACCAAAACCCAATTGGTGAATGTAAAAGACGAGAGTCCATACACAAAATGCGTACATTCACTTGAAGAAAATAATATAAATCAGGTAATAATATTGAACTACTTTGTCAAAATAAATAAAATAAAAAGTAAACTATTAATAAAATTACAAACATATAATTGATATTATATACAAAAGCATATCACATGTCAGCTCTGAGGGAAGCAAAGAGTTGTACGCCCTGACTTCACTACCATAATAAATTAAGTAAATAAATAGATTTAATATATTAATATTAAATAAATATAATATGGTTCACCTGCTAATTAATTAACGATTTGTTGACATGTCCGAAAATAAAATCAGCTGGACAATGATGTTATCGGACAATACAGTTGTCAACAGTGCTTTTGTTCCTCGTTGCTAGGTTACATGAAAACAAGCTCAAACATTGAACATTAATTAGGTGATATGAAATTATACACGTACGCCATGTAATGTTATTATTCTAAAGTCACTCTAGTTAAAAAATTACACCTTTAACTCGTCCTTTACATACTGCTAAACCTAAACTAATTATACGTCTCTTTACCTCAAAAATAGAAAAATACATTTTAATTCTTCCTCGTTCAAAGTGAGGATGAAATGGAGACTTCTAAAATTTTGAGTTCAATAAGTGTAAAGAAGATGTAATCTCGACTTTATTCATTTTTTTTCTCGCAAATGGTGCAAAATAGGAGGAAAAAAGATGAGAAGAGATGTTTAAAGTGAAAAATGATGAAAATTATTTCAACTCTGATATTGTTGCTTTACGCAGTTATTAGCAGTAACTGTATATAATCCTGAATTCACACATGTAGGCTGAAATGTATTATTTAGACATAAATTATAGACTCCCTTATATTCAATAACTTTCTAAGAATCCATCAGCATTTAACCATTACTCGGGGAACGTGGAAACCTCTATCCCGATGTTCACTCCAAAAATATTACGAAAAAATACTCTAGTTTTTATATTCTAACTAAAACAAAACACTTGTCTATTGTAGCAAGAGGAGTGTGGAAACCTTCGTACGAATGGTCCTTTACATTTAATAGTTCATATCTTAACACCGTTTCCGTTTCTCTTTAAGTTCACCTCTTACAAAAAAATCAATCAATCAAAATTTAGACACTCTCAACATTGATTTTATTTGGCATTGATTTTATATTATAATTGATTGCTTGAATCAGAAAATAAATGTTAGAAAAAATCACTTCATAAAAATAACACTTTAAAAGATTATAAATTTCCATAAAACTTTTTTATTACCTTTTTTTATCAATCTGTTTTAAATGACGTCATAAAACATGTAAATAAGCAATTAAAAATCTTTTGTTTACTCTATGTAATTAGATACAACCAATTTTCTTTTTATAGTTTTTATAGTTTTTTTTTATTAATCAATACCCTTTCAATTAATTTCACAGTGTGGTTCAGAAATAATTACTTTATAAAAGGTTTTCAAATCGTGTCAGATTTGACAGTTAAATAACCATTCAATTTGTCATAACCGAAGAGACTTAATTAAAGAAAGGTGCAAGAGACAGGTAGATACTGAAACAATAGATATGACATTTTTGAACAACCATTTAGCATGGGTAAAGATTGGTAAAAATTCCTGCTTAGAATTAATTTTAAAAAATGTTTTCGTCTCGTTGCATCATTTTTTTTTTCCTTCAATCGAATCCTGGTCTAGGTTACTGGTCAAAAGTAAATGAAAAGGGTCTACCATGACCTATGGCAAACCATCGCAGCATTTACCTGGTTGAAACTGAGGGAACAATGTAAACCTTAGTCAGGATGGTCGACAATTTATGGAGGATGCCATCAATCACCTCCCAAATGCACGAGTGGGTGTTCGTAACCACCATTTGTGTAAAGTTTGGCGGTGCCTGAGATCGAACTTACGACCATCAGATTAAAAATTGAATGTGCGTCAAGTGCACGATATAATTGATTAGAAAATACGCTTCGCCTCTGCCCATTGCGTCCTCATTTTTAGAACTTAATTATATGTTTTCAGGCAAAATAACATTAAAAGAATAGGGGGTTAAAGTTAAGTTAAGAATGATTTTTTTACAACTTCAGGTTGTAGCAAAATATAGAATCATATACCTGGTGGGCTAAATGGAATAAAATATATTTTATATTAGCAAGATATACAGATTGCATCTCTTTCTATAACGGTGACCTATTTTTATTAAAGATTATATTATGTCAGTAATTAAATTTATATTCTAACCTCAAATGTATATACCTGATAGAAAGGAATTGGTTCTGAAATTCAATAATTACAGGTGGGTTGGAAAAGAAAGAGCCAACATCTTTTCATATTTTTAGAACTGGATTCATTCAGCTACGAAGAAAAGTAATTCCAACTTTTAATACCAAAAAGAGCTTTTATTCAACTTTTTATTACTACTCTCAGATTTATTTCTATCAGTATACTTAGAAATATGTTGTATTTTTATTTGCAATGTATAAAAATCGTACTTTGGATGCAATAGATTTGTATTTATTTAATATTTTGATAGAATATAATTTTATTAGGTCTTTCAACACTGTAAATCTACACCTTCTTAAAATAAGACGAAAAAGCGTTCCTTATTTAAGAAGGTCTTATTTTAAGAGACTTTTATCTTGAAACAAGTAAATACATTGTTAAAATAAGAACCTATGTTCTTAATTTCAGATATGTACTTAAACATAGGTTCTTATTTTAAGAATGTATTTACTTGTTTCAAGAGAAAAATCTCTTTAAATAAGACCTTAAATAAGGGACGCTTTTTCGTCTTATTTTAAGAAGGTGTAGATTTACAGTGAAGCTGTAATCTACAAAACTCGAATATTTTAATTATTATAAAAAATTAATAGCTTTTTTTTTTTTTTTTTTTTTTTTTTTTCACAAAAAGTTATACAAAAAAGTCCAGCCAAGATTATTTTAAAATAATCTTACTGGCTGGTGCATGAAATACATTGTATTGTTCAATTAAAGCTCAAAGGTTTAACTTGTTTATCAATTTAACTAATTACTAAACTAAACATTACATGAGAAAAAAAGAAATAGAAAAAAATAGTACATTTTACAGTAGACAATATTGACAATATTGATTATTTTTTTAATAAAAAACTGCTAAATTTTTTGTCTCATACTCGTATATCACCAATAAAGGGGAGAGAGGAGAAACATGAATATATTATTTTTAATAAAAAATGTTTACTTTTTTTTTTCAATAAATTTAGAACCTGGAATATAGAAACGATGTAATGTATTATATGAAAACTGAATAAAAATGAATATATATTACATATAATAGAACACAATTTCTCTGAATTTGCTTTTTCTAAACAAATACAAGAATATTGTCGAAGTATATTTCCATCTAGGATCTATTTACACAGCTACATCCATACAATAAGACAAATCAATACGTGGATATAACTCCCAATGGAAGGTATGACAATGGACGCTACACGCGACTCAGCGTGAACTTTAATCAGCTGGAATGCAAGGACTTGCCCACTAATTGGTTCACACAAAGAAGAGAATATTGTTGTGTCAGTTTTATTTTGAACTTCATATTTTTTCTTTCATTTTAAAGATTTTCAAAAGTACGCATAATAGTTTACTGTACAAATAGGAAAAAGTTATAAAATCTTCAAAAGTAAGCATGATTTTCAAATTAAACAAGTAATTGTCATCCTATTTAAATCATTTATACAGCTTTAATAATATGTTCCTATAATCATACAATATGCAGGTATATCATCTTATGACATAAAAATAATAGTAAAAATGTGGTGACAATTCTTTTATTTATTGAATTATATACGCCAGACTTAATTAAATTAAATTTTAATTTAATTAAAAAATATCAATTATATTTAAATGTCTTAAGAGTTTTATTAGCCTCTTTGTCTCCTATGACTGCTAGGCTCTATCAAGCAACTTGTGGTGATTTAAATTTTGGAAATGACCTCTGTGTGACCTCTGTTGACCTCTGCTCCACAAATGCAAGGCATGGAGCGACGTGATGTGATCTGGACGGTACTTCTGAGTTTTATGACCTCTATTTGACCTCTGTTGACCTCTGCTCCACAGGTGCAAGGCATGGAGCGACGTGACGTGATCTGGACGGCGGTGCTGAGCTCATTGGCGGCTCTGCTGGCTCTGGTAGCCACGCTGTTTGCGTGCTACTGGTGCCACAAGCGCAAGAGGAAGCGAGAGGAGGAGGAAGATGCGGAGGAGGCCATCGTGGCGCCCCCGCACCCCAGCAGCTCTCTCTCGCGCCTCAACGGAATCCTCAGCCTCAAGACGCCGCTAATCAGTACCAAGATGCTTGGGTGAGTGTAAAATTTACTTGATTCTCCGCTTACAAGATTGGAGCGCTAGTGTTCCCCGAGAAAATTTTCTCCATAAGCCAATATGCTAGATTTTTTTTTTCACGTAAATATTATTTTAAAAAAAATCTCCTATCTCTACGTTTAAGGATTTTATATTGAAGAAAAAAAAACTTATTTTTTTTTTAATAATTTGCTTTCATGCTGAAATTGCCAAAACGTGTTTTTTTTTTACATAGGTTTAGATAGGATGGTGGGATCACAGCAAAATCGCGTAACTGTTCTATTCAATGGAAAAACCACAGAGCAAACATATACTTTTAGTAAAAAAATAATACTGTATTATTTGGTGGCTGCATGGAAGCTTCCTAAAGCCAATTAAAAATTGAATCAATCAAAGGATCACTCAACATTTTCTTCAATGGACACAGCATGAAAAGGCAATGGAAATGATATAGAGGCTACAAAATTATGCTAGTATAATTTTATTTTTTAATTTTATGTACGCCGACTAAAAGTGTCCCTGCCAAATAAAATAACATGAACCACCAAAAGTGAAATGACAAAAATAGTTCCCCAATTAAAAAATATCATAATATCATAGTTTTGAATTATCTTTTAATTAAATTAATTAAAACTTTTTCATTTATTCATCTCTATGTTGATAGAATTCTATTCAAGTTTGTAGCTTATTTTCAAAAACATTAAAATAATAATTTGAAACTTTTTAATATTTTAATGAAATTAAAAAAATAGGAGAGCAAAAGTTTTAAAGTTTAAATTAACTTAATTTATTTACCTTTCTTTTTTCTAACTTTTAATTTAAACATTTTAAACTTAGCCTGTGCTTTGAGGTATGTACACAACAAGTCGAATTATAATTTTATATATAATAAAAAAAATAATATATAAAATGTGCCAAGTGCGTTGCGGAATAAGTACGCTTTCTTTACTTTACAGTCTTTTACCCCTGTAAAGCAGGCAACTTTTCCAGCATGTGAGCACAGCAAATAGTATAACCTGAAAGGGGCAAGAATAAAATAGTGGACTATAAAGAAACATAGCATTTGAAAACCATTTAAAACTGATAGCTCAATATTTAATAAAAATATATAATATATAATTTTTATTGTTTTATATATTTGACAAAATGGACAAAAAAAGAGGTAAAATAAATTTCATTTTTTAGACACTTTTAACATATTTTCTCTTATTTTTTCTACCTCTTTCCCCCTTTCTTCCTTTTCCGAGGAAATAAGAGGAAAAATATGAAATTACATCTTCTTTCCTATTATTGAGCATGGAATATTATAAATATTTAATAAAATGTCTCCATTGTATCCTCAATTTAAGCGAAGAAATAATGTTTTTGAGGTGAAAATAAGATTAAGTTAAACGTGTTAGGTTGAGTTTGGAGTTTTTGTAATTATATATAATGTAAAGGCTTAATTTAGCATATAGATTAATAACACTATAGAAATAAAAGTAACATATATCTAGTTTTGAATAAAGCAAACAATAGTCTGCAATCTAAAAGCTTTGTAGTGTTTATTTGTATATAGTGCTTGTGTAAATATAAAAAAACATCACAAATATAAAAATGCAGAGAGACATGTATATATTAATGTATATAATATTGAAAGGTCAACTCCCCATGCTGAGAAGGTCAATTTCTGTAGCTAGATTTCTGTTATATGTAGTCAGAGCATTTAAAATAAAAGAGACGTAAAACTTCTTTTATTTTTTTTAATAACTCTTTACTTAAAAGAACTTTTAAAAACTTTTATATGAGTGGAAAAAGTCATCGTTTTATATTAATTTTTTATTTTAAACTTTGACTTTAATTTGATGTAGAGGTAGAGAATATAGGGATTTTTCAGCTTGGTGAATCGGAAAGTTTGGAACGAAATTTGTGTCAACTTTTGCTTCAAATATTCAGATAAAAGATAATCAACTTTATTTGAGTTAAAGGGAAAACGTATTAGATTAAAATCCCACACATACAAACTAAATTTAAGGAAATTTAAATTTAACTTATAATATACTATATTACCAGAAATAAATGGAATATTCAAATTTAATAATTTTGGAACAATTTTCTGTACCAAAATACCCACATATAATTAAGAAATACTAAACATATTTACATGACTACGACGTCACAGCATTTTGCAGAACGATTTTAAGTTTTTTAAAGGGTTAAAAAAATCTGAAAAAATCTTGATAGTTGAATATCGACCTCATTTTTTTTTTTTTTTTATTTTATTTTAATAGAGAAATGGATAGAGGGTGCAAAGTTATGCTACTCTGATTTTTTTCAGATTTTTTACGTCCCTGGAAGCATTTTATAAAATTATTGAAAGAGCATTTTGTGACGTCATGAGGCGCCTCTCCTTAAGAAAAGGATATGACTTGCCGCCACGTGACGTCACAAAAAGGACTTTCAATAATTTTTTTAAAAATACTTCCAGGGCTGCAAAAAATCTGAAAAAAATCAGGGTAGGATAACTTTGCACCCGCTATCCATTTCTGCAATAAAAAAAATTGAGGTCGATACTCGATACAACTTGATGATAAAACTCGAAGTCCTGACAAAGTACGCAAACAGCCACGCTCACCAACAACATTCATGCATACTCACAGACGACTGGAACTTTCTTATTCAACCCCCTTTTCTAAGAATCAAGAACTTATAAAATCTTGTCACGAACTTACACAAGATCTTAGTTGACATCTACTTTAAAATGTGTTAAGATCTTGCTTAAAAGTTGACAAGATCTTGATAAAAACTTCATAAATGCAACTTTACGCATCTAACAGCAAGCAGTCATCTAACTTTGGCACTACTTGTACCGGTACAGTACGTACACACAGTACTACTTGGTAGATCTACACCTAGTTATTTAAGTCTACCAAGGAGGTTACTTTACCGACTGGTTGCTACCACACGTCACTGATAAGAGATAAGAGTCTAAGATTGATATTTAAATTATACAGAAAAATATAAATATAAGTACAAAAATTTACAAATAATTTAATTAATTAATTAATTGGTGGTTGATCACATTGTGTATGGGCATTTGCCTTTTTCGATCCACCATTTGGGTTATTTTTCTTCTCTTTTCCTCCCATATTTTGTATTTTTAACCCACAATAAACAATTATTATTGTTATAATTGTACATTTGTAATAGTGGAAAACATAATCAAAAAAAGAACAGAAAAACAGTTATTATAGAACAAATATTATCATAAAATATATAATTAATATAAATTATTAGCAACATTAATTTCATAATAATATTTAGCACAATTATTCATATTCATACAGTATATTAAATTTTAATTTATTAATATTTTAAATGCTATATAAAAAGAGAATTATTTTTACAAATTCACACTAAAAAAATAATAAATTTGTTAGTTTTTACGGCTTACATAGTTAATAGGATTACATATGTACAGTACATGCTAATTAAATATTAAAATCTATATTTTAATATTAAATTAGAATTTATGAACTTTTAATAAAATAAGTTTATATTTCATGATTTGACATTTAAAGATAAGTTCCATTTCTGTGCATGGAAACTACTGCGATTGTTACACAAGTTTGTATTATTATATTCCTATGGGGAAGTTTTATAGTGTTAAAATAACGAGCATGACTAGAGCTGTGGCTTTACAAATCTCTCTCTCTCTCTCTCTCTCTCTCTCTCTCTCTCTCTCTCTCTCTCTCTCTCTCTCTCTCTCTCTCTCTCTCTCTCTCTCTTTTCGCTGCAAAACTCCAAGAGTGTTCACATTTGAATAATTTACTTAGTTGAACAATGGAATATATAGTACTGCATGACATACGTTGGTATCATGCAGTGCTAGGATCACACCATTACTTTATATTATTATACAGTCATGTGTGTTAGTTATTATATGAGACCGCAATATTTACCTGCATTATACAATTTTACAGTTTCTCAATGTCTATTTATTTTTCATTGTTAATTTAAATAATATGTAGATATTGATTTTTTTTATCTATAGAAGATAGGGTAGGTGTTTAGCATGTTCCTACACCGACCATTCAAACTCACGTTTCCATGTTTTTTTTTATATTTTTAATATGGATGCATTTTTTTTAAGTAAGGATTAAATCCATGTCTATGATATCCGCTAAGTTAAGTTTTTCATGCTAGATTTTTGCTGAAGTCATGCCCCTGATGTAAGTAGGCTAGCATATAAAAACAAAATAAATAATACATATTTTTACTTTATTAATTAAAATATTTTTGTTAAAAAAAAAAAAAATTAATACACTATAGATATCATAGAAAAAATCACACCAACAAAGAACAATAGGCCAGACCCACGTGATGTCACAGCAACACATATTGCATACTTTACAGGAGCCTGCCACGCCATATAGTGTTGTGTTGCATCAGCAGCGTGTAAGGGGAGAAAATGTAGAAAAATTAATTATAAATTATATACGGCGATTATTACATTTATATCGTTTCCATATCATCTGCTATAGTTTTAATAAGAATAAACAAACTACATTTTCGTGTCCTTAAATAATAATTATACCTGGCAACAAAGTCAATTTTTCTATTTTTTTTTTTTCAGTGGTTTTAAGCGTACAGTATGACAAGAGTAAGGGAAGGGAGGGGAGGTAAACAGCTGAGCGTTATCCTGTAAGTAGGCAACCCAACAATCTCGTGGCGCTACCCTATAAAAACTATTTTTGTCTATTTTTTTTTTTTTTTTTTTTTTTTTTTTTTTTTTATCATTTCTCCTATATGTGTTATAGCCAATAATATTTGTACCACCGCACTTCCCCTCTCGCGGTTTAAACATTACATTGTACCTTTTTCTCCTGAATTTATGTAAAACAAACAAACTACTCTGTATGGTGCCATAAATTTTTTTATCAAATTCAAATTTTTATTTCGATCATATAGGCTGTACAGCATGGATCACGTCAATTATTACATTAAATATTAATATGTAACATACTTAATTCTAATTAAAATTAGCCTAAATTTAATTAATTTAAACACATATACCCAAACAATATTTAAAAATATGATCTATAAAATTAATATAATAATTAAAATTCTGTCCTTTTAAACATCACATTAGCACCATAATATATTTAACACACCAACTTTTAAATTCAATTAAAAGTCTATACATCTTGACAAGTTAATTGGTTATTTTAACACTTTACTAGTAATAAATATTATAAATTAGTTATCCACTTCAGGTTCATGGTTTCCTGATTTTTACTTTATTTTTTATATTTTAGAGAGCGTCAGTATACCTTCCTATGATGCACTGTAAGTAAGGTTTCCACGATTCCCTTAGTAATTTTAATAATATAATCCCAGATTCTGCTGTTCTTAGTTATACTAACCCGATTACTAGATTTTTTTTTAAGATAATCTAAGATTGAGTAGAATACAAAGAAAATAATTAATGTAATGTTATATTTACAAAGAAGAAAATAATATTGAGCATAGAGAATAACAAATTTCAAATAATATACAGAGAAATATTAAAATTTAAAATATTGTGAAAAGTCATATCAATTCGCTCAAAGTTAGATTAAAATGTGATGTTTATATCTTTTTTACGTCAAGTTTGATCATACAGCAAAATTTATGAGCATTAATATTCGAGTATATACTCCCCAGTACAGAATTTACATGTTAAGGAATACATAATGTAGATCTTTATATCATGTACAGATTTCTATACTTATATATTCTCACTGCAGGATTGCATAACAACATTTTATAATATTAATATTTTTTTCTGATTTTTATTGTAAAAAATCTTTGTATATATAGTAAGTAAAAAAAAATTGAAACATGAAATGTGTTCCTCTAATCATTTGAGGAGGGGGGGGGGAATTTAAATTATAGGACAGTAGATCCATGTACTTAAGCATTTTTCTCTATATTGAGACCATTTTGAGGACCACTTAAATCACTCTATATATAGTCCTATAAAATTACACATCGCAATATAAGGAAATAGTGATAAATACTAAAATTAGACGATTAAATTTGAAATGTGAATATATTCTTCCATTTAAAAATTAATATTCCATACCACATATTGACATTAAAAGTTTAAGTCTTTGTGCAATATGAAACTAAAATAAGAATGAATTGAGTTCTGTGGCTAATGATACTGCTATATAAAGGAAAGACAGGTTAAAGTTAATCTAAAGACTTGCAAAGTTCAACTCGTCGAGACGACAAAGTTGAACAAAGTGATCCGATAAAGTTGCTGTCCAAGTTCTTGTAACCTGAGAACATGCACGTTGTAATGTAGCTACTTTGTGGCCGCAGAATGTAAATTAACACGGTAAAAGTACACCTTTCAAACGCTACTTCTGCCTCCTCCAATAGACAGAGAGATGCTTGCTTGCAATGGAGTATCGACCTCAAAATGTTTTATTGCAGAAATAGATAGAGCGTGCAAAGTTATGATACCCTGATTTTTTTCAGATTTTTTAGAGCCCGGGAACTGTTTTTAAAAAATTATTGAAAGTCCTTTTTGTGACGTCACTCGGCGGCAAGTCCTATCTTTTTCTTAAGGAGCGGCTTCTCGTGACGTCACAAAAAGAACTTTTAATAATTTTTTAAAAATAGTTCCCGGGCTCTAAAAAATTTGAAAAAAATCAGGGTAGCATAACTTTGCACGCTCTATCCATTTCTGCAGTAAAAAAAATTGAGGTTGATACTCCATTTCGGTGAGGTAAGAAGAGCTTCAATAGAGGCTTCAAGTGAGTGCGCAACTGTTGTCGCTAAGGTCTATCTTGCACTTGAAAATGAAGCAAAGTGTTTTTTTTTTTAACTTTTCTCAGTTATAAATCAAGTAAAAAATCTAAATCTTGAATTATCTACTTTATTTTTCAGTTTGGACCAAAGTTCCGTAAGGGAAAGTTCACTGAAAAATCTTATTCTTATAAAGTGAAAAAACGAATTTACTTTTTTTTTTTACATAGGTTTAGATAGGATGGTGGGAACACCGAAAAATCAACTGACTTGAAGCCTCAATATCAAAAGAGTTTTGATTCACCACACCTCCATACATAACATAGATTTTGTTCTTAATAAATTTAATATTGTAAGATAATATTTTGTATTAAAAACTCCGTTTCATACTCTCAGGAGCAGAGCAAATTTTATCTCTAATCTTTAAGGAAAACTTTATAAAACAAAATTTCAATGTATAATGCAAGCTTCGAAGTTTAATTTTTGTATTGAAGTTTCTACACTTTCCAAAATATATTATAAAATATTCACTTTAAAAGTAAACACAAAATTTATTTCTGATTAATGAATTTATTAAAATTTTATTATAAAATAATGTCTCAAGAAAAATTACTATTTTAAGTTATTTTAACTATAAATTTAAATTTTTTATTCAATCATTTTGATTGTACTAACATTGACAAACTTGGATCACTTTATGATAGAAAATAATAATAAAATAAAAACAAAACAAAAAATCTTGTTTCGACTAGAAAATTAAAATATATCGTAAGAATATACTGAATTAAAAAAAAAATGTTTTAGCCCCAAATGTTCTACTTTAATTTCATGCAATATTACCATCAAGTATATTTCATTCAGAACCTAGAAGAACTGGCTGCTTAACAGACAGATTTTCATTGTTTATATAATTCATATACCAACACGGCAGCTTTTGTTTATAATAATATAAAACCTCTGTGGATCTTACCGTCTGTTTTTATACCGTTATCTTGGGGTAATGAAGCGAAGAATATTCAGTAAAAAAAAAAACTCCGCGAGCACTCTGAGTATTTGTACAAACCTCTTCAAGTAGATTAAATTTTTCACGTTTATATAAACTTTGAACTTATCATCGAAATTCTTTGTCTGAGAGTTAATATAAATATTTAGGTACTCCCATGGTCATAAGTATCTCATTATTAAAGTAGAGCGTTCATCAGCTTATTAGTTCCCCTGAAAGTTATACAATTTGAACACGTTTTTGATATAAATTGTTAAAAGCATTTTTACGATGCAATCTAATTTCAAATTATGAAAACTACAATACGAAATGAGAATTTTGATAAAAATATTATACTGTAATGAATAAATTTTGTTTGAAATCCTCAACTGAAGCGCCTAAATTGGATTAAAATTATGTTTGCTTCTCTGCCGTGCTTCTATAAATAAATAAAGATTTTCATTTTGTTTAAAAAAAAAGAGAAAAAATTAAAACTTTGTAAACTTACACAAATAAAATTGCATCCAGTTAAGTTTATAGATTTTGTCTTTAAAATAAGAATTAACTTTTATTGTGCTTCTAATAAGGCTTATTTACGATTTTTCATGAATGAATCGTGGACTTTTTTCCAGGCATTATCGGTTAGTGTTGCATATCATAAAATAATTTTAATATTTATTATTTTCTCATGAAACTATAATAAATACAAGGAATAGTTGGATGGGCTGGTGATTTATTACATGAAAATACGTTATTTATATTTATCACGTTATTCCTTTGCCATGTTTTTAATAATAGAAACGGAAATAAATATTTAAATTTAAAATAAAATGCTTCGAAATATCAAACAGTTTAAAAGGATTTAAATAATTAAACTTTTCAATATGATAAATTGATAAATATAATGTTTAAATGTTTTATTTTAAAATATGGCTAGATATTTTAGTTATATTGTGCTAAAAATATAATCTTTACAGTTTTATTTATTTATTTATTGTGAGAAGAATTTTGATTGTATTTATAAAATGCTAAAAATACAATAATAAATAATGTCAAACTAACAAACTTCTTGATTAAAATAACAAACATTGCTACATAATAACTTATATACAATAATGTAATTCAGGAATAAAATTCTAATAGCAAATTGAAAAAAAAAAACAATATTTTTTAATATTTTTTTTTTAATAAGATAAAAAATTAAAATATAATCAATAATTTTTTTTAGTAAAATTTTTATATCTGGCCTTACCTCATCGCTTCATAGTCACTATTTGAAGTAAAAATATTCAAAAATCTTGATTTGGAAAGACTAGAAATATATTTGAGTTATTTGCTACTAACACGTAATATTATCATGAAAATGAAAGAGTATCTAATAAATATTGTGTCAAATTATTTAAAACTTTATTTGCATAAACACACAATATAATTATGTAAATAATGTTGCTGCATATTCCTCCTTCATTTTGTTGAAAAATGCTTTTAAAAGCAGACACGCTTGGCTTGTTCGCTTCATTAAGAGAGCTCAGCAAAAAAATGAAAAGAAGAGCTCTCCTGGAGATTATGCTCATGGTACAGACTAGCTTATAAAAATTGAGACAATGAAGTATCGACCTCAATTTTTTTTATTGCAGAAAAGGATAGAGGGTGCAAAGTTATGCTACCCTGATTTTTTTCAGATTTTTTAGAGTCCTGGAACTATTTTTAAAAAATTATTGAAAGTCCTTTTTGTGACGTCACGCGGCGTTAAGTCCTATCTTTTTCTTAAGGAGCGGCGTCTCGTGACGTCACAAAAAGAACTTTCAATAAATTTTTAAAAATACTTCCTGCATGGGCTCTAAAAAATCTGAAAAAAAATCATGTTAGCATAACTTTGCACCCTCTATCCATTTCTGCAATAAAAAAAATTGAGGACAATACTCTATTGTTATACTGTACTATAATATTATTTTTGATTGCAATTGTACACTTGTTGACTTGGAAAATGTCCCATTTGCAGCCATAATTGTTAATCACCATGCTCTTTAATATTCTTACAAGGCATGGTAATGGACAACATACATGAACATTTTTATTGCAGAAATGAATAGAGGGTACCAAATTATGCTACTATGAAATTTTTAAGATTTTTTTGAAACCGAGAACTATTTTTAAATAATTATTGAAAGTGCGGCCACGCCCCCTGGAGGCGTCAATAGGCGTCCAGTCTCTATCCTTTTTATTAAGGATTCAGGGGTGCCAACTGAAATCACAGGACTTTCAATAATTATTTAAAAATAGTTCCGGGTCTCAAAAGAATCTGAAAAAAATCAGAGTAGCATAATTTGGTACCCTCTATTCATTTCTGCTCTAAATTTTCTCCATTTTATGTATGTCTGTTGTCCATTGGCCACAAATGGAAATTTTCCGAGGCGACGACTGTACAATTTGATTATTAAAAATTGATAATTCGTCCTTCGTCCAGAATAATGAGCTATCTGCATTACACGTAAGCCCCATTAATTGCACTTACCTGAAATAGCAGATAGTTTGTTATCATACACAATCGTGGTTGGAGATAGCTCATTATTCCAGACGAGGGACGTTCTATGGAACAACAGTTCAAATGGAAGTTTTTTCTTTCTTGTCACCATCATTGCATTGTTCACTTTAACAAACGACATTTGCTCTCCGCAAACAAGCAGAGTTGTCATCAAGATGACGGGAATCGCAACTAAAGAAAGTGAACAATGAAGTGACAATGACGATCTCGAGTTAAAATAAATCTCGAATTTTATTTTTTTTTTTTATTTATTTATTTTTTTTAACAAGGATACCTCCCTATAAGAGTTTACAGCTCGCAGTGGGGTAATGGGCAGGGATAAGGTAGGTTACGGATGGTGGTTACCCATCCCATGCAGCATTCGCTGAAGTGAGACTGAGGGAACTGTAGAAAACCTCAGTCAGGACGGACACCTCTACTTTTTATCAATGGACCAAAGTGATGTCCAAAGCCTGGGGAACCACACACAAGTGCATCACTACACTGGGTGGAAAGCGAGACGAATTTACCCCAAGGAGGGAGCTTCATGATTTTTACTTGAAACGGTCACCCATTCAATTTCTAACCACGCTCGACGTTGCTTGACTTCGGTGATCTAGTGAGAACCGGTCAATGTTCAACCTCACTTATTTACTTTTAACGTCTCTTCTTCTTTTTTTCCTTTTTTTCCGAGGAAAAAAAAATAATATATCGTCTTTTTTCCTCTTATAATGAGCAAATGTTAAAAAATTTGTCTTCTTTTTATCCTTACTTTGAATAAGGAAGAAATAAGATGTGTTTGGAGGTAAAAAGATGTAATAAGATTAGACTTGTAAAGGATGAATTGAAGATGTAATTTTTAACTATAATAGGATCGAGGGAAAAAGGAAAAAAACTGTATATAGTTTTGCTGATGTAAAATTTAATTTGAACTACCTTTATTTATGATAACAAAACTACTGCGCAGTTCGTATATTGTATAATACTACAACGTAATTACACGTGCCATTGTTGAGGTAATTCAAACTAATTTACTCACCTTTACCACAAGCATTGTTATAACTAATTATTCTCAGTATACGTTTTGCAGCATTCCAAGTAACCAATTATAATATTAATGAATAAACTTTTATTCATTAATCAAACCTTTGATTACGAAAGTAACGTGAAGGTAAAAATCTGCAACGCAATTCTCAAACAAATGAAATAGAATACAAATCCTTAGTAACAAGAAACAAAACTCCCAAATGAAACATTGTAGAAATACCATCAATTATTTGTATTATAAAACGAATATTATACTCTGCTCCACTTTGGTATATATTTTTAATTCCATTCTTTGTATTCCCTGAAAGCGGGCTAGCTAACGGTAGTATATACTGTATATAAAGTTCAAACAAACAATAAAATATTTCGTAAAGCATATAACTATTTCATAATTATATCAATGTCGTATACAATGAGATATTAGAATGTGAAAATTTTAGTGGCTTAATCGAAAGAAGGGATAAAAATATGGTACTGTGAATTTTTTCAGACTTTTCTGAGACCGGGAACTATTTTTAAAAAAATAGACTTTCAATAAATTTTTAAAAATAGTTCCCGGTCTCAGAAAAATCTGAAAAAAATTCACAGTACCATATCTTTACCCCTTCTTTCGATGAAGCCACTAAAATTTTCACATTCTAATATCTCATTGTTTTAAATATTTGTTTGATTATTTTATTACATTTATTTATTTTATTAAAATTTGATATTTGACATGATCAAGGTCCGTTTAATACAGTATTATTTACAACCTAAAAAAAATATATATTTTTAACATCATATAAAACTTTTTACAATATCATTTTTATACGCGAATTTACACAGTCTGTTTGGCAAACAAAAAATATTGATAAAAAAACACGCTGGTGATTACATCTAAACAAATTCGTTTACACGGAGAGTTTTTGTTTTATCGAAGCAAAAAAATTCCTCGTCACGTGCGTCAGTGGAGGTGAATAAAACCTCGTCTGAAATAAACCTCGTCAAAGCTCGTCAACAATTCAATAAAGTTCTGGGAATATTATAATCCGAGTTTTTTTTTTAATTATAGCAATGATATTTTTTATTTGTCATATTTTTTTATAACGTTTTGTAGTTGATAAATTGAATGAAACGGATTTAGATGGTACACAAAAAAGATAATAATTGACTCAGTAAAGTTTTTTATTTAAAAAAAATGGAATCCAATTTTTAATTGCAAGTTTGGATAGAGAACCTTCTATAATGCAACATGTTTTTTTTTATAATTATATTTATAATCCCGCATTTATAAAAAAAATCACATTACACAACTCAAGGTTTTGTATCCAAATATGTAATTGAAAATTTATGAAATCAGAAAATTGTGTCGAATGGAATTTAGTACGGTCAAATCCCCTCCGGAAGTAACCGGAAGTGTAAATTTTGTTGCTATTGTGCTTGTAAATTCAGTTTTGAAACTTTGCTGAGGAATTGGCAGTAGAAATACTGAAATATATGACATGCATGTATATTGCAAAGCATACAAATAATACATCAGCCACTATATAAGACCCGAACCTACCGTTACCAAATCTCTGAAAGCGAGAGTTTAAGTCTGTGAAATTACCGGAAATGACGTAAATAACGGAGTTTCCGCTTTTATTACAACGTCATATATCCCCAAAGTAAGGGGGAAATGGGTAGAAACTACGTCACTTCCGGCTACTTCCGGATAAAATATCATATAAAATAGACCGTAGCTGTCATCACACTGTAATAATTACTGCTCGACGCTTGACCGTTCCACCCTAATATGCTCAGGCTGTTACCATAATCCATGGACCATACCAACATAAACTGCACGGTGGACTGCCGCAAATGTAGAGAGCAAAAAGTGACAAATTGTCATTAAAAGGGATGTGATTATAAGGGTCATGCAGCTTCAACTGAAATATAGTCGAATTAATTTTAAATTTCTGTTGGAAGTTTGTGAATATTCTGTTAGCAATGGACAAACTTCATGACCTTTTTACTTCATATTTGTATAGAGGAACTCGAGTTTTTTCAAACTTTTTTTAACACTCAAACACCCTCAAAATCAAAGGGAAAGATAATGTGACGTCATAGTCATGCAAATATTTAGCATGCAAGTATAGGGAAATACTTTGCATGACTATGACGTCACAGTGTCTTTCCCTTCGATTTTTGAGGGTTAAAAATCTGAAGAGGTCCTCTATCCAAATATATGCAATAAAATTTGTCATGATGTTTGTCCATTCAGTTTTTTTAAATTTTGCAGTTTTTTGTAGCAAAATTATTGAATTACATGTTCAACGCTGAAATATGAATAAGAAGGCCAGAAATTTTGAACTTCAAGCTACTTCCGGAAGGAATATCATGTAAATTTGACTATAATATTGCCCACATATAACTGCAAACTACAGCAATTTTGTTCTGCCAAGCAGAGTAGTATTAATATGTGGTGAAGTTGTTTGCAGTGAAAGACCTAAATAGTTATTTTAAACATGTAAATGTATAAAAATTTAAACGTAAAAGTGCAACAATATGGTGCATAATAAAAAAATAAATGTTAAATAATATTATAAAGTATTTTATACCCTTAGGTATTAAAGGTAAATTTAAATAAAAATACAATATCGTTATTCTTTTTTATGTTTTTCTAGATAAACGATGACACAATTTACATAGCAGATTAAAGCAGAAATAACAGAGAGAGAGAGAGAGAGAGAGAGAGAGAGAGAGAGAGAGAGAGAGAGAGAGAGAGAGAGAGAGAGAGAGAGAGAGAGAGAGAGAGAGAGAGAGAGAGAGAGAGAGAGAGAGAGAGAGAGAGAGAGAATGAGTATAATTACAGCATGATATAATACAGAGATCTTTACTACTTAACTATTATAAATTAGTGTTTTTATTATATATGAAGACGAAACGTTTAAATTTAATTTATATCTAAAAATAAATTTAATTAATTAATTTTTATTGGAGGAAATAAGATGTGTTTTTGAGGCAAAAATATTAGGTTTAGAATTGTAAAGGATGAGTTGAAGACGTAATTTTTCAACTAGAATTTTCATTCAAAATGCTATACATTTTTACAATATTTTTGTTTTTATTTTTGATAATTGAGAAGTATAAAATTTGAATTTGAATTGTTTTCATGGAAGATGAATTTTAACATAAAAAAATACGTACGTATCTGTAGACTACGCAATTACATACAAACATAGCAGGTAGCTTTGTTATAAATTTAATTATAATTTATAAACACAATTTTGTATACATCTGGGTTGACGTAGCTATATATAAACATGGCTTTATAAATGTTAAATTTTGTTGAGAGTTGAATAACATGAAAGAGGAAGTATATAGTTGTGTTTATTAACTGTGTTAAGATGTTTTGTTACATCCCCGGAGTCTTTTAATTAATTAACTTCTCGTATCACAATTAAAACATTGAAATTTGAAACAATTACATTCATGATGTGCATTGAAGTACTTGTAATAACAAGTTTTATTGCAATATCTCAAGATAGTTAAAAGTACTTTAACTTATACTTATTTAAATAAATGTTATGTTTTTATTAAAATGTTGTAATTAAAGTTAACCACTTAAAAGTTAACGTATTTTTATTCTTTTTTATGGCAGATGGTATGTTGTTGATAAAACGATTTTCCACGCGTGCTTATATTGTTAAGGTGCAATCGAAAAGTAATAAAATATTATTCATGAATTATAAATATAGTGTATATTATATAATGAGATATTAGAATGTGAAAATTTTTAGTGGCTTAATCGAAAGAAGGGGTAAAAATATGGTAGTGGGAATTTTTTCAGATTTTTCTCCTTAAGAAAAAGGATAGGGCAGTGCCGCCCGTGACGTCATAAAATAGACTTTCAATAATTTTTTAAAAATAGTTCCTGGTCTCAGAAAAATATGAAAAAATTCACAGTACCATATTTTTATCCCTTCTTTCGATTAAGCCACTAAAATTTTCACATTCTAATATCTCATTTCTGAAGCATGATATTTTTATATTAATATAATATATCACCTCGAAATAAATTATTTAAAAAATGCCACTAATTTCTCTTTCAATTAAAGACTACTTTATGTTACATGTCCATATTTGAATCTATTAAGCACTAATTGTAGTTTAATCGATGCTTAAATTCCAAGAGAAATAATTAATATTAGCAAATTAATGTAGTTTTTGTACAAAATGTTGTTGACTATACACATATAAATACAGTAGATCCTATCTTTTACTCTTTTTACATACAGTACCATATAAGAATTATAAGTAGCTAAGTTAGTGCTTTGAGGTTAATGGTCCGCTGTGTGATGGTATCTTATGTGACATGTTCAAAGCTCCTGCACCGACCGTTATGTCTTAAGTTTACACGTAGTTCCCTCACGTTAGTAAGGCAAATGCTATAGCCACGAAAGCAACTTGACTTAACCCTGTCTCCTAAAAAAATGAAACTTTTTCAATCAATACTATCATGATGATAACTGTAAGGGTTGATGATTGTCTTATTCTTATGGGAGTGATTAGGAAACGAAAGAACCCTTTTCTCTAGAATCAATCTCGAGCGACAGTGACAAATGTGTGATAATCAAGGTAATAAATTTGACATTTCGAGAAGATGTAACGTCAACACTTTGTTATCATCGGAGATAAGAAAGGCTCCAGCGCCTCTAGCGGACACTTTACGTACTTGTCAAGCAGTGCTTGACCTTCTTCATGCCTATCTCAACATTCAATCGATAGGCAGGTATATCAACAGAGCAGTCAAGATTCGACCAACTTAACTCTGCAACCGGAAGTGGACTGGAATAGTTAATATAGAATGAAAAGACAGTAAAATAAAGTTTTAATTTATTTGTTCATTTCTGAGAGAGAGAGAGACAGAAAGAGACAGAGAGAGAGAGAGAGAGAGAGAGAGAAAGAGAGAGAGAGAGAGTGAGAACAACTACAAACAAACCTTTAAATAGGCAACCTGCATGCATGAAATGATGTATGGGATATTTGAATAGAGGACCTCGAGTTATTGTTTTTTAATATAATTCTGGAGTTAGATTTACATTTATATATTATGCCTCTAACGCTCTTAAAATCATGATGCAAAATGCTATTACGTTATAGTCAGAATATTGAACACGCAAGCATGGTTATGACGTCATAACGTATTTCAACTGAATTTTGAGAGCGTTAAAAAAAAAGTTTAAAAAATTAAAAAAATTTAAATAAAACTGTACTCGTATAATATACTTTAAAACAATTATGTATACACAAATTTCCGATTATCGATTCTGAACATTTCAGATTTATCGAATACAATCGATAGTATTGATATTGATAGTGTTCTTGTGTCACTTCGACTGTAGTAGCAACTCATACATGAGCTAGAGATTGGAGCATGTACCATTTTCGCAAAGTTTATATCGCACATTTATGATTTATCGAATACAATCGATAGTACTGATATCGATAGTGCTCTTGTGTCACTTCGACTGTAGTAGCAACTCATACATGAGCTAGAGATTGGAGCATGTACCATTTTCGCAAAGGTTATACCGCTGGGATTTAGAATTGAACGATTTGGGTTTGATATTTGAACGGCGAGTCTACTAGATTTATTCTTCTCAGAGATGATATAAATATCCTCTATGTAACGTACTGATAATATTTTCTTTAAGTGTTTTATAACGACTTATCAATATCATAATATTTTATTTTTTTTTATTCAATGGATTTATTGACTTCAAAAAGTTGATGGATGCATGTAAGTGAGTACTGTAAATAACACCCATTTGTGCATTTGGGAAGTGATTGACGGCATTCTCCATCAATTGAATGAGGTTTGCATGATTCCCTCAGTCACATCTAAGCAAATGCTGTGATAGATTGCTAGAGTGGGAAGGGACATACGAAATCCTAAGAATCCCTAAGGTAAGGTCCACGAAGAGAATAGGAATTAAAACAAATGCATGGATTATGTCGATTAATAAACGCCAATTTTTCTTTTCAAATTCGATACAAAAATTGTAAACATTTATTAATTTACTTCAGAATAGTATTTGCTTAAAAATTAATTGTAATAAATTAAATTAATTAATAATAATAACCATAGTTGTTTTAGAGAGTTTTAGGGAGTTTTGTAAAGAATTGTTTTATTATTGATTTCAATTTCAAAGTGTTTATCAACTAAAAAAAAAAAAAAAACTTTATAACGAATTAAAACTAAGCACAATTATTTTACTTCATAACATGATTTAAAGTGCATTTAGCTAATAAATTGCAATTGTAAATATGCACTATAAGTTCTACAGTATAAAAAGTTAGATTATTTAATAAATCAATAATTTTATTTTATAAAATTGTGCAATAAAGCTAATAAATAATTTTTATGCAATATATTTTTCACAATAAAAAAAATCATCCTTTTATATCTTAAATTGTATTTAAAAAGTCAACAGCTATATATTATAAAATGCAAGATAGCTAATAAATCACTTTTATTTGCGCTTTATACATTTTTCCGGTACATAGAAAAAACAATAGTCTTGTATTTAAATTAGTCTGTAGAACAAGAAAGTGGATGGAGAAATGCAAACACAGTCATCAAAATAATATATAATTACACGATCTACAGTACTTTGTAATTACGATTTTAATGCTAATTTATGCACCCCAAGCAATCAAATCTCTGTTATTGCATGTTAATTAAGTTACGACTTTTAGATGAGTTAATTACTGCTGAAATCAACCATAGTGATAGCTTTTCTAATATCATATCATTAGATGGTATGCCATAACTTGTAGCAGTGATGGATTTATTTGTTATTTTTAAAATTTATTTAGTGTTGTCCAACTATAAAGGACATAAAGGACCAAGAGATGGCGCTGACGTCTGAAAATTTTGCTCTTTACATCGAGGATACGGCAATACCTATAGCATCGGAAGAATCACAAATATTATCAAATTTTTAGGAAAGAAATCACTTGCGAAGTTGAAATATTTTTGTTATATTATTTGTCCGAAAGTATTTGACAACTAATTCATGGTGTTGTCATTTCTGTAAAATTATGCTGTGGCTGCTGAAAGAGTGTTTACATGATTTTACAATGTTAATCACAAACAGCAATCCTCACCAGACGCACGTAGTTCCACCACCAGGTTCGCACTAACTTTATGACGCCAATAGAGAATACATCTATAAGTTATAGGAAACTTATTATTAATTATTATTAATTGTATACTGGTATAATAATTATTACAGAAATGTGCAGACAATCCTGTCTGGAGAAAAATTACAAAAAAAAAATACATATTTTGATATTTTGAAATTTTTCATTTCAACTTTTTTAAAAAACTGAATCTATATTTATTTTAGCTTGGGTAAAAACAAAATATGTAAGTGTTATATTTTACAACCCTTAAAATTTTGCATATCATGCATGTCTACTATAGAGTTACATCGTCAGCAAAAATACTCAATCAGGGTTTTAACAATTTTTGGTTCAACAGATTTGCAAGGTTAGCAGTAATTTCAGATTCGTTAAAATGTCAACGTCTTGGCGAAGATTTGTTCATAATTACCACCATCAAATCAACACGGTTCACTTTAATCTGCAAATGAGAGGCCTCAGGCAGGCAGGTGGAGATTGGAAAACAGTGATCAGAATCAATAACAGAGAAAGAGAGAGAGAGAGAGAGAGAGAGAGAGAGAGAGAGAGAGAGAGAGAGAGAGAGAGAGAGAGAGAGAGAGAGAGAGAGAGAGAGAGAGAGAGAGAGAGAGAGAGAGAGAGAGAGAGAGAGAGATTCACATCGCCAGCTGCTGTCTGCAACTAGTTAAAATTGAAATACTTGATGTTTATGATTATTGATTTGTGGGTTTGTGGCATTGGTTGTTGCATTATTTACAATGTTCGTTAAAGTTTTATTTTTCTCTATTAAAATATAGCAAGTTGAGAGTAGTTTTTTGTTGTAAAGTTTTATTTTTAAATTGAAAAATTATGAATTATTAAAATATTATTTTGTAGCGAAATAATCCAACACGGAATTAAGGCGTATCAAGGTATACTAACCTTGAGGTGAGTGATACATTTAAAGTTTTTTTGTTGTACGAAAACAATTTAACTCTCTTATAACCAGGCGATTTTTCGTCACGTGCCATACCAAGGGGGAGGGGAGAGAGGTCAAAACGACACATGTTAAAGAAAAAGTTAGTCTTTTTGTCATTTTTATTTTTACGGAAATATATTCCTGGGTGGCTAACTAAGTATTACATTTTTTTTTTTTTTTCAGAATTTTTAAAGCTCACACTTTTTTCCCACTTTTAAAGAGTTATGGTTCGTCTCGCCCCTCCCCTCCTTTATATATAGCAGTGCTTCTAAATAATAGAATATTAACACAAGATCATACCGTACAAGTATTACCTGGTACATTTCATGTATTTAACGATATCACTAAGTATTTATATAAATCATACCTCTGGCTATATCTGCTCTCTACCAGACAGTTATAGCAAAGTTCATGCCGTGGTGCTCAATGCGCTCAGGCAAAGAGAGCTTCCAATTTCCGATCAGGAATTCCAGCTCGAGTAAATCCCTGAAGTAACTGAATTAATGATATCTGATCACTGAGTCGATTATGGCTTTTAGTGGAGTCTCTCTCTCTCTCTCTCTCTCTCTCTCTCTCTCTCTCTCTCTCTCTCTCTCTCTCTCTCTCTCTCTCTCTCTCTCTCTCTCTCTCCACTCTGTTATTGATTCTGATCACCTTTTTTTCCAATCTCCACCTGCTTCGCGCCTCTAATTTGCAGATTTCAACCGTGTTGTTTTGATGGCGGTAATTACGAACAAATCTTCGTCAAGACGTTTATGATTTATGTAAAAATATATATATAGTATGGGAATGAAGTATAAGTATAAAGTAAGTTATGTTATACGACGGATATACCTTAGTTTAAAATTTTCGTCTTTAATTAACTAATAACACGTCAAGATATAATCTTTTAATTACGTGTTTTTTTTTTTTACAAGGATACACCCCTATAAGAGCTTACAGCTCGCGGCGGGATACTGGGTAGGGATGAGGTAGGGAACGGATAGTGGCCATGCACGACCCGCATTCTTACACGTCCCAGCATTCGCTGAGGTGAGACTGAGGGAACCGTGGAAAACCTCAGTCAAGACGGACACCTCTACTTTTTCTCAATGGACCAAAGCAATGTCCAAAGCCTGGGGAACCACACACAAGTGCATCACTGCACTGGGTGGAAAGCGAGATGAAGTTACCCCAGGGAGGGAGCAGCGTATTTTTTACTTGAAACGGTCACCCATCCAAGTTCTAACCACGCTCGACGTAGCCTGACTTCGGTGATCTAACGAAAACCGGTCAATGCACTTGCGCCACGCTCGACCTAGAAACACATTTTATTCTTCGCTCAAAGCAAAAATGAAATGGAGGCAATACTTTTAACATTTCATGCCCAATAAGTGGAAAAAAAAAAAAAAAAAAAAAAAAAACGTAGTCTTGTCTTTTTCCCTTGAAATCGGTGTAAAATATATAGGAGAAAAAAAGACAAGGAGAGACATGATTTAAAAATTAAATTATTAATTAATTATAATTAAAGATTATATATACTCTTTATACATGGATAACGGTACACCAAAGCTGTAAAATTTTAATTAGTATATACATTATAATATTGTGTACTGTTATAACTTAGTAATTACGATTAATTATTAATTAATTAATTAGTAATTAATAATTATAACTAACTTAGTAATTAATTCGTATATATAAAAAATAATAACATTGTCATTCCACGCAGAAGAATTTTACTAAAATATTTAATTTTGTGTTCTTGTAATTTATTCTTCTGTTTTTCTTAATGAAGAAATGAAGCTGTGGAATATTAAACAAGATAAAATTATAACTTAAACATTCTTGCATGGAATTTAATTCTATCAGACTTTTCCAGAAGATTTAATTTTAGTTTCTTCAAGTTAAATTAGTAAGAATAAAGATGTTTCTACAATTAGTGAAGAGATAAAAAAGTACATGGTTTTAAATCCACAATCACAGAACAGTTACAAAAGTTTTCTTGTGGTTTAATTATTATTTTTATGAGAGAAAATCTTTCGCTACAATTATCACAAAATCCAAGCAAATCTTTTGTAAGATTTTAATTTCAGATTAACGTACAAAGAGTCTTTTATAATAGGACTTTTGTTTAATTTACTCAAGCCTCCATGCATGAGCGTCCTCAAAAGTTAATTCAATTGCCATGGAGGTAAAATTTTTCCTACTGGATCAATCCATGCTCTTCTAGTTCACAAATTCACCACCATGGCACCACCTATGTCTACAATTGCGACAAAGCTTCTTTAATTCACCACTAGATGGAATAAGCTACTATAATGTTCAATAATATTATATGGAATTTCTGGAAGTTTTTTTGGGTGCAAATTTTTGTTTGCAGAAATTTTATATTTTCATTTCATAAAATTATTTCTTAAGAAAACCTAGAGCTATTATTTTCAATTTTACTGCTAAAATATATTTAACAGGTACGAAATTTAATTTAGATAACAGTCATATAACGGGTCTTTCACCATACGTCAGAAAACAATATGACGTCATAATTGTGTAAGCAAAAAATTGTTAGCGGCATAGCAAATACGTGCTAAAGTTGGTCTTGAAATTAATTTCTCCTTATAACAATTCGTATCATTTTTCGTAGAATTTTCTTTCATAAATGGTGACAAGAAGAACCAAATTATGGTAGTGAAAAAAAATATTTGGCGACCAAAACTGTTATGAGAAAAGAGGTGTTGTGAGTTACGTTAACACGCACAGCATATATGATTTTAGGGTTTTCTGCCTACATCCCGAAGATCTTTGGACGGCTTCGGGCATCTCCGTGCGTGCTACCCAAAATGTAAACATGAAATTCCCGTATAGATTAAAATTGAATAAAATCATTAACTAGTTGCTTAAATTTAGTTGCCAATTTAGGTACCATTCACAGTAGATTTAGATCTCGACACATAAAAAGAAATTGTCAATAAATGATGTAATAACTCACATATGACTATAATCAAAACTCTCCTCAAATGTCCCACAGCATAGAACAACGCTAGTAAAAATATTAGCTTATAAATTAAAATATTTTAGCTACAAAGCTTATGTAAAACGAAATCACCCACTAATCAATACATTTTTTTTTCTCTTGAGGGAAAATTCAATCAATAAAATTAAACAAGTTATCAAAAGTTGATACATATTTTAAAGCTGTCATGCTACCTATATTAAAAATAATTTATTAATGTAAAAAAAAAAAATACAGGCAAAGTGATAATGGATAATATATATTTGTTATCGTTAGGTACCGGATTTTTAAGCTGTAACGAATTTTAAATTTACATAGCATGTCAAAACTAATGAAACACGAATCATGAATTTTCATGGTCAAAAAACGCATTTTTTTAAGCTTAAAAAAGATAACTTATCATAGATAATTTATTGTAGATACAGTGATGCATACATAATTATAATGAATATTATAAAAAACATAATTTTATGACCTTAATTTTATTTATTGGAATATATTAAACATATTAATTTTTCGAATTAAGAGTCGAAAATACAATTTTACATCCTAGTTGAAAAATTACGTCTTCAACTCATCCTTTACACGTCTAAACCTAATCTTATAACGTCATTTTACTAAAAAAAAAAAACATCTTATTTCCTCCTCGCTCAAAGTGAGGATGAAATGGAGACAATTTTTCTAACATTTCATGTTCAATAAGAAGAAAAAATCTCATCTCTTCTGTTTTCCTCTAAAATGGTACAAAATAAGAAGGAAATTAGACGAGAGGAGAGCTTAATAGCGAATAAAAGATGAAATTTACGTATTTAAATTCGGGCACGTTAAAATATAATTCTCCGTCACGCCACCTATAGTGTATTTTCAGCTCATAAAATGTTTTAATTTATTTCCATAATAACCCGCTCCACTCTTCTGTCATATAAACACAAGATATTGCTAAAGTAAATGTAATTATCACAATACATGTCAACAGTTACCTGCTAATTTATTATTCATACACCTGCGTGCGCACACCTGGACAAATTATCGCAAATTTCTGCTCGCATAGCAAAGTAAATAATTAGTAGTAATTATATCTTGAAATTGTGCACTGGAATGGAATGTGTACTAATTGTGTTTAGTTTGTACGATAATGTATATTTAGTACTAATAATAGATTAACATACATTTCATGTATTAAAATTAATTAGAATTCGATAAAAATAAAATATTATTTGTTTGATTTTATATTTATTAAAAAACATGTTTACTAAACATAATTTCGTCAACTGAATGAAGTATAAACCTCAAAATTTTTTATTGCAGAAATGGATAGAGCGTGCAAAGTTATGCTCCCCTGATTTTTTACAGATTTTTTTGAGCCCGGGAACTATTTTTAAAAAATTATTGAAAGTCCTTTTTGTGACGTCACGAGGCGGCAAGTCCTATCTTTTTCTTAAGGAGCGGCGTCTCGTGTCGGCACAAAAAGAATTTTCACTAATTTTTTAAAAATAGTTCCCGGGCTCAAAAAAATCTGAAAAAAATCAGGGTAGCATAACTTTGCACGCTCTATCCATTTCTGCAATAAAAAAAATTGAGGTCAATACTCTATATATATCATTAATTATATATATATATATATTTTTTTTATTAATTTTCATTACGCATATTAATGAATGGACACTATGTTAATGACTATTTTCAATTAAAAATTGGATTTAATTGGACATGGAACATCTCGTTTTAAATTGTATAAATAAAAGAAAAAAACTAAAAAATTAGGGATTGTTTTTTAGAAAAATTTATTTTACATAATTTCTTTCATTTTTGTTATAAATAAAAATTTTAAAATTAACAATTATTTTCCTTTGACAATGAGGTTAGTATTTTCTGCAATTTAAGGCTTCATGCCGTTTGTAATACAAAAATTCCATACAGAACCCACAAAATTAGTATTCCCATATATTTTAAAAGTTAAAATTCACTTAATATATAAGGAGATTATTGGAATAAACGACATTTCTTTGTAGATTTGGTTCATTTAGCAATTTTAATAAATATGTTTAGATATTAGTAATCAGTTGATCGTAATAAATAATTTAATAACATGCATGATTTTAATAATTCCACTAGAGGGAGTTGCAATAATTTTATATTATATAAACGAAGAACACAATTTTCAGGTATCATTCGAATTAATGTTATTAGTGGTACTTGCTTCTCATTATATCCTTATAACTATCGCATCATATGAGAGTTTATAATTATTATTACCTTTACACATACCTTTGTTCCAGGTATTTAACAAACAGGGTCATTGACCCTACAATTACATTACTGAAATGGTGCTAGGTCGTTGTAGTACATACAGTGGCTTATGTTAGACTACATAATTAATTTAAGTTCATGTCTGTGGTTTGTAACCTCAGATTAATTTGAGGTCTCTTTATCCTGATCAAACATGTTGAAACTAGCTACAATGTGATATAATTATTTATTACATATGATCCCTAATATTGAGCTATCTGCCTATTTTGATTTCGTTGCAATAAATGAGCGCAACAATGAGTTTCATTTTATACTCTTAATTGCACTCACCTGAAATAGGAGATAGTTCATTATTGCAACGAAATCGTCGTCTTGGAAAATTTCTCACTTGCAGCCTTGTTAATCAAAATGTACTGTGTTATTCTTATGGGGCACGGTAATTAACAAGGCTGCAAAGGGAAATTTTCTGAGACGAAGACTGTACAAATAGCTTATTATTCCTGACGAAGAACGATATAATAAAACAACCTTCAGGATTTTTTTATTGCATATTTGGAAAGAGAACCTCGAATCATATGTATTGCATTTTTCCCCGATTTTTAAAAGCCCTTAAAATCGTGTTGTAAAAAGCTGTGACGTCACAGTCATGCAATTATTTAATACGCAAGCATAGAGAAAGACATTGCATGACTGTAATGTCACAGATTTTTTCCCTTCGATTTTGATTATCATGCACTGTAAGACTATTAATACAGGGCATGGTGATTAGCAAAGTTGCAAGGGGATAATTTCCAAGGGTACTTTGGAAACAGTAAAACAACTGCATAAGATAATTTGGTAAAGAAATACAAAATAAGGCCAGGTATTAGTAAAATAGGGACGATATTAAATTCTTTTAAAACCATTTTATTAATTTACTACTATTTTATACTGTTTCTATTGCAAGTCTTTTAAACTTATTTTGCACTTAAATTGAAACATTATAGTTAAATAAGTAAAACATAATTTAAATATATTCTTTCTTTTTAAAAACTTTATCAACTCAACTCTCATCATTTACATAAATAAAGTTTTTAATCCTACTATTCTTTATAATGCTCATAAATAAGTTTCCAGCACTGTGTCTAATACAGCAGATGTCCTTCCAGCTGTTTGCCTGCACTTGACGGCAGCTTCACTTGACATATCTCGGTCACGTGACGTGCTACCCATATGTTAACTGAAAAAATATTTTATTAAAATATGCTTTAATTTATATTAAAGTTAAAATTTAAGAACTCGAAACTTTATTTCTGCTGTTTGTGGGTGTCATAAGTCTATACAAGAATCCTAAGTTGAAATAATTTTCATCTTTTACTCACTTTTAACTTCCCTAACTTTTTCTCCAAATTTGCATCATTTTCAAGGGAAAAAAGGACGAGATTACGTCTTTTTTCCTCGTATTCAGTATAAATATTACAAATGACGTATCCATTTCATCCTCACTTTGACAAGGAAAAACAATGCACTTTTGAGGTAATAAGATTATGTTTAGACATTTTAAGAATGAGTTAAAGACGTAATTTTCAACGTTCGTACTGTTCCGAACTGTATAACATTAAAAATATGGTTCTAAATTTAGGATAAATTATGTACCTTAAACTTTAATCCTTAAATAAGATGCTTAAATTTAATATGGTAATGAGTAAACAAACAAAAAACTTTATTTTATAGAATTCCTATCCCTTAAAAAAGAGAAGAAAAAGTTTACAATGTTTATCTTTTCAACTGAACCATTTAAAATTTAAGATGAAAAAAAGGTCTTATAAATTTAATATAGAGCTTCTTTAATATAAATTACCATAGTGAAGTAATTTCAAAACTGCATTCAAACATCCATTTTATAGTGAGGTTGTGTTGCAACAAGATGGACACTAGCCCCTGTCATTTATGCACCCTGCTACGCTATGATGTTAAAAAAATTGCCTAACCTTAAGGCGAGATGATCCTACCCATCTAATAATATACTGGCCCGCCTGGACCCTTAGGGCCAGTATATTATTAGATGGGTAGGATCATACTGTATTTTTTGTATTTTTTATTAATAAAATTCATAGGACTTAGTTGTTAATGTCTGTAATTTAAGTGACAAAATTGAAGTATTTTCATAATGTTAATATTTTTGGGTAATTTTGAGTTCAGATCTTCGTAATGTATTAATAATGTTTATACGTTAAGTATATTAAAACCAAACTATAAAACTACATTTTAGCCTTGTTTCGCATTTATTATAATATAGAAATTTTTAGTACCAGATTTTCGCGGTGTATTAAATTTTTAGGGTGAAATACAGACTATAATTTTTCTATAATATAATTATGTTCTGCTATGTTATAAATATTAGTGTACTCAATTGTTATTTTTGTTTCTGTTTCAGGTAAGTTTCCATTCTCATCTTTTCTATCATTCAAGACTGCAATTAGTAAGTAAAAAATACATTACTTTATATTTGCGATCGTCTTTTTTTTTCTATTTAATATTTTTAATGGACTTAAAACATGATAATTATACTCCCAACGTATATTTTATTTGTAATTTTAATTTTTTTTTTCTATAACGTCAAGTAATGCTGTATTAAGCTAATTTATTTTGCTACAATTTTTAAAATATACAATTACTGTAAAAGTTGTACATTAAAATAATTTCCATGTAGTTTATGTAAAGTATATTAACTGTAAAAGTAATTTCTCTTGAGTTAATGTTGCAAGATAATCCTAACGTACGCCTGTCAGCCAGCAGATGTAGGCATTACTCATTGCCTCAGTAGCATCAGAGATATTATTGCACTGGAGGAAAATTAAACTTCTCGCACTCGACTGACTTTTTAATACAAGTACATTATTGTATGCTAAGAGTAATTTTATACGAGTGCATACGAATGATTAAAAAAAATGCTCTATATATTGTATGAAGTTATAATAATATGTAGCATGTAAACTCTATGTAAAATTTTATGCAAAATAACTGGGACAAAACGCGTACAATACCCTATAGACATATCAGTGTTTTAAATTTGCAGTTTTTTTCTGTCAATTCAACGTTTGCACATTTTATATTAATTCACCATAACTCGTATACCAAGCAACGTAATTATTTTACAACTTGGCATAATAAAAAATCTCTTGGAAGTCGATAGCTAGGGGTTGTGTTTACAATTAAAAAATAAATTATTCTTATGTAGAACAATTAGATAGTATATAGTGTTATGAATTTTATTTTCCGTAGTCGCGAATATTAAAATTAATTGAGTACTTCTATTTACTAATTAATTAAATTAATTAATAGTATTGGGAAATTAAATATATTGAGACGTCATGAATATTAACTCTGTTTATTTGATGCAAAAAAAAAATACAAATATATACCAAATATTTAATTTTAAGATGTCATCCAACCTATAATGCACCCTAAAAAGTCTAAAAACAGTCATCTCCTAGACTAAAAGAGTCAACATTATCCCGATCAAGTCATTTTAGTATAATATTTATTGGTATTTTTATTTTTGATATGTCGTTTATTAAATAAAAAACACGTTTTTATTTTGAGAATCTGAGACTCTAGAAAAGCTGATTTTTATCATATTTATATACACAAAACAAAAATCAAAAATCATTTCCAGTATATATAAAATTTGTCATAATATTTTACATATCTCATACGAGCATTTATCACATTAATTTATCAGTGCAAATACATTTATACATAAAATAATAAAATAAATAAAGCATGGTTAAGACAGTCTGATATTGTTGCACAGTGTACCTTGCACGTATAGACAATCTGTTTTAAGCCTGGGGCTTTTATAGTTTGTTCAGAGCATATCAGAAACATCCAATACTCTTTTATGGTTTTTATCATTGATAAAATTGCCCCGAGTAGCAATTTGTTTGCATAGCTTTATATTTCACATAAGAATGATTCAATGGTGCATAAACAGCAGAGTCAGCCGACTTGCATGTGCGGTGCATACGATTGCAAATTTGAGCTGGAAACTGCACACACTGTCCTATATACGTAATATAATATTAATAACAAAATTGTGTCACCATAGTAATATATATGATAGGCTGGTAAAACTGATGATAAGAAATTAATTACGTATCAGTATAGTGTAAATTATTTGAACTTTGCCATGGATATTAAAATCCTGACATAGCCGTAAATAAAATATCACCCTAAACACGGCTAATCACGTCTATTTTATTTCTTTATATAATTTTTATTTTGCTTAAAATTATAATATTTTAATTTAATTTATTATTCAGACTTATAATATTTTAAATAAAATCATCCCCAAAAAGTCAAAATCTCATTTTTTTTTTCCATCTAAAATAGTGTATGAAAGGTTGAATTTGATTCTAAAAGACACTAACATGTAAGAAACAATGTTATTAAATGATACATTTAATCAGCTTGGGTTATATTATATATCATTAAATTTATATGTAAGTAATCACAAATTTTATGATACTATATAATTTGTATTGTTGTTTTCGTCTAATATATTGTAGATTTTATTTTCTCCTAATAATGTCTCTATGCTCAGCAAATGTTAAACAAAAAGGCTATTACACTTTTTTTCTTGCAGTTTTGGACTAAAAAATATTTTGTAAAACAGTTATGTACACTAGTCACCTTGGAAAACTTCCATTTACAGCCTTGTTAATCTCCATATATGCCCTGAGTTATTCTTACGGGGCAAGGTGAATAATAAGGTTGCAAAGGGAAAGATTCCGAGGCGACGACTGTACATTAATTGCCTTGAAAAATATTCCTTTTACAGCCTTTTCATCACTATTATGAGGACATCAAATATTATTGTAATTAAAAAAACTACAAATGGAAATTTTCCAAGGTGACAAGTGTACTTAATTTATGTGATGAACATAATCACAACATGTATAATTTGTAGTTTATATTCCTTGTTTCCTGGTTAGACATTGACATGGAGTAAATATTGACGTACTAAATTTTAATCACTATCATGACGTCAATGTTAATTTGAAGCGACTTATTTACAAGTAAATATCATCACTTTTGAGAGGTATGTAAATCAGCTGATCACGTAAACATGAGAAGTATGTTCGGAGTTAAATCGTCGCTCCGGATTGGTCGGAATTTAACCGAAGAGTGACGGAAGTACACGAGTAAATTTTATTTAATATAAAATGGATTTTAAATGATGCATTGATATCATAGTGCTTAGCATAAAGTGGATATGTATGTTGTTTTAATTAAATTGTAATCTCTGAGGTATATAGAATTTATAATCAAATCCCTAGAACTTATTTCAAATTCCATATATGTATGTATATTAATTAATTATATGTATAAAACACTGGCTCTTCTGATAGTTTTTGAATAAAATTGAAAAATTCTAATTTCAAATACAATATATGATAAAATTATGAGTTATCTGAACACAACATGCTATTTATTTAATTATTTTTTTATAATATTTATTCAAAATGGACTACTGAACTGACTAGGTATAGTCCAATATATAACTTTTCAGCCCTTAAGTAACTATATACTGTATATGAGTCTACTGGTTGCAAAAACCTCTAAAGACCAAATTTTCAAAATTGGTTTTATTATATGATACATATTCTTTAAAACACATTTTATTTGGTATAAAATAATTGGGTTGCAAAAACCTCTTCTTCCCATGCTAAATGGGCTATAAAGCAGAAAGTTGGTTGCAAAAACCTCTACTTCCACGGCGGGAACGTTTAAAAATCACTTTTTCAAATTTTAAAAAATTCTACAACCCCCAATTATTTTTTGAGAATTTTTTGGTTGATGAATTCAGTTTCCTGGGGGCCACATTAGTATGGTTAGATACCTAGTTTGCCCAAAACTCGAAATTCATATTTTTATGGGTTCATGGGCAAAATTTTTAAGTTTTTCCAAAATGGAAAAGTTAAGTATCTGAATATACATTAATGACCTCCCTTAACCCAAATATTTTTTTAAAAAAATTCTGAATTTTTTTTTTTTTGACACAGATATGGGCAGATTTTCAAAAAGTTAGTTGCAAAAACCTCTACTTCCATTTTTGAAAATTTCCCTAAATTTGGTTTTTGGTTGAATGGGCAAATTTTTGTTCTGAATCCTATTTTTTTGACCCAATCAACCCCCAATAAAAATTTCAAGTTGATATTTTAAGAAATAAGCTTGCTACAGTTTTTTGCCCATTACCAAAAAAGTGAAAAACTGGATTTAGAGGTTTTTGCAACCAGTAGACTCATATGCAGCCAGTTTTATTCGTATGTAACTAAGCAAAATTGCATTAATAACATTATATATTCGTGTAAAAACGTAACATATAATATAGGTATTCAAATATTGATTTAATATGCTATGCAAGGTAAAAGTGTAACTAAAAATTCCACATCAACATTTGAGTATTTCAAAGGCATACAGGCCTCAAATTAAAAATTAGACAGTCACAGAGAGTTGCTTGAGTTGACAATCAACATTTGGATTATTTTTTCCGTGCGCGATGCAGCTGCATGAGCGGGGGCTGCAAAGTAAGGATGCAGGTCCTTGATGATGTCAAAATGACGTAAAAAAAAACATGACGGTGTATGTATGGTTGTGCGTTGTGACGTCATTTTGACGTCATCAAGGACCTGCATCCTTACTTTGCAGCCCCGCTCATGCAGCTGCATCGTGCATGGAAAAAAATAATAATCCGAATGTTTTATTGTCAACTCAAGCAACTGTCTGTGACTGTCAAATTTTTAATTTGGGGCCTGTATGCCTTTAACTGAAATATTGAAATCTTTGAAAGTGTCATTTCTTGTTTTAAGCAGAATGTTCAGTAGCTATGGGATTTAATCCACTATAAATTTGTACATGTAGAAAAATACGTGCACATTCTACCTTTCTCTCACACTACCCATGTGACACCCCCCTCCTCAATTTTTTCCCAACAACTCTAGACTTGGATATATAACTCCCAGAATTTCACGCTTGAATCTTCAAGCTCAAGTGATATAAACGTGTGTTTTAATTCACATTGAGTTATTGACTGTAATTCGTAAATTATTACATCATCATAGTAGTTGCAAAACCGTGCACTAGATGTCTCGATGTCTCCATGTACGAATACTATGTAATTATATCTCAACACTGTTGAGTAATGTTTTTATACAAATTCAAACTCAATAACATGATGTTATACTGTATAAATTACCATTGCAAATGGAAGTGTATTTTAGTAATTTGCAATGAGATATTTTATATATTATTTATTGTTATTTTGATATTTTTATGTTTTAAATACTAAATAATAATAAATACATCTTAAACTTTACCTATATTTATTTGAGGGAGTTATGGATATAATGTTGCACTTTTTGATAAGAGCTATATTATTATACTGTAAACAACAAAAATTATCTTTATATCAGTTTTATTGTTTTGAATTAAAGTATACTTTAGAAACAATGGTTGGTATTCACGAAGAGTTAAGTAGCGTTTTAGGGAGAGATATTTAGAGAAGCGTGTTTTACACAAGGTAACAGGTAAGAAAAACGCTTCTTAAAATATCTCTCCCTAAAACGCTCCTTAACTCTTCGTGAATATCACCCAATATGTGTCAATTACCCCTAAAATATCAACTAACCAATCATTTTAAGATCTCAATGGAAGAAGAAATTTAAATATTACAAATTTCGTTAAAAAAATATTTATTGTTTTTAATATATTGCTAAAAATTAAATTCTCATTTAAATTTACTTTTCAATAGTGTGAGATACACGATTTTTACAAAACTGTCGTATTTTTTTGCTATAACTCCTTGACGTTAAATGTTGTTGAACGCGACCTTCACTCGGGCGATTCGAAGCACGTACATGCAGATATCAAGAGGCTCCTTGAAGATTGATTGACTTTTTGTACCTTATCTGTAGGTGAGGACCTCTCACTATTTTATCTCCACTAACGACCGACTCTACACTCCAAGAGGGCTTATAAAATGACTCTCGCAAAACGTCATTCAACATCCTTCTATGGATTATCTCTTTTAATATGCTAGATAGCGTATTATATTAATCATCAGTTTAGTTAGTTAAAAAACTTCTTCAACCCGTTATTAATATGTCTGAACCTAATCTTAAAACGTTTTTTTTACCTCCAAAACACATCTAATTTCGTCCTCGCTCAAAGTTAGGATGAAAAAAGAGATAACGTTTTTAACATTTTATGCTCAATAAGAGGAAAGAAGACGTAATTTCATGTTTTCCTCGGAAATGGAGCAAAATAGGAGGATAAAAGACAAGGAGAGACTTTAAAAGTGAATAAAAGATGAAAGTATTTTCAACTTGGGTGTGCACTTATAAGATTACATCTTTGTAATTCCAATTTTTCGTTAACATTTTATTTGTTAATTAATTTTTTTTAAATTTAATTGTAATACCTTCGCCATAATCTACCAATGTATTTTATCCAAAAGCATAATTTTTTATTGCATATAATATATTTGAACAGTATAACTCGATTTATTGCAAATTATTTTCAGATTTTACTTAATATCACGCGGGCAAAATACTGTGAGCGAAAGACACGTAAATATTTTTCATACATTTATTTTAAATATTTTAAAAACCGAGAGTATATTTTATATAACATTGGTTAAAAAAAAACATAATTCTATCACAAAATTTACTTTCACTGACACGCAAAAAGGTAAAGGTTTCTTAAAAGTATTAACAAACTGGGTGATCTCCTTACTTCTCCCAAAACTATATACAACTCTTTGTCTCTCGATTCTAAAACTGTAACAAATTATGTTTGGGTAGCGTTTATACTACCTGAAGTGTACACAACACTACAAAAAGTTGTTATTTCTTACTTGTGTTCTCCAAAGTAATTTTTTCAACAAATTAGCATTTAATTAAAGCGTTGGAAATCAAGCACTTAATGCTATAAGAGTTTGGAATTCATTACTTCTAGTGTTCCATAATTTTAATATCTCATGGAAAAAAAATTGCAGTGTAATATTATACATCAATCCTATCACCATGCAGAGATGGACTAGAAAAGTAGGCATATGTTGCACGTTCCCACATGCTCACAGTTAAATCAACTGTACACATTTATTAGTCTGGATAAACAGGTGATGAAAACGATATTTTTACACAAGAATGCATAATATATGAATATATCTCATAGCTAATGGGGAATTACTCTAAAATATTTTTTTCATAAGCTTTTACAGCTGGTAATATTTTAGTTCTATTTGAAAAGCTTTTAAAAACACAGTAAATAAAAAGCATACTACTTTATGTAATGGCCAAGTATAAAATATTCATACATGATACAGGAAAATTAGTTGTTTAAAATAGCAACAGAATTTAAGGTAAAATTTACTTGAGTAATTATTTTTAAAAAATTTAATGGTGTAAAATTATTATAATTTATTTGCCAAAAATAATATATTTGCCTCTACCAAAAATTATTTCTTGCTGTCTTTTTTTTTACCAATAACAATTACGAGAATATTAAAGAAATAGTTTCTATTTGTTATAAATAAAGATCATTCAAATTATTTTTACAAATATATAATTTTATTATTACATAATGGACAATTTGCATGATATTTTTTTATTGCAGAAATGGATAGAGGGTACCAAATTATACTACTCTGAATTTTTTCAGATTTTTTTGAGAGTGGGAACTATTTTTAAAAAATTATTGAAAGTCAGTTTTATGACGTCACGGGCGTGTAGCGCCTATCTTTTTCTTAAGAACAGACTCCTCGTGACGTCATAAAATCGACTCTCAATAATTTTTTAAAAATAGTTCCCGGTCTCTAAAAAATCTGAAAAAATTCACAGTAGCATAACTTTGCACCCTCTATTCATTTCCGCAATAAAAAATTGTCTTGCAAATTGTCCAATATCATACACATTTTTTAATTTAATTTCAATAAATTTATATTATTCAAATAATATTTTTTAATAAATCGTAGTTTTATTAATTAAAAGTATCTAAGTATCTTTGTAAATTAATTTTATTTAAAAATTGCATACTTAAAAATTATATATAAAAAAGGTAAGACTATATCCATTGCATAGATAAATAATATCAAATTGATCATAGCTAGGATTGTGGCTCAAAAAGGAAATAAAATATAAAATATGAATACAGATCCATACTAGTGCTTTAGGAAGAATGGAACTTCATCGGTTCAATGCAAACCAAGTTCAAGAATTAATTTGCTGCTTTTTCAAATTTGAAACCCAAGTTCAATAAAAAGACAATGTGGGTTTAATTTATTGTTATAGGGAGTATGAAAAGTAAAATAAAGGAATTTATTAATCTTAACTGGAGATTAATTTTATAATTATATCATCAAAAAGGTAATAAACTAGAACAAAAACTATAAAAGTCATAAACAGGTGTGAACAATTAAAAGTTTTAAGTATGATTACAACCTTCAGTGCACATCAAATTGCATAATAAAATTGCAGATTTATGCAGCTTACTTGCATTGTTAAGTAAACTATTAAAATGCTGCAGTCGTAAAGAAGGTGTGAAATTAGTAAATTATTGATCGTTTACAAAGTCCTAAACTGTAGCCACTTGACCGCAAAGGGAGGGGGAGGGGCATGTTTTCTATTGGCATTCCAGGCTGCATGTAATTCGAAGCACCATGGAGCTTAAATGTGTTCAAATACCTATTGTTTTAGTGGAGCATTTTGTACAAGGAATTTGAAATTTACAAAATATAAACATGATTACAACCTTTATTAATTAAATATCAGTTGTAGCTGGGGGTCTTTAAATAACACAAATAATAACAATCCTAAAACTAAAGACAAGTTTAGTGTATTCTTCATTGTTGTGCTAAGACAGTTATATGCTAAGTTTAGGTTAAATGGCGTTATTTTAGACCTTCATATATAGTTATACAGCTGGTTCTGTATATTAGTTTTAATGTGATTAACTGATAATGAAATTGAATTGAATAAAATTTTATCGTTAAAATTGTGATAGTATTTTAATTTAATATATGACATAGTTAAAACATAATGTAATCAGCACATTAAATAACGTCGCAGTCACCTGAAGGGTGATAGAATAGGTAACACATTAGTATGTGGAATTAGAGCTACCCTAAGCTAGACCACCAGTTGTTGACCAGCCCAACTCAGGACGAGCTACTTTAGATGCGACAATAATTATATATCATGTGAATTTATTTTAAATGTTTAATAAATTTAAGTTTAATAACATGTCTATAACAATGATTTGATAGTTATAACTATATAAGGTTAGTATCACAATCATAACGTTTACTGATTTTACACTCGTTGCCTTGGAAAATTTTCCTCTTGCAACCTTGTCAATCACCATGCCCTGTGTTATTCTTACGGGACATGAAGATTGACAAGGCTGCAAAGGGAAATTTTCAGAGGCGACGACTGTACATTTTTTACCTTGGAATTTTTTTTTTGCAAAAAGATCAGGAGATTTTCAAGGATAGCAACTGCATGCTATGGAACTGAAGTTATTTTTTTTCTTTAGTTTATCATCAGCTGTACTTAAATGACAGTGAAGGAGAGAGAGAGAGAGAGAGAGAGAGAGAGAGAGAGAGAGAGAGAGAGAGAGAGATAGAGAGAGAGAGAGAGAGAGAGAGAGAGAGAGAGAGAGGGGAACTAGACCGCCACGTGACCCATACTTTGTAAAGTAAAATGTAAGCCGTTAAGTTGACAAGAAAAGTAATCGAGCCCTAAGTTTGTGACAAGACCGCGACTTCTTTTTTGTCCTCTAAGATTGATAATGGCGGCCAAGTTTTCAGCTAGATAAGCAAGATGTATTGTCCAGTGTTACTAACATTCTTCATATTTATCTTAACGCCGCAGGTGGAATACAGTGTAATCAATATAACGTCATTCTAAGATGTAGGTGCATGGTGGTGTATCTAGTTCCGGTTTTAAATTGGGGCTGATACAATGCCTTTATAATATGATATTTTTTGATGAAAGTTTTAACTTTAAATTTTTATAGGAAAATTTAAGGATGGGAATTTTTAATATATTTTCACTAATAATTATTGATTGAAGAAGCTCGATGTCTTAACATTTTTTTAATATAGCTGCATTTTGTCCAATCTTTAATAATGGTTCTTCTTTGGTTACTAAAATGATACGGCCATGTGGATTTGTACAGATGAATGAGTTACGGAAAAACTATACGTAGAAAAATTATATTAGAGTTTTAATTTAAAATTAAATATAAAAAAGCTCGGCATAGATTTTAGATTTCATGTTTTTAGTACCAAAATTTAATATATAATTCCAATAATAATTAAATCAAGTGTTAATTTTTCTTTGCCGTTTTTTTTTTATAATAACTCCTCTTAAGAAATTTAATTTATTTGAATTTTATTTATTTAATTTTATTACGTAAATAATAGTAAAATAAATTCAAACTCAAATTGCGTTGATAGTTGATACAAAGAAAAACCTTGGTAAATTCTTAGCTTGCAGAAGATAAAGTCTATAAGTAGCAGATGCCAAAAATTCTGAGTGATTCGAATTCTGATTGGAAGATATTTTGCAACAAAGAGAACCCAGCTGATTTTTGCAATCTAATTTTGATCCAAGGACTACTATTACTATTTAGTGCAGCTTAGATCGAGCGCTATATTGAAAATGTGTGTGCTCTTCTAACTCATCTCACTGAAGTTCCTCATAAAAATATACACTGTCAAAAATACGCGGGAAGAGTTGATAGGATAGAAAATTTATTAATAAAGGAAGCACAAAAAGCTTTAACGCATGAAATAAGTCATTACTTGCCTTAAGTACAAAATGTGTATGATTTCAAGTTTATTTCGTATTTTTTCACTAACTAAACAATTTGTATTATTCGGAGCTTTGAATAATAAATGTTTACTATATTTTGTTTTTTTGTGATTTTTTAATCATAGGAATATAGGCTCTAAAATTTGATAAAATAGACACAAAGTAGAACAAATATTTTTGTATTCGAACATAATATATATCTTCATTTATTTTTTATTGTAATCCATAACTCTAAATTTTTAAACCTTTTGATCACTTTTTCATGCAAAAATGACTTATTGTGTTTTTGTTTTCTTCAATAACTTGTAAGTGTTGTAGGCTCTATAGAAAAATATGGTCTATCTTGCAATATGCACATTATAATTAAATCAGTATTCAATAAATAAGATTAAAAACTCCTTTCTACCATTTATCTCTATATTGTACACTTGTCACCTCGGAAAATTTCTCACTTGCAACCTTGTTAATCACCATGCTCTGGTGTTATTCAAAACAAAAACAAAAACAAACAAACAAACATAAAATTTTGAGTACTGGATTGCTTGATTTGTAATGACAGGACTTACAATTTATTTTGTGATTTGTGAATGTGTCTATTGTGCATAGTAATCAAAGCTGTGTTTTGCTTTTATTTATGTATGGACGATAGACGTAATATCTTGAATTTAAAATTGTTTGACTTGCTTATATTGTGTAATCAATCGAAAAGCAATAAAGATTATATGAATTATGATTAACAAGGCTACAAAGAAAACTTTTCTAAGGCGATAAATATACGTATTTGATCAATTTTTCTGCTACATTCAAGATAATTTTTGACCGTGTATAACATTGTGATGTCAAAAGAGAGATAGTTTGACTTTTTCGGTCATAGACTTCACCCCTTGGTGATATTACTGCTGCGTATATATATTATTACAACAGGGGGTCCCTATAGATATTGTATTTTATTAATATCTGACCTCATTTTTGATAAAGTTTATTGACTATATATTGTTCTCGAATTACACACATTAGTAATATAATGTTTGTTCAAGAATCGATCTATTTCTCTAAGTCACACTAAATGTTTAATTCTTACCATTCTACTGCGTAATTGTGTTCGCTTGAGGTGGACTTTGTATTTAAAGTATAACAAAGGAATTCCTCGATAAAAATTTAAAAATGTGTAGTTAAACGTATCAAAGTTCCAAACTTCATTACTGTAAATATGAAAAATAAAGAATGGGGCTTGACCATTTTCCATTTACAAAATATTTATATTTTACATTAAAATGATATATCATTTTATATATTAACCAAAACAATACAAACAATATAATAACCTTTAATATTTTAAAAATTTTAGATTATTATAATTTTCAAGAGTATTTTAATAATATTAATAAAATAATAATAAAAGGACTTTATTGTAAAAAAAGGCGTAGTCAGGACTAAAGATTCCTATCAACTAAACCCAAAGGCACATAATACAAACTTTACAATTGCAGATAAATATTCCAAAAAAATTAAATGTATTACAAAATAAAGTAGTGTTTATACAAAATTCATATTTTATTAAACATAAATACAATTAATTGTAAAACAAATTTAATGCAATAGCGAGATATTTAAAATCACAATGACAATATGTCTGTTCGTAAATACACAATCAGAAAGAATAGATTATTTGTGATGAACCTTCTGTACATAGAACATAAGGTTCATTACAAATAATCAATTCTTTCTGATTGTGTATTAAAGAACAGACCTATTAACTTCTAAATTATTTTTTTTATATAAAATTTGACATTTATTTATTTTGAATGAAATAAAATGACGAAAGAACAAGCAAAAATAAAACGTTATAAGGGGCATTCACAAAGCCCTAAGGCCACATTTAAGGCTCGATAATTTAAAGCCCGATTTTAGGCATGCTTTTTAGACCCAAAATTTCTGGTCTTAATTTATCGAGCCCTAAATGTGGCCTTAAGACTTTGTGAATGCCCCTTATTCAGACTAAACAAATGATATAACGTTATAAAAAACTTCTTCTTTACAATGTTTTATTCAACAGTATTGTTATGTCAAGTGATTTTATAATTAAAGTAACAATTATAACTTAATAGCTAAATAACAATAATTAAATACTCTATACATAATTATGTATAATTATTGCCTCAGATTGACAGCAATTAAAACCCCTTTCACGTTAACAACGCAACCCGCATTACGCAACTGCTCGATGAGTTGCCTACATCTTAACCCTGCAGGCGTTAAGTAAAATGGCGTCTTCACGCGCTCGCCTGTGAAAATGATTGGCTATATTTTATATTTTTAAGGTGCACTGTTTGATATTTTAAAATTCATGACAATAAATCATAAAAATTGATTTTTATTTTTAATTAAAATTTTACCTCAGCTTTACGTAATTATTTACTATAACAATATTTGGAGTTAAATTAACTTAATATTCCTTCCGGAAGTAGCCGGAAGTGTAAAGTTTGCAGCTCTCTTCTTTGTAATTCAGTTTTGAAACTTTACAGAGTGGTTTGAAGTAGAAGTACTGACCTATGTGTGAAATTGTAACGCTGCGATATGATTATGAAGACGAGAAACCTTACACTTCCGGCTACTTCCGGAGGGAATATCATGTAAATTTGACTGTAAGTGTATACAATGTTTTAATTTGACGTAAATAATTAAGTTTGGAAAAAATGTATTCTCCAAGTAGTAAACTTGGAACTAGACCTTCAATTAAGCTGTATTATACAGTGATATCTAAAATACCAATTAAAAAAATGTTAAAGAATATTAGCTTTTTGTAACAATAATTAATCCCATGACGCCATAACGTAAGCAAAATTGTATCCTAAACCTATAATACAGGTTAATACTATATATATTATAAGCTTCTCTTGGATAAATTATCTTTTTGTACAACACTTGCAAAAAATAAAATATTATCAATTTTTATGCAATTATTTTTATCAAACGATCATGTAAATTTAAAAAAGAAAAATACAATACTTTTTCTTCAACCTCTTTATAACAAAGGCCTCTGACGTCATCGCTGTAACAAGCTATGAGATCTTCCTTAAGGATCAAGACTAGAGATCAGATTGGGATGACTGGAGGCTGTATGCACTGGACCAGTATAGGATCAGATGCAAGAGAAAGGAGGATTTTGTGTGCTCTAAATAAGCTTTGCATCGAAATTTATGTTGTTGTTATATTTTGTTTACAATGTCCTACAAAAATTATATGATAAATATTATCAGTGATATTGAAAAATTCAATGTAAAATGCAGCTATGATCGATATTTTACATAAATGATGATTAATATAAATGAGATTATTGATAATGTACTGTACACAAGCACTTCTATTTATTATCATAAGAAATATGATTGAAAATTTTCATTTAAAATACACTACAATATATAAAGTGTATAATTTATTATTAGTCAATTAATTCCAGCTTAACTTACTCATACTAACCAAGGAACTTTAAAATTGTAAGTAATGAATCGAAAAAATATTCCATGTTATTTCTTTATTTATTAATTTACTTTTTTTACTGTGTTAAAAAAACACAATATTCACAGTATAATACAGTTAATAATATATTATAAAATTGCTTGTTTTTGTTACAGTTTAACATCTATTGTTTCTATTTTTTTAAAATTGAAGTATACTCTTGCTCTCCTGAAAAAAACCCTTCTCCTGCAGTGTATATTAAATTTATAATAGATGCTTAGTCAACTTGAACTCTTTATCACGGCTATAGATTGTCTCCTATTTATTCTTTGAAAAATTGCTAAGCTGCATCGCTAAGTAGGCTCAATACTGGCATAACGATTAATGTTTATCAGCTGCCATGATTTTTTTAAGCCATATTAATCGTAACAAAAATATAACAATATAAAAAAAGACTACTGTCCTAATAAAGTAAAAAAACAACTATAATAATTTCTCTATTTACGGAAGAAAAAAAGGATACTCATTTTATTATTAATTGGTAAAGCCGGTATTACACGTTACAATTTTTCTAACTATTGCATACAATTTTTCCTTTCAAGAATACTTGAAATCCATTTGTTTGTATGGAGATGAAATTTTCTTGCAAGGAAAAATTGTAGGCAAAATTGCATGGTGTAATAAAGGCTTAATAACTGAAATTCCTATTTAATTCAATACCTAATCGTCAATTTTGCATCCCTCAAAATGTTGCTGTATTTTTTTTAAATAAATATTATTTTAAGGTTTACTGTAATTCTCAGACTACTACGTCATATTTTTAGAAAGTGTAAACATCGTTGAGCTGTTAGAATTGTATACAAATAAAAAATAATTTGAACGTGAAAAGATCCCCTGAGAGCGTGGTCTCAGATATCGACCCACAAACCCCACGGTCCAGTAATCATCTAACCGAGCTACCTCGTCAGCGAATTACAGCAATTACAGCAACCCTGCCACTTAGCCTTCGTTAGCAATCTTTCCTCTGACAGAATCATAATCTGACGTCACTTGTTATATGATATATACGTTAAATATCAACCTTTGTATATATTTACAACTAGGGATACTTGAAATGTTACTCCGTTTTATTCATCAAATTTCAAGTATGTATGTATATTTCAAATACAGGTCTGGTATGCAAGATAACAACCACTTATGTGTTATGTTGTACTTACGCTTTTGTATGTTATCCACACCCTGCTTTGTTGTATTTTGTTTAGATGAAATAAATAAATCAATAAAAGTTTAAATAAAAGCATGGTAAAACAAAATATAAATACATACATGTTTTTAATAGATAAAATTAATTTGAAAGTCAATATGACTTGAACATAATATGTTTGTCTTGTACAACCAAAAAGAAGTTCCAAAATAAAAAATAAAAATAAATAAATAAAATAAATTATAAAAATTATCAAAATACTGTACCATTGGCGTAGTTTTAACTGAAGAAACAGTTGGTAGAAGATGAACGACATCTGCCGACCATCCATACTAAGGTTTCCATAATTCCCTCAGTGACAACCAGGCGAATGCTGGGGTGCATTGCAATAGGCCATTGCCGCTCCGGTTTGGAAGAGACTCACAAAAACTTAAAGCAACGCTGAGCCGGGTTTAAGAAGAGCCGGGAAGTTAAATTCACCCTAGTTGAAAACTTCTTCAACTCAACCTTTACACGTCGAAACCTAATCTTATAAGGTATTTTTACCTCAAAACACATCTTATTTCTTCTTCGCTCAAAGTGAGGATAAAATGGAAACAATATTTCTAACATTTTGTGCTCAATAAGAGGAAAGAAGACGTAATCTTGTCTTTTTTCCTCCAAAATGGTGTAAAATAGGAGGAAATTACACAAGAAGAGAGCTTTAATAACGAATAAAAAATGAAATTTATTTCAACTGAGGCAGTCACTTATAACCAGTACTCTAGAACAGAGGGTTCAGTTGAAGTAAAAAAAAAATAATTGAGTTGAGAAGTTTAAAGTTAATTATTCTGTGTCACGTTGACAATAAAGTACATGATACAAAAACGTGCCTCTATGAAAGTGCACTTGCACATCAGGTGCATTATCTTCTTCCTGTGGCTTCATGCACTATAACACATTGGTCATGATTTAATCTCAGAACTAACTTACTTCATACACTCCAGCACTTTTTGCTGTCACAATAACCACATTATTGTTAGATTTACTTTTCCAAGGACGTTTTGTGATATACAGTCGAGTCAGGTTTAAGTTACCACATTTCTTCAAAGTTAAAACTTTAGAAACAGTAAATTTATTTTATTTAATATTTCTCCCATAGCTTATGTTAATGTTTAAAATTTCAATCTTTATAATTATAATTCACAATAGAGTATCGACCTCCATTTTTTTTATTGCAGAAATGGATATAGAGGGTGCAAACTAGTGCAAAGTTATGTTACCCTGATTTTTTTTTCAGAATTTTTACAGCCCTGGAAGTATTTTTTTTTTAAATATTGAAAATCCTTTTTTAAAAATACTTCCAGGGCTGTAAAAATTCTGAAAAAAATCAGGGTAGCATAACTTTGCGCCGGCCTCTATATATCCATTTCTGCAATAACAAAAATTGAGGTCGATACTCTATTAAAAGAAAATATAAGTAAAAATAAAATCAACTGTGATTTTCGCGGAATAATGTGCAGTAAAATTAATATATTATTAAAAAAATCTGCATTTATAATTTAAGTTCAATAATTTTATTTGTGACTTGTTTTATATATATTATATTATGCATTATTATGACCAACACTAGTGTTCAGGGTTTAATATATACATCCATTCAAAGCCAGCCTTCTAGCCTATACACTAGTATACATATATAATTATATACTATTATATATTATGCCTTCACCAATTAATTTTTTAATTTCTTCAAAAATTTAACACTATTTTATTACAAACTTGCATTAAAGGGAGTTTCAAAATATAAAGAGTATAAAAAAGTTCATAAAAATTTATAATTTTTTAAAAATTAATTTAATTGCATTCTCTTTAAATTGGTTGAGCACAGAAAATTATAGATATTATAATATGAAGGTTATAAAATTGCAAAAACCGTATTACATACTATACATAAACAGAAGTTCTTGATATCATTTTATTATAGCAGTAGAACATTGTTACAATTCTCTTTACATACAACAATGCACTTATAGTTAGATCAATAATCATATTAACTGTATGGTAATTTAACTGCAGGCTATTCTGAGAGCTTATATTGCAACAATGTATATCTACCAAATGAAGTGCATGAATTACATTCAGAAAGCTAGATTAATTATTGCAGTTGCATTATTGTGTCTTATCTATTATTACATTGGTTCAGTTTAATATAAATACCAATTGTTGCAATGTCAATTGTTATTGTTGTTTATTATTATTATTGAAGTTCATTATTGTTTGAAATTTAATCAAAATAAATTAAAATATTAATTAAAATTATCTATTATTAATTAATTCGCTATTGAGTAAAGCTATTAGAGTAAAGGTTTTATTTTAATTTTATAATGTTTTATTTTATTATAGCCAGAAGGAAAGAAAACAATATCATTAGTTGTTTCATTTGCAATAAACTTAAGTATTTAATTACATGTATATTAAACTTTGAATGGATTATTGTCCTCAATTTTTTTTATTGCAGAAATGGATAGAGGGTGAAAAGTTATGCTACCCTGATTTTTTTCAGTTTTTTTAGAGCCCGGGAAGTATTTTTAAAAAATTATTGAAAGTCCTATTTGTGAAGTCACGCGGCGTCAAGTCCTATCTTTTTCTTAAAGAGCGGCGTCTCGTGACGTCACAAAAAGAACTTTCAATAATTTTTTAAAAATAGTTCCCGGGCTCTAAAAAATCTGAAAAAAATCAGGATAGCATAACTTTGCACCCTCTATCCATTTCTGCAATAAAAAAAATTGAGGTCAATACTCCATTCTATAATATAATTGTATTATTTAAATTAAGTGCTTCAGAAATTTATCCTTGTGTTAAATCGAGTAAAAATATGTGCCTATCAAGGCAGTATAATTTGTGTACCGTGTATACAAGTTATACTGTACAATGGACATGCTTGCAAATTTTCTATTGCATATTGCATTGTACTGTATACTTGGATACAGGATATTGAACTATTTATATTGTATTTTTTTTTTCATATTTTTTTAGTATTTTAAAATAGTGCTGCAAAACGCTGTGACGTCATAGTCATGTTAAAACTATCCCTATACATGGTTGCAGGTTAAATATATGAATATGACACCATAGTTTTTACAGCTTGATTGTTATATATATATATATATATATATATATATATATATATATATATATATATATATAATGGTGTTAGAAAGATAAAAAAATTGAAAATTCGTGGAATTAAAAATTGCAAATACAACTTTTTTTTGTTATTTTTTTACGATAATTTTGTGTTCCTATGTAAAGTTTACAGAAAGTGTGTTTTGCCCCAGAGAGAAGCTACGCAAGATGTCTTGATATTGTAATATGTTGAGAAATGTCGAACGTCGCTGACGTTTGATGGATGGTGTGAGCATATGTTGCGACACGTTCCTTATTGTGCGTGATTAATGACTTTGTCATCTTAAGGTGTGACTGCCACGTGTATGTCTGTAGCTTAAAATAGATATGTTCGGGAGATTCCGTGAGGAATCGGATTATTTTCAATCGTATAATAGAAGGTGCAGTAGCTAATTCAGTAGAATGAATTCATCGTCTATTGAAAAACTGATACTGAACTTTCTATGAAAATAGTCAAATTAAGGTGATACAACTTAACCTAATTCCAGTTAAGACCGCATGAAATTTTTAACCTTGAGTGTGGCACAGTGCATTGATTGGTTTTCGTTGCATCACCAAAGTCAAGCTCCGTTAAACATGGTTACAGGGTGACCGTTTCAAGTAAAAATTACGTTACTCCCTCGCTCTGGGGTAAATTCATATTGATTTCCACCCAATGACGCACTTGTGTGTGAATCCCCAGGATTTGGACATCACTTTGGTTCATTGATAAAAAAATAGAGGTGTCCCTCCTGACAGGTTTTCCACGGTTCCCTCAGTCTCATCTCAGCGAATGCTAGGATGTGTAACAGGCCGTGGCCATCATCCCTTCCTTATCTTTAACCCATTACCCCGTTTCGAGCTCCAAGCTCATAGAGGTGTATCCTTGTAAAACAAAAATACACAAAAATCAGTCAGTAAAAAAGCCAGTTACCCAATTACTCAAATTAACAATAAATTTGAGTATCATATTTTTCTTTCATTGTTTTTAGTGCTTTATAACAACACAATAGAAGATATGTAATGTAACTAATTAATGTGTATAAATATACAAGAAACTGAGGCTCTCAAATTAATTTGAAATTTTCTTTCACTACTCAAGAGAAATTATTTTAAATAAGTTGATAAAAAACAAAGTACTATAACACAATTAATGTAAATATTTCCACGAAAACTTCTCTTTTTAGTTCACTTTTTTACACTAATTTTCTCAGTTCGTTGATTTAAATTAAACAAATGATTGAACAAATAATAAAAGATAAATACAGTACATGAACTTACGTTTCTGTTTATACAAGACTTTATTTAAATTTCAACAAGTATGCAAATTTGGTATAAAATTACAAATAAGAAAACTGTTGTAGAGTGTCTGAATATAATGTTAGTTTGAATTTATAATTATTACCTCTCTCTCTCTCTCTCTCTCTCTCTCTCTCTCTCTCTCTCTCTCTCTCTCTCTCTCTCTCTCTCTCTCTCTCTCTCTCTCTCTCTCTCTCTCTCTCTCTCTCTCTCTCTCTCTCTAGCTTCTTTTATGAAAGATTTCACTATACAAAGAATGAAAAGTTCAAAATTCTTAATTCACTAATATATAAACAAAGCATAATTAAAATTATATTAATGAGAAAAAATCTTGAAAACGTATTCTGTTTTCACCTTACAAAATCTAACATTATATTTTGGTACCAAAGGTTAATTACACCCTGCATTATTACAATAGAATTTGTATGAAAATTATTTTTTTAATTTGTATTATATATTAAATTTCTAAACTTTGTATAGCATGTACTTGTGGAATTTTAACTGTTATTGCAATATTTAATGAAGCAAATCAATTAATAAAACTGGAAATAATGTTGTTAAAATTAATTACAACAGGATTAAATTCACAGATCTATAGAACTGTCAATTTTTAATTGAAAAAATGGATTTAACTTCATATAATTACTACAATAAATGCAACTGCCAATGCCAATCCATAATTTTTAATGAGGAATCCGTGTAAATTTAAATGAAAAAATTGCATTGCAATATTATTCATGCACGTACGTGCATGAATAATACGTAAGACTCCAAATGTTATAATAAATTTTAATATTACAAATTAATGTTAAAATACATGCAAAATCAAAATAAAACATTCCAAATACATGCATGACTATTATTACGATTCTTAATGAGAAAAACATGCAAACTTATATAAAAATAGTCCAACTCCATAATAAGTTTTAGTACTAAAAATGTTAAAATACATGCAAAATCAAAATAAAAATTTATAAATGCATTATGATTTTCAATAAGGAAACTGTGTAAACTTATATAAAACGGTCACTTATTAACAATGGCTGACCAATGGAGAGTGTGATCTTGACCTATATCGTTATTGTATTCGAAATCCTCCTCTGATCAAGCACTAAGCACGCCACCATTGTGTTGTGTTGATAGATTTAGAACGTTACAATTATATACTTGACAAAGGCCTGCTGGCGAGCCGGCTTTTAGCGCTCGAGTGGCTCTCCACATCACCTGGCGTTGTCGTAATAACGACCCACCCAATCACCTTACACTGAGAAAACAATTTGCTAAAACGATTTAATTATGTATAACACTGTGGTTAAATAATTTTTCATTTAATGGACTAAAATGTAAATTTTAATACTAAATTTGACGACAACTGTCCAAAATCGTGAACTCGAGTGTACGCTCTTTAAAAAAATAAAATATTGTTCCACTTAAGGTTAAATATTTTCCTAAAATGCATCAGAAATAAAATACTACATTAATGGTGCGATATTAATGTTCCATTACGCTTAATTTAACAAAAATATGTTGATAATAAAGTCATCAGTCTTACAATTAGCAGCAATTTACCGCTAAAATATGGCCTGACATTTTATTTATAGTTATTTATTGGTACACAGAGAAACGTTTTTAAAAAAAATATGGTTAGTATATATACATATAGTTTTTTAAATACACTGCAATGCACAATATAATGCATTATGCAAACGTGAATCAAATGAACCATCTGTACAGGTTACAATACAAAGTATTAAACAAGTATAAGTTCATTATTATGAAATGATGTGCAACTGTGATCATTCTTTTATTTTGACATAATTAATTTTCTCCGTGTAATCTCCTTTGACCTCTATTTGACCTTAAGGTCACTAAATTACGTCTCAATTTAAATTTTAATTGGCCATTGACTTTGAGTCTATATACAACAGTCAAATTGAAATAAATAATTAATCGTATATTCTTGTTTGTAAAATATAACAGAGTTAAATATTTTATCGCTTTACTTTCTAATTGCTTTTAGTATAGCATTTCTAATTAAAACAGCTCCAGGATTTCTTAATTTTCACTTAAAAGCTGGATGTAAATTATTAATGAAGACATTACTTAAACAAATTAGGCTTGTCAGCTTTTCCATCTTAATTTTAAGTAATTTTAATTATGTTCAGTAAAAGGTGAAGTCGTTTTACATCAGATTAATACTTTATAACTCTGCACTACAGATACTACCCTAGTTGAAAAATTACATCTTTAACTCATCCTTTACACGTCTAAACCTAATCTTTTTACCTCTAAAACACATCTTATTTCCTCTGCGCTTAAAGTGAAGATGATATCATGGAATAATATTTTTAACATTTTATGTTCAAGAAGAGGAAAAAATACGTAATCTCTCTTTTTTTTCCTCTAAAATGGTGCAAAGTAGGAGGGAATTAGACGAGAAGAGAGATTAATAGCGAATAAAAGATGAAATTTATTTTAACTCGGGTATACTCGTACAAACGAGTCATTTTGATATTTTATTTCTAAGATTTGCATCTCAATTAAAGTAATTTTAAATTAAGCCATTAAAGTGGATTTATTTGAGTAATTTTAATGTTCTTGAAATCCATGTTTCAAAATTACTATGCGACGATAAAATCATGATATTAACAAACATGGCTGCCATATAGGATATTACAGCTAGTGCGCAATAATCATGTCACTAATAAATCACTAGTATATAAATCCACCTTTACGTGCAGTTTTAGTAGAGGAATTTACTTTAATGAACAATAAACCTCGCAGATAGAATTAATGTTAAATGGCTTCGTTATACTGAGAAATATTCTGAAAAAAAAAACAAAAAAAATATCCACAAAATGTTCTGGAAAATTGATTTTTTCTAATTCCTTTTTATTATTCTTTGTTTATATACATTTTTTAAATTTATTATTAATTGTTGCTAATTTTAACAAGTAATTTAATTCATTTATTATCGTATTTCAAGCTTTTTTTTACGTTATAGGTTTTAATACTTTTATTGTAAAAATAAATAATAATGTTATAATACAAAAAAATGTTGCTGAACTGTACAGTTTCGAAAGTATAAAATGTCACCTTTATTATAAATCAATGCTGTCAATTAAATTATAATCACTAACTTGTTAGCGAAGTTTGACAAAAATATAAACGAAATATAAATCTTTAACTTTCTGAAAGTTTAAATTAAAAATAAAATATCGGATGACAGAACGAATCATGCTAAGTTCACTAATTAATTTTTTTTTTTTTTTTTTTGTACCAATGTTATGTTGTTGTTTTTTTTTATGTGATAGTGAATTGACGATCTTTAACTTTTACTGTGATTATGTATCTGACGTGCTTATATTGTTGTACAATCGAAAAGCAATAAATAATTATGAATTATGAATTATGAATTATGAATTATGAATTATGATGGTATATACGCACCTTTATTGGTTTAAATTTAATTTAAAATGTGAATGCCAATTATTGATTTTAACAATTTATTATTTAAACAATTATATTAATGAGGTTTATTTGTTAACATTTATAGTATTAATGTACAAATTTGTGATGTAACCAAAACATTTGAAAATTTATTTTAAAAAATATAAGTATTATTAAACAATTACAATTTTCAACAATATTACATACTTTCCTCTTTCAGCTTTGGAAAATTGCACTTCCTCTTCATATACGAGGTTTCCACGTTTTCCTCAGTCATAAATAAATACCAGGTTGAAACTGCTAGACTCATTTTCTTTATGAGTTCAAGAAATGCAAGTTAAAATTATTGAAGCAATGGAGTATTGTCCTCAATTTTTTTTATTGCAGAAAAGGATAGAGCGTGCAAAATTATGCTACCCTGATTTTTTTCAGATTTTTTAGAGCCCGGGAAGTATTTTTAAAAAATTATTGAAAGTCCTTTTTGTGACGTCACGCGGCGGCAAGTCCTATCTTTTTCTTAAGGAGCGGAGTCTCGTGACGTCACAAAAATAACTTTCAATAATTTTTTTAAAAATACTTCCCGGGCTCTAAAAAAACTGAAAAAAATCAGGTTAGCATAACTTTGCACCCTCTATCCATTTCTGCAATAAAAAATTTAAGGTCAATACTCCATTAGACTAAATTACTTAATTCTTAAATAGAACTTTTATCCAATTGTAATTTGATGAAAAAATATTTTTTTAATGTTATAGACATGAACATTACGCAAGTACATCTCGTACAATTTCAATAACATACTCTGAATTTGCATTTATATTTGAATTTAAATATCTTACCATTACAACTGGTTTCTTACATTTTAAATACTAAGAAAAAAATTATTTTTTTCAACAAAGAAAATTACCATTTAAAAAGCTTTTAAAGGAAAAGAGAGAAAAATAATTTTTCCGAGATAAAAGAATATTTTCGTGTGTTTGACATTGATATTTTTTGCTGCTTTCTTAAGAGCTCTAATCAACAGGTCCCTTAGATAATGGGGAACATTTGCTGGCCACGTCACAAATTTATTATGATGAATCTCATGTGCTGTGCTTCTTGTTTTTATTGTTAAATTGATAATGGACGACCTCCATGGATTTTTTTATTGCATATTTGGATAAGAGACATATTATCGATACATTTTAAGATATTTTCGATCCCTCTAGCACCCTCAAAATCGAGGGGAAAGACGCTGTGACGCCATAGTCATGCAACGTTTCTTTCCTATGCTTGTGTGTTAAATGTTTGTATCACTATATGACGTCACCGTGTTTTGCAGCATAATTTTAAAGGTTTAAAATATCAGAAAAAATAAATAAATTTGTCCTTTCTCCAAATATGCAATAAAATAATGGAGTACCGACCTCAAATTTTTTTATTGCAGAAATGGATAGAGGGTGCAAAAATATGCTACTCTGAATTTTTTCAGATTTTTCTGAGACCGGGAAGTATTTTTAAAAAATTATTGAAAATGCAGAAAAAGTGCCGCCTCTTGCCGCCTCTCTTAATAAAAGATAGGACCCAAAAGGGACGTGGATTCGAACCCGACCTCGCCAAAACTTTTTAACAATACTTCCCGGTCCCTAAAAAATCTGAAAAAAATCAGAATGGCATATTTTTGCACCCTCTATCCATTTCTGCAATAAAAACATTTGAGGTCGGTACTCCATTATTATGATTGTCCATTTTACACTGTTGATCATAATTTTTGCACTTATCAGATTGAAATAAGACATTTTAAGTGTTATTATGTTCCACATAACTTTGATGATGTAATAGCGTTTTGCAGATTTTAAATACATGCAAAATATCTAATAAATTGATTAGATAATTACTAGCGCTTGATATAATACTATAAGAGCAATACAAGTTTTTCACTGTCAAATCCTAAGCCAGTATTACCCTAAATATCAGCTAATTTTTTCATCATAGTGCAAATTTATTGGAAAAGTGATTAACTAGATATTGTGTGAAATAAATTTATTAAAAAAAAGCATTAAAGTAGCTGCAAGATGAATAGAATTATGATTACTACATTGCATTAAAACTGGCTTCATACAATAAAGCTCAAAATAAGAGGCTTAAAATGCATCAGTAACGCACTTAGCCTACTTTACAGTAAGTGCATGAACACAACACGCCTCTCTGTTACTTAATCCCGCACATAAAAAGAATAAAAGCTTAAAAAAAATCTATAATAAATCATTTTAAACGAAGGTAAAAAAGTGACGCGAGTAAAATATATATTAATTGCAATGTTATGCTTGCGTCCCTCCATTATTTATTTTATTTCCTTTGTTTAATATTTATTTTCATGTATTTTTTTTATTTTCTATTTCATTTTCATTAAATATTTTTAAACCCTTATTTCTTGTTCTCTACTATAAAACATGGTTGCATCTAGCTTATCATCACTTTTTTATATGGATAACCTGCATGAATTTTTATTTGCATATTTGAATAGAGGACCTCGAGCTATATCCATTTAGATGTAGCAATGTATATACAGTATCCATTTAGATATAGCAATGTATCTATAGTATCCATTTAGATATAGCAATGTATCTATAGTATCCATTTAGATATAGCAATTTATCCATAGTATAATTATTCTATTTCATTTGGACCCTTTAACACCCTTAAAATTGTATTGCAAAATGGTGCACTGGTTGAAAAATTACATCTTCAACTCATCCTTTACACGTCTAAGCTTAATATTTTTTTTACCTCTGAAACACATTTTATTTCCTCCTCACTCAAAGTGAGAATAAAACTGATGAAACATTTCTAACATTTCATACTCAATAAGAGGAAAAAAAGACCTTAAACTCGTCTTTTTCTTTCGCTTTTCCTCTAAATTGGTGCAAAATAGGAGGAAATTAGACAGCTTAATAGCGAAATTTAAAATATGAAATTTATTTCATAGTCATGTAAATATTTAACACGCAAGCATAGAGAAAGTACATGATTATGACGTCACAGCTATTTTTAGCATAATTTTAAGGTTACAAAAAAATAAAAAATAATAAAAAACTCGAAGTCCAAATATGCAGCATATTTTTTCATGTATGTCATCCATTCTTACGTCACATATAGTAGCCAAATAAGACAGAATTTACAACCTTCTTAACTCATTCTGTTCATCTTCTTTATATGTTCAATGCAAAGAAACGTATTTTTTACTATGTATGTTTATACTACTGACTTGGCAATGAACAATGATTTGTTACTTGAATATATTTTCATGTTCATTAAAACCACCAATTGTGTGTTTTGGTGATTTGTGGTTAGTGTGTGTGTATCATGTGTTGGAGGGAAATTTGTTTGAATAAATATTTGATTAGGGAGTTTCATGTGTTAGTTAGAGATTGCAAGAATTATAATATACGGTGATACAATTAGTATCAGTGTATATTATAAAAGAGACGCAGGGAAAATCAAGTTTGATTTGAGTGTAGAGATATTTTTTTTTTATCTGACTCGACTATGTGAATCTATTTTACTGTGCTTTTTAATACAATAAAACCTTTTAAACTGAATTGAAAATAAGGTTATATTAGTTTGGCTATTTTTACATAATTATGTTCAAGTTGCAACAACGCATACTTGGCATTGCAAAGGAAGAGTAAGAGTGAATTAATGAAAATTAGAAAATTAATGTTGCCATGCTATAAGGATATTTTCTCCTTGCATATCGGTACTTGTAAATACTATAAAACAAAATAAAATATTGTTATAACATACCGTAGTGTTTACACAAATAAAATTCTTTATTTTATCCATTTCCAGTACTTTGCAAGAAACACACTCTCGAAAACTGGTGTTTCAGAAACACTTGTTTGAAACACGTAACGCGTCTCACAGGCCGCCCCCTTAGTTAAAGCACTTAAGGTGTTTCAGATCTATGATACACCTTAGGTGTTTCACGCTGAAACACGTAAAATCTCCACGATCCTGTTTCGCGGAAGAATATCTTGTGACGTCATTGAAATTTAATATATTAATTATTTGCATGATAACACCAGTATAAATTTAATTTTTACTATTCATATGATGTAAAGCCTTTATAACGAAAATTTTAAAATATACCTTTGATTATTTGAAACAATATATCAGCATAAAAAAAGTATAATTATCCTACTTTTTGCAAGTAAATGGAGAAAAATACACTGAACAAGAATAAATATAAGAATTAAATGTATGAAAAGAAAAATATTACTTTGATAAAATCCCCGCAAAATCATATTTTCATAATCTCACTTTGCTGTTAGAAAATTTGCAGAGGGGGCACATTTTATGATCACATCGTATCACAAATATAGCAGTGCTACAACTTGTGACTATCGTTCTTACGATCCACTAATAATTCACAGTCACTCTATGAACATTGAATTGAAGTTATTGGACTTAATTAAACTACATTTCAAAGATTTACTGACACTAACACGTACATGATGCTACCAGCATCCATCTTGCAAACAAACTGGCTTGATCAGTCATCGTCTCTCTGATTGGTGGATCCCTGAAACACTTTACGTGTTTCAATAAGGTGAGACACCAAAATTGACTTGAAACATCTAAAGTGTTTCGCGAAACAGAAAATACCTGTGAGACACCTCTGTGTCCCCCCTGAAACACAAAAGACGTTTCATGTCATTATTAAAACACTTTAACCGTTTCAGGCAAGTGTTTCTGAAACACCAATTTTCGAGAGTGCACACGTATTAATATCAAGCATGATTAAGATAGGTCATTTAAAAAACAAAACAGACAAAACATAACACTGACGAGCTACAACATAAATTTAGTTTTGCCTATTAACATACCATGTTTTGTTATTATTTTTGTGTAATCTTCAATAAATATATAATATAATTAAAATTACAGCAAAGTTATCACTTTAATATTATTTAAAAGGACTTGCCATTTTCCATCCAAAACTTTTAAAACAATGTTTTTAATTTTTTATTCATGTAATTATATTTTAATTAAAAATACAATCATATTCGCACAATTCTTTCATTGATACTAGAATCAATATTTTCAAATCGATTGCAGGTATTATCAATTCTTCCTCTAATTTATCTTCTTTCAATTCAAATTCTTTATTTTTACCTATATAGACTATATAACATAAATTATTTAATTATCCATATTTTCCTTTACAGGGACTGTATAACTTCTCACTAATGTTATTATAAATATTTATACTTACGCACATAAAATTGAATTTGTTTGCGAGTGTTTTTTTGTTTCTGCATGCAATAACTTGTAATGTACAATTTGAAATATCGCCGCTTTGTGCCGCGGAGTGTAATATTTTTATAAACAGAGAGCGTCTGAAAGAAATTGCTTTCATAGAAATTCTGCTTTTTTTTTACCTTTCTTCAAAATTATATTCTATTGACCTGAAATTTAAGAGATTGGATTTTATTTTTAAGTCTTATTTTTTAATATTACGTGACTGAAGTAGGGACTAACTTTTAAAATATATTGTAAAAATATAAATTTAAGTCCCTAGTCCAGTACTATTTAATTACAGGTATAATTTTTGTACTGTTATAATGCTACTAGAATATTACTCTGAATGCTGTTAGTATTCCGATAGGTACGATGTAATTAAAGTAACGTTATACCTACAACGCTTTGTGGCTCCCAATGGACCAAATTCAATGAATAAATTCATGCTGAGAAAATCATTAAGCACGAATGGTTTATTTTACTAATGTTTGCTTTTCTCTTTTGTTTCAGGTGAGTGAAAATTTAATCTTCTAAAATTCTACACATTGTGAGTACCTTGGAATGGACAACTTACATACTTTTTTTTTTGTGAGGACAAATTTAATTTAATATTTAATAATAATAAATAATTTAAATATCATACTAACTAGAGAACAACCAAGGAGGATGGGTCCGAGATGACTCGGAAACTCGTAACTCTTTTAAAGAAGGACAAAAAGTGTAAAATACTGTTACAAAAATTCTGAAAAATTTGTAGTCCTCCACAAAAAAAAAAAAAAAAAAAAAGTGAGGAAAAAAAAACATTTTTTAACATGTGATTTAAATAGTGGTTCGTCGTTCACCCCCCCCCCCCTTGGTATAGCGTGTGACAAAAAAAAATCCCCCTTAGTAATTCTATTATGGTATATAGAGGGTTTTGAGTTAATATGTGTAGTAATTAATAGACACTATCAGAGGTCCGTAAAATCAATTGATTGGTTTGTATTTTGGGTCTAAAATCAAAACTCCCTTTCAATATATTTTCAGTAAGGATCATTAACCTATTTAATTACCATGAAAATGAACCTTCAGAAATATTCATATTGCTAGTTTTAATTCCTAAATTATTTTTTAAAAATATTTTTTGAAGTCTCGACTACCTTTAAAATTGACTGAAAAAAATTGTGACGTCATATTCATGTATAATTTAACATGCATGATAAAAACTATGATGTAGGAGAACAATTAACTTAAATTTTGAGGCTTCATGAACTTTTTTAGCCTCTCTATTTTTATTAATTATATAAAAAAATCATATTGGTTTTTCATTAATTTTTAAATATACCTATCGATAGCAAGCAATTCTAATAATTGAAATTCTTTATTTATATGTATTCTTAAAACAACTAGTTTAAGTATTAATATATCATCATAGAATATAATAAATCAATATATATCTATATTTATTACACACTCGTATAGCAGACATTATGAAATGAATAAAATTCTATTTCCTAAGATAATATTTCAAAATTAAAAGCAACAAAACAATCGGAAACTCTTTATGCTTTAAATCGTTCAACAATAACATCAAGTATTATTTGCAATATATTACAAAATGGAAGAACTTTTGTGCTGCGTTTTTGGGTTGTTTCCAGAATCCTACGTCACACTCCAAGCCAAAATTCCACCCCACACGCACTAAAATGCTAATATGTAAATTTTTCCCTCTCTCTTCGTTTCATCCCCCTCTAAATAGTCCGATAATTTGCCTTAAAGTTTTAGATCGAGATAACATCTACTTCTTCTCGCTCAAATAAATTTTAACTTTGTCTCTAAAAATTGCTTTATCTTATAATATACGCATCGTCATATTATTATAGTAGCGAATATGTTAAACAGTTTATAAAAAAAAAAAAGCAAAAACTTGGTATTATATTATGTATGTCATATAGCATTTGCATGGCATTTACATTTCGGACCCAATATACAGAAAGAATAAACAGGGATAGGAGATTTTGACTTGCATTAAATCCTAATAACTTCTTCCGTTATTTTTATTATGTTTACTGCACTATATTTTTAAAATTCATGCAGAAGTTCATGAAAAATAATATTAATATTTATGTTAATATCTCCCATTATGTTACTGTTACTGTATGTCTTTTTTTACCAAATAATGTACATTCTTTGTCTTAGAAAATTCTCTTGCCAATAGATGGCGTTGTTATATTGTTTTAACAAAATATTAATGCATTTACCATATAATTATAACAGAATTTTTGTGATAACTCTGTACATTTAAAACAAAAATCAATATTGCCATTATTTAACTTTAATCATATTATTTCTTTAAATCTTTAACTCATTAAAGAATAATTTGGCATAACAAATTTGTGCCTGGAAGGCATTTAGCTCTTTCATATCTTTTCCCCTTTAAAGTTATTTTTAAAAAAATGTGAAAATATCGTAAATATTGATCGTTACAATAAAATTTAACGACAGCAATTCTTGTTAGTAAAAAAATTCTGCACAGAAAACGAACTCTTCTGTTCTATGAAATTCTACTGCAATGTGTGGAAGGAAACAGAATATTCTTAATGTGACCATCATACAGCAGCATCTAGAGCGCACATAGAGCTGCCTTAAACCTCATAACAATAAAATAACTATATACAAATTCTTTCATGCATGCAGTATCAATACAAATTTGTTTATAATTTCAAAATACACAAAAAAACAAAAAAAATTTTGATCATGCAGTGGCAAAGTTTTTACTGTTATTTTTGCTAAGAAAAGAGTTAAGGCTCAGTAGCCAGTTTAATGGAACCAGCTCGTCGTCAGGAGTCTATTAAACTGGCTACTGAACCTTATACGATGACTCTTTCCATGGAAAATAATAAGAGTAAAACCTCATTCCTTTGGTTACGATACACACGATGTATATTATATATTTTTAGATATGTTTTTTTATTTACAACGGATTTTACAGCATTCTGTAATCATCTTATAACAATGAAGGCTGATTTTGTGGTGTTCCCACCATCCTATACAAACCTATGTAAAAAATAAATAAATCGAAATTGCTTTTTTTGGTTTAAGCTCTCCTTTGTTCTTTTGTCCTCCCATTTTGCACCATTTTAGAGGGGGAAAAAAAGAGAGAAAAGGACGAGATTACGTATTTTCACCTCTTCTTGAGCTGTTAGAATGTTTGGTATTCATGAAGAGTTAAGGAGCGTTTTAAGGAGAGATATTTTAAGAAGCGTTTTTTAATACCAGGTAAGCAGTGTCTTTATTTCATCCTCACTTTAAGCGAAGAAAAGATAAGATGTGTTTTAGAGGTGAAAAGATTAGGTTTAGACGTGTAAAGGATGAGTTGAAGACGTAGTTTTTCAACTAGGGAAATTATTATAAAATAATTCAGAAATATAATATGGTTGTTATATTATCATTAAAAATACAAAGTAAGTGGACCATGCAACCAGATCAAACTTAAAATCATTATTATTTTCATACACTTCAACGAATCATATTAAAAAAAAGACAAGAAACATATTTATAACTATGAACTACTTAATAATAAAAATAATATTATAATATAGTTTCTAACAAAATTTTTGGCACAAAGTCAATTTTCTAAAAAGAAACTAAATCACTAAAATTCTTACCACTATTTTTTATCATTCTAAAAACTAAATATCAACAATTCTTAACTATATAATCTATTTACATTGTTATTGAGATGGTAAAAAAAAAAAAACTTGACCCAATTTCGCTGACGGTATGTGTACCACACTATGATGGTGGTGCTATTGATCGGTAAGGGTTCCTACCCCCTCCCCTTGCGCTGTGAACACCACTCTGACAAACTAGGGGAAGGGACCAAAGGCAAGGCAGTATACCATCTTTGATCATAAAGTTTAAAATACTATAATTTAATAATAAAATTCAACCTTATTATATTTATTTTGTAACACTATATATATTGAGAGTATTCAACAACTGCTTACTGTACAAAAGTATGTTCTATCTTAAAGTTTACATTACCAATCTGTATTATTACATTTGAAAGAGTGTAATTTATAGAACCAATTTTATTTTTTTAAGACTTGATATTGTTCAGAAGACACTACTATTTTTGACCAAAGGGTCAAGATAGATCTGCGATTGACACTTTTATTGCGAACCTTTTGGTCCATTTATATCGTGGTTTAGTAGCTGACTATATATACACGGACACAAAAATAAATTTTATAGTTACAAAATAAAAGACATTTTTTTCAAGTGTTTTAAAGTATCAATTTTTTAGGTATGGGTTTTTTGGTTTGTTTTTTTTTCCATCGTGGAGGATTCAGTAGCCAGTTCAATGGACTTATGACGAGGAGCTGGTTCCATTAAATTGGTCACTGAACCTTCTACGATGATTCTTTCAATGGGAAAAATTAAGATTGATAAAACATCAAATCGTTCATACATTAAAAATTTAAGTTGCATTGTAAATTAAAAAATTAAACAAAAATAGTACATATATATATTGCTATAAAAAAATGTCTATCCTTCTCAATACAAAACCAATTAATTTAGGTTGAATGTAAAATAGTAAAGATCTTATAATTTGAAGACAAAATCATAATACTATTGTAAAAAATAAATAAATAAATAAATAAATAAATAAATAAATAAATAAATAAATAAATAAATAAATAAATAAATAAATAAATAAATAAATAAATAAATAAATAAATAAATAAATAAATAAATAAATAAATAAATAAATAAATAAATAAATAAATAAATAAATTCAACTACACCTCAAATCACCATAAGCTTTACCGCTATTTTGTTTGTGCCGTTGCTAATCAGTCCATGAAAACGTTAATTATTTAATTTTTTAACTTACTTTTCCCAAATCGCAAATATCTTTTTATCGTTTAAAAATGCAGCTATAAATCATAACCAAATTGATCCGAGTTGTATACTCGTCGCCTTAGAAAATTGTCCACTTGCAGCCTTGTCAATCAAATTGTCCTGTGTTATTCTTACGTGGCATGGTGATTAATAAGGTTGTAAAGGAAAATTTTCAAAGGCAACAAAATGTTCGTAACATTTTTTTTTTTTTTTTTTTTTTATAAGCTTTGTACACATTTTAAAGTTCCAACAATAATTTTTCAAAATTTTCTATTTTAAAATCCCCGCCAATTTCTTGTAGTGTGGCTTAAAGCTGAGATTTATTATGGACTGTTTCAGAATCAGTCATTCGCAATGAAGAGGTCGATAAAAACATAAATCAAGTTTCATTACAAATTATAGAAATCGAAACAGTAAAAAAGTTTTTACAGTTTTGTTATTTTTATATTCGAAACTTACAAAATCAAATTTAAAACAAATTTATGCATCAAGTATGTAAATTTTATTTTAATATTCAATTTATTTACATTATATTATATATTCATTTATATATGAAAACTTTGTCTGTTTAGTCAATTCATAAATATTCTAATATTTGCAAAGTTTTAAAACAAGCACTGATATTTTTCTGGTAAAATCAATGTTTGGAGAATTTTTTTAACCCTAGCAATTCCAAGGAATTTTTTGTCTCTCGTTATACCAAGGGATCCCCCATCCCGTCAAGGGATAGATGCTGGAGTGGGGGGCCGAAACCACCCAATATTAAACATCCTATAACAAAAAAATTCAGTAGTTTATTTTTTCATACTTTTTTTTTGTTTGCAGAAATATTATTGTTCTTTGGCTAACTATATGCACGGATTACAAAAAATGTCATTTTTTTTTAATAATATTTCACACTTTTTCCGCTTTAAAAGAGTGGTGGACCGTCTTGACACTCCCCATCCCTCTAGGGTTAATTCATTCTTCAAATTTAACACTGGCAAGTTTCCAAAAAAAAAAAAAAAAAAGTACACTCATAAAATTATTAAGCGATCGATTGTAGCTTTTTTAGGCTCATTGACTTAGCTAAGGAAGGTATGGTGGAGTGTGCCTCGAAGATGAAAGGAAAAATATGAAAATACCCCCTCTCGCTTCATTAATTTAAAAAAAGCTACTTTTGGCCACTGATTTGCCTGTGCGCCTTTTGGGTATGCAGCCAGTTACTCAAGTAAAAAAAAAAAAAAAAAAAAATGATTGCATAAATTAGTTTTCTGTTCTAAATATTTAAGGCTTAACCTGAGAAATTTGGACGAAAAATTCGCTACAGCAGATTTTTTTCAAATTAATTTGGTGGACTCACAACAATCATCAAATTAGCTCTGAATTTTTTCTGATTTTTTTAACCGTTGGTTTAATTATAATTAATTCATTTAAATGAGAATTTTGTATCCTTCCAATGTTAAATTTGTTAATTAGCATTGCAAAAAAACTATACAACAGATTCTTTTACTTTATTTTTTTACCAAAACCTAATTTTTTAGACTATTTTTCTGAATTGTTTTCATATATTTTGAACCGTGGCGATGATCGTTTCCTATATGTGATGAGAAATGTGGCAACGTTCTCAAGGACTGTTGTCACCACCCCCTCCTAAAAATTTATGCGCATTCCAATGCAAACAGTGTTGCCACTATAGCCACGCCTCTTGACCTTGACAGACAAATTCTCAGGTTATACCTTAAGGGCCATTATCCTATCATGTTTTATATTAAATTTGTTTTCATTCTAAGGCAACGACATGTTATAACTGCTATAAGTTATGTACCCAAAATGCTGTAAATTTGCAATTTATAATTTTTAAGTGCATACTTCATGAAAAGTGCATTAAAATACAAAATATTGTGTAATATGCAATGAGCCAAATGTCTCTTAAGGATGATATAATGTTGCAATCTGAAACATGTTGAAATATGTTGTGTAATGTTTCTTTCATTTCTTTGTTTATTCAGAAAATCATCTTCTAGATTTCCTTTTTAGTTTATAAAAATGTTTTAAAGAAATGAAAGTTTTTTATGAATAAATATATACAACTCTAAATTTTCTTGAATATATAACGCACTGCAATTTCTTTAATTTTACTTTATTCTTTTCTTTACTCGAGTAGTATTCTCCAGAGTAAAAAAATATCTACTTTTTTTGTATAGTAAATCTTACATTTTATGTTTGAGTTAAAAATAATATTGAAGAATACTTTAATAAATTAAATTAAAGCAGAACAAACCAAAATAAAATCATTTTGACTAGAATATAAAATTACATACAGTATCCCTCCCTAAAAAAAAACTTCCCTAGCCAAGAGATGGCAGTAGTGTCGGTCATCTAGAGCATCAATTGCTGAGGGAAATTTGCAAAGCAAGGAGTGTACATCTGTGGACAGCATTAACTTTTTTTTACTCCTGCCTCACTTGCTAGAGCTGAAGCTTCAATAGACAGAGAGATGAAGATTTGTAATTTTTGGGTGAGTTAATTAGCTTAATTAATTAGTTAATTAGTTAATTAAGTCACAGTATACCTACCCTTATCAAAAAGTTTTGGTTCACCACGCCTCCATAGACTGCGTGGTAACACTCACAAAAAAACAAAGCAGGAGTAAAGTTCGTGATTTCCAGACGTGTTCAACAAATTTGAGGGTGGAGGTCATGCACCGACCGTTTTATATAAGGTTTCCATGGTTCCTTCAGCTTACCGAAAATTACAAATTGCACAATTAATCTATGGTTGCGTCGGTAAAATTAATTACAGTTTTGAAGTCCACCCCTCCTCCTAAAAAGTATCTAGAAAAGGTTTCTATAACCATTTTTTCATTATATCACTTACTTATTTTAATAGATTCCTTTTATCTGTATGTAATTTAGAATCAATATAATATTCACTTTTATTTTCATAAATTATCGAAAAACTTTATGAATTATAGAATAAAGTTTCAAACTTTCGATATTATTTGTTAAAACATTATTCAAGTAACCAGAATACCATTCAATATTTCATTGATATAAAAAAATAATAATTTGTGAACAAAAATAATATATATTATTAATAATAAAACATTTCTAAATATAAAAAAAAATCATTTTGTCATTGTTGTTAGAGTACAAAGGATGTAATTACACCCTACTCGACGTTTTTCTTTGTGGTAAAAACAAGCGTGCACTGCTGTTGGGTGGGAGGTAGACTTCAATATCGTTCTGCCGCCTTCGTCGCTTTTTGTGTTAACGTGCGTCAGCTGATGAAACTTTGGGGAACAAATCGAAGCTGGAAAAACTTATCGAAGAAATATGATTGAACAGCTGATGTGTGAGAGAGAGAGAGAGAGAGAGAGAGAGAGAGAGAGAGAGAGAGAGAGAGAGAGAGAGAGAGAGAGAGAGAACAGAGAAGATAGAGAGAAACGAGTCATGATCGAGCTACACTGTAAAACCAGAATCAATTTCGAAAGTATACCCAAATATTTAAAACTAAAATTTAAAAAGTCTCTTAAAATTTATATTTTTTTGTGCATAAACAAATTTTAATATAATAAATAAAGAATTTTTACTTAGCTTCCTATATTTATGTTGTACTAGGATTTAACTCATTGTCAGGTTACAAAAAACCGATAGAGAGGGCTTTTCTTTACATGGGCTCTATTTAAACTGTATTATTTGTATATAATTTTATAATAAAAACTTACTAAGAAATTTAATTTGAACTTGAATTAAAAGGAAATTTACTTACTTTATGGGAATTTACATCACAATTTTGGCTCTGTTACTAATCCATGCTAATTCAGATGATAAATTAAGGGGCATCATCAAAGATGGCTTCCATAAAACTTTTCAGCAAGTGCACAATTTTTTGTATTACTGTGTTCTAAAAAAAAAATCCCTGAACGTTGATTTATTTTAAATATAATGAATTGCTACCTTAGACTTTGATGGAATTAATTTTCAACTATAAGATAAAATTTTATTATAGCTTTACCATTAGTTGTATAAGCTGTCAAAATCAGATAGAAAAACTCACAATGGTTTCGTTTTTATTACAATTAAATTAATTGTAATGCTCTATTATTGATTATAATTTATGTTTCTGCAATTGACATGGCTAGGAAATTGAATTGTTTGATTTATTGAGTCCTCTGATCGTATGATAAACACTCATCAGACTCTGTTTGCAACGTTAAATGTTTATGTATAAAGTCAGTGACCAGATACTTAGGACATTGTTGATAGCACAAACACTCAAACTGTTTGTTTATACTCAATGGGATGTATGATAACAGGATTCACTCATTTGACAAGTACGTTATGATTTATTACCGACCATCCTGACTGAGGTTTCCTGGTTTCTTTAGCTAAATTGACCAATGTTAAAATATATTATCTGATTTTGATTTTTTTTTTATCCAAAACTAAGCTTTCCATAATGGTTGAGTTACAAAAATTGTACTTTCATTTCTATTTACTTTTTTATACAATGGTATATTTCAAGCACTGTCCATAATTGCTTCGGAATCGGAACGGAAAAGCTCAAGACCAATCAGAAAATTCAAAATTTCTGATTACAAGAATTTTTTTTTCGATTCTGATTAAATTCTGAAAACGCTGGACGGTGCTTTAGGCTAGTGAAAAAGTTAGTGAAATAAAAAATACGTATAAGTTGAAAAGTGGATGAAAATGCACAAAAAATTATCAATATTTTGAAATTTTAGAAAAATATTGTAGAAACTCAACCAATATTATGCCAATATAATTTGAATTTAACATTAAAAATCAACATTATATACATATAATACATTAATACATACACATATTTAAGTAACCAACATTAATTAAGAAATTGCATTATTTAGAGAAAAGCCAGCAGACAAAACATTTTGAGACACAAAAGAAGAAAATGTCTTTAGGCTCTCGTGAGGTCAACTACCGGCAAAATGTTTTTTTCTCAAAGCAACGACAGACGGGTCTTTGAAATGCCCACCAGCCCCCGCACTTTCTTGTGTTTGTATGCCTAGCTAGAGACGGAGAAAAAAAATAGAACGCAGAGAGAAAGATGTACAATATTTATAGTAGAAGTGCTACTGAAAAAAAGGCACAGGGGTCAGAAAGATAATCTAAAAAAGATGGTCATGCGATGAAAGAGCATGGGGGTTATAGAGATGCATATGAGGATATGGAAATGGGAGAAAGAGAGAAGAGATAGGAGAGAGAGGGAGAGAGAGGGAGACAGGGAGAGAGATGGGAGAGATGGAAGAAGTAGAGAGAGAGAGAGAGAGAGAGAGAGAGAGAGAGAGAGAGAGAGAGAGAGAGAGAGAGAGAGAGAGAGAGAGAGAGAGAGAGAGAGAGAGAGAGAGAGAGAGAGAGAGAGAGAGAGAGAGAGAGAGAGAGAGAGAGAGAGAGTTGTCTTATTCATGTCATGAAGCAGTACGGATTTCTCTGGCTGTGTCACCAACACATGTCATATGCTTTTGTGTCACAAGAATCCCATTTCTTTGTTTACTTGCAAATAATTTTTGTGTACATACCATGACAAATTTCAAATTGTATAAAAAAGATCTGCCTCTGGATGTGAAAGGAGGACTTTTGTTTGAAGAATATTATGACATTATAATATTATGACAGTTTGTTTTAGTAAAAAAATTGTTATATTAAATGAAAAGGATATTAAAAAAATTATGCTTGAGATAATACAGTATTATTTCTAAATGTTGAAATATTAAAATATGTTTTTTTTATTTCACTTATTTTTAATCAATTTTTCAACTTGCACTTTTTAAATTGGTTTTATGATAATATCATTATAGGCAATGATTTAGTATTAGTTATATCGAAGATATTATGTTTTCTCAATTAAATACAAACAATCAAAAAGTGTTTTTATTTTTGAGTGCTATGGCAAAATTATGTGATTTTTGAGATTTTTGAGATAAATAAAAAATGAAGTTGATCTTTTATTCACTTTTATCGTCTCTTCTCGTCTAATTCCCTCTTATTTTGCACCATTTAAGGGAAAGAAAGAGGGAAAAATATGAGATTACGTCTTACTTCCTCTTCTTGAGCATAAAATTTTAGAAATATGGGTGCGATTCACGAAGCAGTTATTCAGGTTTCTAACCACGTTTAGCTTAACCACGTTTAACTATACCTGTTTTACGTGTTAAACCACCTAGTTAAACGTGGTTAAGCTAAACGTGGCCGTGACTAACTGCTTCGTGAATCGCGCTTATTGTCTCTATTTCATCCTTTGAAGAAAATAAGATGTTTTTGAGGTTTAAAGATTAGGTTTAAACGTTTAAAGGATGAGTTGAAAATGAAAATTTTCACCTCTTTTTAAAATTTGAAATCTGCATCTCTCTGTCTCTTTAAAATTATTATTCTAGCAAATTAGGAAGAAATAACGTTTCTACTATCCCGAGTTGTATGTATAAATATCTAAAAAACGTGGTAATAGTTTTCATAGTAATGCATGCTCATATATGATATAATGTCAACAGTAATATGTGTCATGCTTCTATTGTATTTATATCATGTTGTAATCTGTCTCATGATATTTTTTCTTTGTGATATACTGATATTTATGAGTTATATTACCGTGTTTAAAAAATATTAAATAATATTTGTGCCACATGTTTGCAATGTAATTTATGGATTTTTAAATTCAGAATTATAACATTTATAAATTTATTTGCGCATCAAATATCATACATCAATAAATGGGCTTAAGAATGCTTATTTTTAAACATATATATTCGTAATAAGGGTTAATTTTACAGTTATTAATAATGTTAAATCACTGAAAAAAATACCAATAAAATGTTCATAATCGTCCCTTCTCCGCAATAATGAGCTATCTGCTATTTCAGGTGAGCGCAACATTGAGCTTTATATTATATAATTTATATACCGTTTTACAGCTCATAATTGCACTCACCTGAAATGCCAGATAGCTCATTATTGCTTGCGGACGAGGGACGATTTAAAATAATTATTATTTTCATTCAGCATTATTATTAATAACAGTGTAGAATATCATTAAATCCACAGTAACTGTGGTGACTAATAGTCAAATCAGCATCTTTTTCATACTAAATAATAAGTTGAAAACTAAATTTATTTTCATTTTATTTTGATTCCATAGATTCATTAATTTATAATTTAATTTCAATAAAAAATATTTCAGAATTATCACGGAGAAAAAATTTTCAATAATAATGTCTAGTTTTTTTCTTGAATGTTAAACGACAACAATGTTGTCTCGTTTCAAAGTCGCCCAAGGTTGCAGCAGCTGGACCAGCGTATGGATTTGTCTTCTTTTGCGTCGTTTTATCGCCACACACCGAGCTGACCTGTCAAGAGAGAGAGAGAGAGAGAGAGAGAGAGAGAGAGAGAGAGAGAGAGAGAGAGAGAGAGAGAGAGAGAGAGAAAATTGTCCACACAGAAAAAAAATGTCACTTTTATTTTAAACTACTAAAAAGAACTTTTTATGACTCGAGTGCGGCGCAGAGCATTGACCGGTTATCTTATCAGGTCACCAAAGTCAAGCTATGATGATGAATGGGTGACCATTTTTACCAAAACCACAAGCCAGGGTTAAATCTTGAATGCTCTTTCACTATTGACCGGTTCACTAAAGTCAAGCTATGCTGATGGATAGGTGACCATTTTTACCAAAACCACATATCAGGGGTAAATCGTTATGCTTTTTTATTGTTTTATCTTTATACCATTAAACGTCCAGTTAATTGACTGAGGTTTCCACGTTTCCCTCAGTCACAGATTTTGTTCTAAGCCCATGGAATGCATTGATAATTTAGCCTTTCAGAAGATTCTGATTGTAAATTTAGAGAGTAATTAGTAAGTTAAGTATATAATGTATATGGTTATGTACTCTTTGTGATAAATAAAAAAATATGTATATTAAAATATAAATTTTTACTTCAAAATAGAACTTTTAAAAATATTACTTTTTTGAAGAGCTTTAAACATACTAAAGCTTAAAGTCTATAGTATAAAAAACATATACCTGCTTATACGATTTATAAGTAGCTTATTTTACAAAGTGATTTTAGCGATGTATGATACCCACAAATATTTTGTATAGAGAGAAAGTTTGTGGGGGAAATTTTGTGGCATGTTGGAATTTGGGTTATCTACCGAGCAAAGTTAGCTAACATCCCTACATAACTTTGTAAATTAAAATATAGTAACAATGATTTAAAAGGCGTAACTTTAATAATATAATTATTATTGAATTAGTATGCACTTAATAGTTAATATCTTTGATTTGTTTGTAATTGGATTTTAAACCCTTCGACATTAAGCTCAAATTAGTTTCTATAAATTTTCAAACACAGGTTTAACATATTAAATATATTATAAACAATTTTATTATGAAAAGATAGCTGAAATAGCAACAACAGCAATTTTATTAACAAAATAATCCACAAAAATAATATTTTATATTAATTTTTAAGGCAGCAACAATTAACATTCAAAGCATGAAAAATATCAATATAATGCAAAAAGACAATTGATTCTCTAATAAAGGTTATTTCCAACTTTAATTACAGCTATAGGAAAATAACGTTTATTAGAAAATTCAATTACATTACAGTATCTTATTTTGCAGTCTCGTATGCTTTTTCTTTTTCTTTGGAGGTAATTTTCTTACAACAGCTCCCTTTTCAATTTCCATCCATTAGGTTCCATGTTAAATTTTCACGGTAATTAAGACAGGATCCACTTAAAAGAAACTAAGCCACCTATTGATATAATTGATGGCGAGTTCAAAGTCCCCTGTATTATTTTGTTAAATCAACTGGTCTGTTTCCGAGATCTCAATCAACTGAAATTCATTCTTAAATGAATTAAAAATTTTTTTAATGCATTATGTGAATGTATATTCTAATAAATTATGGAAATCTATGCATTACTTCAAATAAATTTGATATTCCTTTCGGAAGTAACCAAAAGTGTGAATTTTGCAACTCTTTTGTTTGTAATTCAGTTTTGAATCTTTACAGAGTGGTTTGAAGTAAAAGTTCTGACCTATGTGTAACTCTGAAATATAAGTAGCAAAACACTTCCGGAAGGAATATAATGTAAATTCGACTGTATAACTACATGTTCATATGTCCATCAAATTTATAGCAGGGGTACCAACTGCCAAGTATGAGGCAAGTCCATCCCACAAAGCCTTTTAGTGACAGTCAAGGAGAATGTTAAGGAATTCGTCTTTGAGCGTTTCTTTTACACCGAGTCTCTGAGTCTATGTCAACATAAAGGTCATGACGTCACAATGGATTTTGACTGCAAAATATTAAGAAAAATCCATTCTCAAATCTGATTATAGTAAATAATTTTGGTAAAATATTTAGCTTTTTATGACTATTAGAGAGTAAAAAATCATATTTGTTGCATTTTTAAATCCAAAATAGACCTTACTTACATAAATGAGCATCGCAATGCTTAAGTAGCTTTATAAAAATTTAATAATGTGACGTCATAGTATGTAATCTTGAAACGTCTTGTATATTTGAGGTCAATATTTATTAAAAATTCTTCGTCACCAGTGATAAAAGGCGTTCCATTCTTTTGTATGGCAAAGATTTTTTTTTTCTCCATCACGTGACCCCATCAACATTCAAGTTCCTGAAAGTCAATTTCTACTGTCCGTCCTTGCCGAGCAAAATATTGGATTATATCACAAGGTATATAGAGTGTGAAGAAATTTATTTAATCTGAACAATCAAAATATATAGGATTCAACACCATGCATTGTAGACCTTGTAGGTATACAATTTGATGTTGTAAAATTGATCATTAATATTTTGGTTGTAATTTATGAGCCAAGTATTTTGTTAATTTAATATATGAATGGAAATTAATTTGATATCACAGAATAGATAATCTGTTGATTTTACAAATGTATCAGTAAATTTTTTTAAGGCAAGAATATAATTATAATTCTTTTTTAAATATTTTATTAAAATATCTTTTCTACGTATTTTTACTTATTTTTTTGAATTTATGAAAAAACAATAAAATAAATTTAAAATGTTTAATTTAATCAATTAATTAAATAATATATGCAATATGAGTAACAAATGTGCTCTTAACAAACGACTAGATATTATAAAATATACAAAAATAATAAACACTTTTAATTCACATATTAAATAAAAAAAAATTATTTAATATTTTATAATTCAAAAATATATTTTTATAATTAAAAATAATGATTTAAATATTTGTAATTAAATATAAAATTATTATTTGAAACAAATTCATTTTTTTCCTCACGATCCTATAACATTCACTCCAAAATTTGATACACTCTCAGACCATCCACCAATATAGTAGAATGACGCAGTGTCGAGTTCACCACGATCCGCAGCTAAGGTTAACCCTCCTTTTGATTGAATCACAACGACGTATTGGGACGCTAGGAGTCACGTACTGACTTGACGACCCTCTAGACACAACTGTCCTAATATGTACACTTTAGGACATCATAAACGTTACTCTTGCTCTATTTTGTTAGCATGCAGTGTACGGGAGAGTGATGAACTTGATATTTCGTAGATATAAAAAATCTGTGCTCCTATATTTTACTATACATTTTTTACTTCTTTAGCTCTAGTTGTTGCCTAGCAAATTAGAAATACCGTTTGTAATGCCCCGAGGTGTACTCTTGTGAGTTGAAACTTTGGTATTGCAACTGGAAAAAGAGTTTTTAAAATTTGAAAAGATGGAGAGGAGGGAAAATTCACCACAAAATACTTTGATTTTACCACGACTAAAAAATGGGGCTGTGATAATTGGCTTGGTTATCAATCGGAATAAACAATTGTATATAGGATCCTTTAAACACCAATCAGCTAATTTTGAAGCCATTGAATATTTATATTTGTTTAGCTTTTTAACTGAACCCTAAGTATAGGGTAGTGGCCACAATTGAGTGACTAAATTCAACTTCCCGGCTCTTCGTAGACCCTACTTTTGTGGGTCCCTTCCAAACCGGGGCGGCCATGGCCTAAGCAATCCATCCCAACATTCGCCTGGTTGTAACTGAGGAAACCATGGAAACCTCAGTCAGGATGGTCGGCAATTGATGGAGAATGCAATCAATCATCTCCCGGATGCACGAGTGGGTGTTCTTTAGCAACCGCTACTTGTGAAAAGTTTGGCGGTGCATGGCTGGGATCGAACTCACGACCATCCGATTACGAATCAAAGGCGCCACTTGGTAAAGTGCCGGTTTCGAATATTTATAAGAATGGTATTATATTATCGTTTGATGACAATGCATACAAATAAGTTTAAAGTATCAAACTATTAATATCTAAATTACAATCTGACTTATGTCAATAAATAAATATATTATATAGGTCAGTTTTTTTTTATTGGAAACTTCAATATTTATAAGCATGTACGATTTGAAATTGATTCATACTCTATAGTAGATAGCTTCAAAGCAATAATTCACATGAGTGGTTTCTCTACTTACGGCCACCGGTAATGCAAAGTCCATACATCATTTTTCTTCTCTATCTTATGCTTGAGTGAACGTTGAATTTCCTACCTACAATGCATTCACTTTCTGTCTCGCTACACTTTTCTTAAGTTATCTTCCTTTGCTCTATTTAGATTTGGTTTGACAATGGTAAAAAAAATTGAATGGCGTGTTACTTTAAGAAATTAAAAATCTTGTAAGGTGTAAAAGTTAACAATGAATTTTTCTATTGTTAAAATAACAAAGGATAACAATTTGTGCTAATCTGGATTGCATTTTTTTTTTAATTAATGAGGGACCGTCGATTACATGGGTGTATAAACTATTGTAGGTAAAGGCTAGTTTCTTATTTTGTTTAACTGATAATGAACTCTAGTGAATGTAAATTTTAACTCAGTTTATTCAGTGGGCCCTAATATGTATTATTATTTTTTTACAAAAAGATAAAGCTCTGTCATAATTTGCACTACAGATTAATTTCAATTGATGCAATTGTTTAGAATATTGAATGAAAAAACTATAAGGATCCATAAAATTATCATACTGTATATTTTAACTCGAAATTGCTATTTTAGAGGAAAATAAGTTCTTGATTCATTATCAGAAAACCCCTAAAAGAGGTGAGGTAGGAGATATTTTCAAATTAATAGCTTTAATACTAACTGAGAAATTTTTTCAAATTTTTTAACATGGTGGCTTATGGAGAAAATTTTCCCGACGGAGAACTCTTAAAGCCTTTATGGAGTATCAACCTCAATTTTTTTATTGCAGAAATGGATAGAGGATGCAAAGTTATACTACCCTGATTTTTTTCAGATTTTTTTCAGACCGGGAACTATTTTTAAAAAATTATTGAAAGTCCTTTTTCTGACGTCACGAGGCGGCAAGTCCTATCTTTTTCTTAAGGAGCGGCGTCTTGTGACGTCATGAAAAGGACTTTCAATAATTTTTTAAAAATATTTTCCGGTCTCAAAAAAATCTGAAAAAAAATCACGGTAGCATAACTTTGCACACTCTATCTATTTCTGCAATAAAATAAATTGAGGTTGATACTCCATTGCACCAGAAAAAAAATACTAGTAAGGAGAAATTTTAAATTCAGAGAACTATATTAAAATGTATTAATTTTTTACTCGAGATGTCAGAAGAATATATTGTTGAAATTTCAAGCACTTCATATGTTATCAAGACTCAATCATTTTGAAATTGTGTCTAGGAGAAAATTGAATTAAATGTCAAACAGAACACAATTTCACTCCTCGCTTGGAAATGGGATTGAACAGTACACATTCAGCGTGAAATAGTTTTGTATTTGCTGCAAATACAATATATTGATCAATGTAATGATAGTACTAACAAAATATAGACATCTACAATGATAGTGTACAGGTTAATTTATTTTAAATTCCATTCGGTTTGGGGATTTTTCTATTTGTAATTCAGTTTTGAAACTTTACAGAGTGGTGTGAAGTAGAAGTACTGACTTATGTGTGAAATTGTAACGCTGAAGTACGAATAGAAAAGCCAGAAACCATACACTTCCGGAGGAAATATAATATCAAATTGACTATTGACGTCATAAAGACAGGTATGGACATCTGGTGGATTTTACCTGGGTGATTCTAAAAGTGTCATTGTTTTGATATCTGAGCTTTGCTACTGGCTAAAGTACACGTGTAGTTGAGTCATACTGATTCTATCGAGGCTGTTTTCAATGCCATCTATTGGTACTTTATGAGGTCAATATATAGAGTGTATATGCATTCTTCGAAATTGCTAGATTCTGTAAACACCTATCATTATCGATATAACATGAATTATAAATATCGACATTTTACACATATCTCATAAATTTTGGAACAACAGCATCGTCGTTAAGAAATAAAAATTTAGAACATAGTTCATAGAATTCTGATTATTTATGAAAGTTATGTTGTTTTTTGTAGTATTTTTCAATGTATTATTTAATGTTTATAAGAAATTTGTTTGATATTGCCCTAACGTAAAGCAAAAATATCTATGGGCACGCCTCAAAATTAAAAAAAAAAATCTAAAAGAGGTTAAAAATATCAGCATTGATATTATAGAAGAACGCTATTTGTTAATACGCCATCCTCGGGAAAAGCAGGAAGTACTGAATATATTATTTACACTTCATATATTAGTAAATAACTTTTGCGTGTAAAGGGTATTCATATTGAATATTTGCTTTGTTTTACATTATATGTATATACCCAGTCTTCAATAGAACTGAAGTGCTCCTTATTTAGAAAATAATCATAACAAATGTATATAACAATGTTCTTGTTTTAAATATAAAAACTCCCTTAATGTAAAAATAAAGTATTTTTAATTTACCAATTCATATTGATTTTTTAATTTTATTTTGTAATTATAACATTTTTTAATTTTAAAAACAAATCGACTAAAAAAAATATTTTAGTTATATTTTTAATTATATTTTATAATAATTATTGAGCAAAATATACCGTTGTCTCCGATCATCTCTGATTAAATAATGCTTCGTAAAAGAAAATTGCCTTACCTTATAGTGAATTTAATATTTCTGCATAAACACCATAAATCTTGATTTGAGTAATTACAAAAAAGAGCTATGATAAAACTCCCTAATGCATAATTATAATACATTTTTTTAAATACTTGATTAATAAATGTAAAGTAGGACAATTTTTTTCCATCAAAATATTAGTATGCAAGTGTGATAAACATTGCGAGATGAAATCATTACTAACCTACATTGGACGATGCTCAGCGTAATTGAAACAGCTCAGAGCTATGTCAACATTGCAATTATTCGTAGCAGCTCTCGCCTCCCAATCTTGGTATTATAAATGTCTACCACCTCATCAGCAGTGTAAAACCAGGTGGGAGTTTGAATGAAAGGGTTTGAGTTCGAATCACACCTTGGACATTTTTTAATTTAATGTGATAAATGATGATAAATATATCATGTTTAAACAACTCCCTTCCTTGCATGGACCTTAAATATTAAGTTTCCATGGTTCCCTTATTTAAAATAAGATACAAATTAATATAATGAACATTATAGAATAAAGCTGTAAAAAAAAATGTTAAGTATAATATTTGTAACAAGTAATAAGTTAATATTTTTAAATATATTAATAGAATTGATTTATTATGCATTTTATGTGTAATTTTTATATATATATATATATATATTTTTTTGTCTGGTTGTATGTTAAGTTTTGTCAGTGTTGTAACTGTCGTAAATTATCCGTTCTAATTATATTAGTGTGTAAAAAATTAAATTAATAATAATCATTTGGAAACGGCAGTCATTTCTTTGATGAATTCTAGACATAGACATAATTCTAGGCATTTTAAATGCAATTATTTTAAAATTTAAAAAGGTTGCACGATACGATATTGAATTTCTTTCAAATTGTAAAATATCGTTAGCATTCAGCAAGAGATAATAGTTAAATTGCGTGCACATAATAATATAAAAATATTTTAAACATTGGAGGTATCATACGAATAAACAGAATACCTTCATCTCTTAATCTATATTAATGTTATTCACTGCAGATACTAACTCCATTAATTCAAATTAACGTTCGTTACAAGAGAAGCGACGACGAGTGTTTAGTCATGTCTCACTTGACAGTTATGCGACAGTTCGTCACACCAAAATTTAATTATTTATGTAAATTAGCAAGATAATACGAAACGTGTTGTATCCAGCGTAACCCTTAAAGTAATGAATTTTTACGTAATATTTATCAATCATTATATTGTACGCTCGTCGCCTTGGAAAATTTCCCACTTGTTTATCACTGTGTTATTCTTACAGGGCATGGCGATTAACAAGGTCACAAAGGAAATATTTCAAAGCGATGAGTGTACAATGTAATTCAATAAAATAAATTTTTTTCCATTAGGGTTATAGTCAAATTTACTTGAAATTCCCTCCGGAAGTAGCCGGAAGTGTAAGATTTCTGGTCTTCCTAATTCATATTTCAGCGTTATCAGCGTTATAATTCCACACATAGGTCAGTACTTCTATTTCAAAACACTCTGCAAAATTTAAAAACTGAATTACAAACAGAAGAGCTGCAAACTTCACACTTCCGGCTGGAATATTAAATTAATTTGACTGTAGGCAGGCCTATTGTTGCACCTATAACTGCAATGGACAACCTGCATAATTTTTTTATATTGTATATTTGGGTAGAGGACCTCAAATCAGGTATTTTTTTTAACTTTCTAAGACCTTTAAAATCGAGCTTTTAAACACTGTGACGTCATATTCATGTAAAATATTTAATAAGGAAGAGTTGTCCATGACTATTACGTCACAGATTTTTGCAACAATATTTTAAAGAGCTTTTTATAAAGTAGATGACTGAAAAAATATAACAAAATTACAATAAATAACTCAAGCTGCCCTATCCAAATATGCAATATAAAAAAATATAAGTTATAGGAGCTATTTAACATAATGAATAAAATATTTCATCACATATTGTGACAAAAATACATTGACTAAATTAAATTTATTTACCACCACAATTTAATATAATGCAGTATAAAAAATAAGTATAAAAATGTGATACAAAAACATGTAAATGTCTTTGTTTTGGTGCAATTCTCTATGCAAATCCGGGGCCTAAGTCGAGCGCTCTTGCAGAACGAACTCTTGAATGCTGAGTACAGAAACTGTCAAAAACACTGATCCTCTCTCTCTCTATCTCTCTCTCTCTCTCTCTCTCTCTCTCTCTGACAAGTGAGTTAACTTGAAGGACTGTTTTTAAATAATAATAATTGTTTATTGGGTTAAAATACATCATTTTAAGGGAAAATAATTTTTGTTTGTTTGTGAAAGATAGTAGCCAGCAGCTAGTAGAAGATATTAATTAGTATATCATTATCGATGGTCCAACAATATCGATTATGTAAAAGTATCGATGATTCAAATCGATAGTGTGTTTTTTTTAGATGATAACATTTAATTATGCTCCATCTAAACGGAGTATATAAGTATATTACTTAGGTAACCATATATTTATAGCCATTCTGATTGCTGGAAAGTAGGACCGTGTATTTAGTACGGGTGAGGAAATATACTTGGATTAGATTCTAACACCGACCATCAAAACTATAGTTTCCACCGTTTATTTACTTTATACTGATAAAATCTAAAATACATAGATTCAAACCTGCTTAAAAAACAAAAACATAAATGCACAAATATTTGTTTATATATGTCAGGTGTTTAGATTGGAATTTCAGCTTTTATTGCAAATAAGTCATTTTTTTTTTTTTCACTTCATGTAAAACTGTTAACTCACACAATGTAAAAAGTTAACTGGCCACTCAGTTAAAAGTATCTACACACAACATTCTGAGAGAAAACAACATCGAAGAGGACAAAGGGACGAAGTTCAAAGGCACAAAGAGAGGTGTGAGATCTCAATTGAATGTTAACGCGAATTGAACACGATAGAGTCGAGTCAAGGTTGTATAGAAAGGTCAATGACCCAAGTATGTAAATTTTGATGACCCCGGGATAGTTGCGATATTCGTCACTGCTAGCGCTGCAGTCGTTTTAACACCAAAGGTTTATTTAATTTCTTAAAAATTTCTTTTTATTTTTTCCAGTTTGAGGTGTATTATTGTTCGTGTAAAATTTAATTAAGTCTTCTAAATTCTAAAATTTGTAAAGAAAGTTACAGAAAAAAATGCATTTTTATCTTAATGGGAAGAAGGGCTGATTGTTCATTTTTTCCGTTCTGCTTTTTTCACGTTGTTCTTAGAAAGAAACAATACTATATATATATATGAAATCACCAAATGAAGCAACAATAAAGATTATTTTTTTCATTTAGAAATAAGAAAAATAGCCCTTATTAAACTACTGTATGGGTTTGAATCTTTTCATATTTATCATTGTGTATGTACATATTTTACTGTATTTACATATTTTTTACAATAAGTAAGAGGCTGATATTATTGACAAAATATAATTCACTGTTGCATGATTTCGGGAAATTTTTATAAAAATTTCAAATAATGATCTAAAAAGAAAAAAATAAAGATAAACTTAAATGAGGTAAACCTATCAAATTAAGAATTTTTATTTACTTTTTTTTTTATTTAATCCAATACAATATACAATATATTTACAGTATTTCCGTCAGTTTGGATACATGATATAGTACGTCTCCAGCCTGTAATATAAACAATTTTCACAGATATAATTTAAATAAAGAAAAATATAATTATAATAATGCACACACATATTTGAGTAAAAATAAAAACTTCTGACAAGGTTCATATTTTACTGTTAAGCAAGTGTACAACAAACCATCTTGAAATAAGTGGTTTTTGCAACCAATTGCAATTAATCAGGTTAATGACATTTCTTAATAATATAAAAACAAGCATGCATTTTAAAATATGTCACAGGTAAAATAATTGTTGATACTGAAGCAACAATAGAAAAGGTAAAGGTAATATATAGATAATAAAAAAGTACTCCAACTCTTTTTAAAAACTACTATATAAAAGTCAATAATAAAAGTAGAGTAATACCCGTATACTCTAGATCTATTTATAGTACGTTATACTCTGAGAGTACTATTCATACCAAACCCAGATATATAAAATTCCAATAAAATTTAATCAATGTATTTTTTTATTTAATAGGTCAAATATTTTCAAGAAGCAATGAACAAATATTTTTATAAAAATATATAAAAATTAATAAATATTTACTATTATATCAAAGATACTTTTTTTTATATATATTCCAGTTCAAGGATTTTTATTTAAAAGCTCTAAAGGATTGCATTACTAGTTCATGTTTCTTATTGTATTGTTCTGAACGTATAATAGTGTTCAGTGAGTTGTGAGGAGAACTAGAGAGAGAGAGAGAGAGAGAAAGAGAGAGAGAGAGAGAGAGAGAGAGAGAGAGAGAGAGAGAGAAAGAGGCATACCATAGTATAGGGCTAGTATAATAGCCCTGAATGCACTCAGAAACACAAAGATATAGTTGTAACAATTCGAAGAGAGAAACAATAGCCATGCAGTTGATAAAGATATAACAGAAACTCCATAAGGTGTTGTACATGGCAATGTTATCATGTGAGGTGTTATAGTAGAAGAGTCCATTTTAAAGAAATGAATCAAAATATAAAAAACATTGCAAAAAGCTTAGCACAGATTTTAGAATTAAAATAATTTTTTTAGTAAAAATTTGATTTAAATTATATATATTATTCTAAAAATTTATATATACTAAAAAAAAACTATCTTATAAATTATTTTTCTGAGTCACTCCAAAACATTTTACGACTAAATTTGATTTTAAATCAGTGATTTGAAATGTACAGTCGTCACCTGGGAAAATTTCCCTTTACGACATTCTTAATCACCATTCTCTGTAAGAAAATCACCAGTCATGTTGATTAACAAGGCTAAAAGTGGGACATTTTCCAAGGTGACGAGTGTACCTTGAAACTATTGGAAAACTAAAACAGCTGTTCAAAAAAAAAGTAAACTAAAGTAACTTATTATTTGCTGTACTAGCTATATAATCAATATACATACAAAACATTTACTATTCCTACAGTTGTTGTATTTCAACTAGAAAAGAGTATATAGTGAAAAAAGAGTTTAAAATATACTCACGATACTGACTATGAAAAGCTAGTAGCTTTTAGAATGAAGTTGAGCTGAGCCTAACAGAGAAATAAAAATAGTCGAGAGACATCGGTGGCGTGTCTGACCGACATAGATGGGAATTGCAGACCAAGCAGCAGGGGTGTTCTCACAGGGAAGGAGGGAGAGAGAGAGGAGAGAGAGAGAGAGAGAGAGAGAGAGAGAGAGAGAGAGAGAGAGAGAGAGAGAGAGAGAGAGAGAGAGAGAGAGGAGAAGGTGTCACTATCAAAGTAAAATTCTAACGTTAAGAGAAAAAGACAGAGTGAAAAGAGTGACAGAGTTAGTCATTCTGTCATCGTAAAAGAGTGGAGAACTCCCTCTCTAAATTGGTGCTTGACACAAATCAAGATGGAAATGGACCGCTATATTTCTGTGTTAAGTGAGGGAGAATGTTACATGTACAGTTATAACACTCAGAACGTTATATCTGATTTAATAACAAACTTTAAAGATAAATCTTTTATTAAAATTCACGATAAGATAGCATTGTTTTACTGTACACTTCTTGTCTTAAAAAAAGTTGCAACTTCAATATATGACAATTGCTTTCATACCACGTACTTTTTAGTGAGAGAATTTTGTTAAGGTAAGGAGTATACAACGAAGTAATTTTAGCAAATTTATTATTTTGATAAAATTAAACTATCCTAAATTCCAGCACATTCATTGACTGTCTTAATATATAATACGATATTTGAATAATTATGTCTTCAATTTATCCTATAACACGTTTAAATCTGATCTTATTTTGTATTTAACTGAAAAAAAACACATCTTATTTCTCTTCGTTCAAAATGAGGATAAAATTGGGACAAAATTTTTATGCTCAAAACTAGAAAAGAAGACGTAATCTCATCTTGTTTCCATGGAAATGTTGAAAAATAGAAGGCAACAAGAAGACGTTAAAAGTAAAATAGTCGAGGCTTCAAGTCAGCTGATTTTGTGGTTCCCAACCGTCCTATCCAAACATGTGTAAAAAAAACTCCCTTTTTTAACATTAAAAAATTGAGGAAATATATTATTATAATAATAATATGATTTCTTTTAAAAATACCCCTAAATGGGGGGTGAGGTAGATTATTTCAAATTTAAAAATTAAATAATTATTTGGAAAACATTTAAATTTTCTAACATGGTTGCTTATGGAGATAATGTTCCTAATACCGGAGAACACGTAAAGCCTCTATAATAAATGAAATTAATTTCATCTCGCTTTATAAAAAAATATGTCAAACATTCCGTCAATCCCGAATTGTACGACGATTGAACCATCAGTGCGAGATACCCGAGAGTAAGTTGAACTGTCATAGAGATCTCGGTGCTCACTGGGGGGCGCCTCTTGTCCGCACGGCGCCACCGCCAAGCGCCACGCCCCCTCTGGTAGCCTGACTTGGCTGAGTTCGACAGTACCGCGCGCGCTCTCGCTAAGGCAACTTCCATCGGCCTAAATAACCCTCTTCTTCCTTTTCTTTAAAAAAAATAACAAAAAAATAAAACAACGAAAGATATTTTCAAAGTCACCATTTAAGGCCTATTTTGATAATAAGTGTTCTATATAAGTGTTATATTTAAAAAAAAATAATAGTTTTATTTTTAATTTTAGTGTTAAAATATATCTAGTGTAAAAATTATATAATAACAATGTTTGAAGGATTAAAAAATAATACTATATCTAAACTCGGTGTTTCAAGATTTCTTTCTCAAAGTTTGTAAGTACAATTTTTTATTATTATTGTTATTGACGTCATAGTGTCTCAATAATGTTATTTTATGCATCAATATCACCGTGGGAGGTACGAAGTTATACATGCTAAAAGCATGATACACGTGTATTATAATATACGAATCAATCTTCGTGTAAGTGCCATGTTTACATTATCAGATTTATTATTAATTATTACAGTCTCATAAGAGTAACATCAACAAATTCGTATTTAAAACGTCATGTATAAATGTAATAATTGTTATGATATATTGTCAGGGACAAAAAAACACTAATATGATATGACTTCCATTAACAAATAGAAATTTTTGTTATTAATGGTAATGAATACACACATTCAAGTAATAAATTGCTAGAATATTTATCTTCTATAGAATAGGTAAATTTTTCAATTTTAAATTTAATGTGTTCAATATACATACAGTAAAATGATTTTTGAAAGTCTTGTGTCTCTTTTTTAGATGATAAACAAGTTATCTATAGCATCAAGGAGTCTAGTGTATACTCTTGTCCTTAAAATTGTCCAACTTAGACAACAGATGTCAATAGCTTCAATGTATAAATGCTATCATCAATGCTATTTTGAGGGACATTTTCAAAGGTAAATAGTATACACACCTTGATTTCTAAGTATTTTTTTAATGAGATATAACCTCTTATTAAAATAATAAATATATTCAACATCCCGTAAGAGAAAATATAAATCTGAGGAAAGATTTCAATTATATTTGCTGTCACAGTTCCAGAAAAAAAACAAAGACTTCATATAAAAAAAAATCTATAAAATGTACGTTGTTAGCTTTGACAAAATATTTGCAAGATTGCACTTGACGTTATTAGGTCACGTGATTTATATTAACGAAGGTCAACCACACGTGTTTCCAATCAACCTGTGCAGCTTGCATAAAAATCAATGACTATTTATACAAGTTAAAAAATTCAATATAAATGCCCTTCCCCTTCCTTTTACTAAAAAGAAAATTCGATAATGTTGCTTTTCTTTAAACTATATTATATATAACCTTTTCATTAATGTTATAACTAATTTTAATACGATAATGTCATAGTATAATACATATTTTGAGTTATAGGAATCTTTACTAAAAACCTTTAAAAACTAGGGGAGATATTAATAAATGACGTGTCTAACCCTTTATTCAAAGTGCTGCATTTTATAATGTTTGTGTTTGTATGCTTGGAAAATTGACGAATAAATTTTTTTTTTTTTTTAATACACAAAAACCTGCGAATCGTGGAAATAAAAATTAAAAATCATAATAATTTAAGTTTGAAATTGAAATTAAATAAAAATAAACATTGAAACTCAAAGAAGTTAATTATGTTTTTCAAATGAACGTTGCTATATAAAGAATATGAGTTCAAAGAGCAAAAATTCTTTGGTGGGAAAAATATTATAAAACTAAATAAAATACATTTTCTTCATGAATTATGAAACAAATTTTCTAAAGTTTTTCAAATGAAATTTTCTAAAGTTTTTCAAATGGTTAATTTTTAAAAATAAAAATAACTATACATTTTTTTTTTATAAATGGAACTTTTTTTTCAGAGTTACTCAAAAGGTTAATGATAAAATATAATATTATTATATCAAAATATATTCATATGAAATAAATTGGGTGTTCTTGCTAATATACATTATTTATAAGTTTTCAAAGAACAGTAAATGCCTTCTTTGAAAAATAATGATAAAGTGAAATAGAATTTTCTATAAATTTTTTGTTATGAATTAGGAAACATTATTTTTGTAAGAGCTGCTCAAAATGTTGTTTTTTTTAATGATAAATAAATAAAGAGTGGACGTTAAAGGTCATTGGTTTATAATTAAAAAGGTCAGAGCTTCTCTTGTTTGTTGATTTAGGCAACGAGTTGAAAAATAACAACATGCTGATTTATGAATGAGTTATTGACCAAACTTAAATACTTCATAATACAATAGAAAGAAGACCTTTTTAGGTACCGACCTTTTTTTTATAAAGTTTACTTATGGGTGACGTCATAAAATACGTTAGGCATCAATGTATGACAGATAAAAGAAGCAGCATCGACCTCCACAAATACAATACATATTGTTACATATTGTAAATAACAAGATACTTTTAAAACCATTATCCGTACAAACTTTTTCTACTGGGTCTTACAACTAGTAAGGATTAAGTTATTATAGAACCTTATAATATTAATATAATTGATATGGTTTTTATAACAAAATTAACAATATCCCTAAATACATAAACAATAACATTTTTTTCTTAGTAATTATACAGTATTTAATGAATGCATATTAGCATATTCCATAATTTATATTAATTTTTGATAATATTTGACATGTTTAAACCGCTTTTTATGTAATTTGTATTGGTATATTATTATGAATGAATTTGAATGATTAGAAATAATTTGAATCTTATAAATCCGTATCTAATTTAATGTAAGGCCTATAGATATATAGTCAGTTTTTGTTTTGCAATCGAAATAAACTTTTGCAGAGAACATGCGATTAAATTTGTTATTTGTTGTACTTTAACTTTGGAACTATATTTTTTTTTCTGCCAGTGTATATTATAATTTGACAGCGTGTACGTACTGTACATATTACTGTAAGATATATCGTCTTATTTTGAATTTACAATTCAACTTCTTGTATTAAAATGGTAAAATAAACAGCAAGAAGCTTGGAATTGAGAAAAGTAGAATTTAAATTAAGTTATTTTCATGCATTAAAACTTGACAGAAAATTATAACATAAATAATAAAACATATTTTTTTGGTAGACATACAAAAACAGTAAGCGCTCCAATTGCTAATATTATTCCTGTAGACTCAATTTTAAAATTAATGAAAATATTTCAGAACTATTTATCAATGCCAATATTATTTGACATATAACTCTTCAACTTTTTATAAATTGCTTTTTTCATTGCAAAAATAAAAGTTGAAAAATAAAACAAATTTTGATCAAAAATTTTCATTTATAGTACATTTATACATAAATTTAAACCAACTTTATATTTTGGGATATAAGCAATGACCATTTTATCTAAGTTTACCATAGTTTCCTCAGGCCACAAAGACAACATATCAAGGCCATTGGGGGTTTAAAAGGTTATATTACAATGTCAAAAGGACTCATAAAACGTAAGAAAACACACACATAATAAAAGTATACATATATAAAGTAAATAGTGCTAAAGTGTAAGAGTATATTGTGTGGGTTTTTGAAGATCATGTATGGTCCAGCTAAATCCACATAAGCTGACAATGGAGGGTAATGTTAGCCATTACTGGACTTAGGTACTGATATTTATGTGCCTGATAAATGTTGTCAATACCCTTTTTGCTAACTTACGTTACGCATAAAGTCAGTGTATAAGCTTGGTATGACGTCATCAAAATACACACAACAACAATAAAAATGGAGCATGCCACGCCCCCTTTTTTCTGAAAGTAAACATTGTATGTAAACATAAGACAATTGGAGTAGATCAATATAATACGTGCAGACAGTGCTTTATGGAGTGAGAGAGTGGGGAGGGGGGGGTTGGAGAGAGAACTCCGCATTCATGAAGTCAAGTAAAAAAATACTTTTTCTTTTTAACCACAAAATCACAATGGGTACTTCAACTTATTAACTATTCTATATATAATTAGTTAATTAAATTATATTTATATACCTGAACCCAAAACCCTAATTTGTGTATTTCGCCATCTAATCTTCAACTATGCCTAGTAAATACATCATAGTATTTACAAGTCACTGAAAAAACCATGGAAACTTCAGTTATAATGGACGCTACATAGATTATATCAATGAATTGAAAGTGCAATGGTCCAAACAAAGCAATAATAATCTAAAAATAAAACTTAAGATTTACTCTGACAGTAGGTAGGAAACTAACAATAAGCTAGATTTTATGAAAATTATCATCTATCTAGCTGCTGTAGTTGCTTGACTTTGGTGATCTGACAAAGCACTGTACCACACTGTTGATCTAAAAAATATTTTATAAGCTAAATATTTAATTTAAATTTTTGCTATAGAAAACGAATATTATGTTTTTCGAGTGTAGTAACCTATAACAAAAATTGATATATTTTTTGTCGTGTGAGAAGTGAATTATATGTCAGTATAGAAGCCACTTCAATGAAAGAAAGCCTGAAGATGTTTTCCTTGCTGCTGTCACCACCTATACACTTTGTGCTATATTTTTCTTTGATGGGTGAATAAATAAAGTTTAAAAATGTTCTGCTTCTGTTGGATCTCTCTGACAATATTTATGTTTATATATTTTATTATAACATTTATATTTGTATACATACATTTCAGTAGTGTTTTCAGAGCAGTATATTCTTTATAAAATATTGCATTGCTACTTTTTGGACGTTAAAAATATCTTAAAATTGTTAAATTATATAATAAATGGAATAGAAGCTTCAAGTCAGCTGATTTTTCGGTTTTTCCACCATCGTATCCAACTGACGGGACATTTTTGTGAATGGGAATATATCCTTTTTCACGTCACCCTTTGGGTTTTGTGTACTGTTCTTTTCCTGTACTAATTCTCAATAAACAACTATTATTATTATGTACAGAAAGAAATTGTTTTTTCACTAACAAATTTTTTTTTAGGTAAAATTCCTTTACGGAACCTCGGTCCAAACTGAAAAATACAGTGAATAATGCAAAATTTAGATTTTTTACTTAATTTATTACCGAGAAAAGTTCAAAAAAACACTTTGCTTCATTTTCAAGTGCAAGATGAACCTTAGCGATACAAATGAGCATCGCGATGCGCACTCACTTGAAGCCTCTATATATTTTTATTTGTAATTTATGTAGATTGGAAAACAGTTATAAAAATATAGAAGCCAATTTATTTAATAAGATTATGTTTAGTGCCAAGTTTATTCAAGAATATAATATATATAGCATTTTTTACCATAATGCATCTTTTCGAGTTCCATTTACAATATATCAATAATTTGGCTACTATATTACTATATGCAGTAGAAAAATGCATCTTAGTAAGTTTTATATGCAATACATCAATAATTTGGCTCAAAAAGCAGTTGTAATAACACACATTTCAACATATTGTGAGATAAAATTTGTGTCATATTTTAAAAAAACGTAAACAACAGAAATCAATGAAGCATTTACAGTATTTAAATATATGTGTACATTTTTTTTTTTTATATATAATCTATTGTTATACAGAAACACAACAAAACAAATATTTTTAATTCTAGTAAACAACAGAATAGGGATTTATTTTTTCTATGTCATCAGCAAACATTGCAGCGTGACGAGTATAATAATAATATGTAAAGTACAACTCCCGACATCATGAATGTTATCAGTGCCTAATTTGATAATACTGCATGTAGCATAGAAAAATATTAATTTATCTAAATCAGTAATGGAGTATTGACTTCAAAAATTTTTATTGCAGAAATGGATAGACCGTACAAAGTTATGCTACACTGATTTTTTTCAGATTTTTTACAGACCAGGAAGTATTTTTAAAAAAATATTGAAAGTCCTTTTTGTGACGTCACGCGGCGGCAAGTCCTATCTTTTTCTGAAGGAGCGGCGTCTCGTGAGGTCACAAAAAGAACTTTCAATAATTTTTTAAAAATAGTTCCCAGGCTCTAAAAAATCTGAAAAAAATCAGGGTAGCATAACTTTGCACCCTCTATCCATTTCTGCAATAAAAAAATTGAGGTCAATACTCTATTTTAGAATAGGTAAAAAAGCATATTTTCTAGGCACCCCCAAAAAATTCAAGTGCAATAGACTTCTTTACACAACCAGTTAACTTTCATAATGTCCCGAAGTGTATGCCTCTGGCCACCACAAACTTTACCACTGCTATGATTGTAGACAATGTAGCGCAGTCTATAGAGCCGTGGGGAACTGGAATTTTTCAGGACAGAACGGTTTTACTGCAAGTGCACTTTTCTCACCCTAAGTCCAAGCCTTGCTCGACATCGCTCTATCTTTAGACCACCCTAGTTGAAAAATTGCGTCTTTAACTCACTCTTTACAAACCCCAAACCAAATTTTTTTACCTTTAAATCACTACTTATTTCCTCCTCGCTCAAAATGAGGACCCTAGTTGAAAAATTACGTCTTACAATCATCCTTTACACGTCTAAACTTAATCTTTTTAACTCTAAAACACATATTATTTCCTCTTCGTTCAAAGTGAGGTTGAAATGAAGACAATATTTCTAATATTTTATGCTCAAGAAGAGGAAAGAAGACGTAATCTCGTCTTTTTCTCTCTTTTTTTCTCTGAAATGATGCAAAATAAGAGGAGAAAAGACGAGAGGAGAGCTTAACAGCGAAGAATATATGAAAATTATTTCAACTCGGGCGCGGGTTCTCTTCTTACTTCCCCCAAAATTGCTAATCTGTATCTCTCTGTCTATTGGAGCTACAGCGTTAGTAAATTAGGAAAGAGTGACGTTCGTGCTGTCCAGAAGTGTACATTAAGAGAGCAAACATTTACAGAGGCAAAGGTTAGAGGTTGATGAATTGTAACAATAACGGAGGCATGTTTAGAATTACTTGAAAGGTTAGTTAGTACTCATTTTACACTAGGAAGCCACACATATTGAAACCAGTAGAATTTCAACACCAGGTAGAAAGCAATTAATAATATTTACCTGTGAAGCTAGGCAAATTGTTCAGTACATATAGAAAGCAGGTTGCATACAATGCCAGGGGTAATGGTTTCAATTTGCCCCTTGTTAGCATGCAACCTGCTTTGCCTTGATGATGGACAGGTTGCCTAAACTCAAGGAGATATGAATAAACGTAACGTCAAATTACGTTATTTATTAAAATTAAACATTATAATTAATTAATATGAAAATAATTTAAATTTTATGTGTTGTATTATTAAATTATGGACAACCTGCATGGAATTTTTTTATTGCAGAAATGAATAGAGGGTGCAAAGTGATGCTATTCAGATTTTTTAGAGCCCGGGAACTTTTTTTTTTTTAATTTATCGAAAGTACAAAAAAAAGGCGTCAATTCTTTATAATCTTTATAAAAAGATAGGAACTGAAAGGGGAGTGGGTTCAAACCCGACCTCAGCTAAAAATTTTAGCAATACTTTCCGGCTTCTAATATAATTTGATGCCCTCTATTCATTTCTGTAATAATAAATTTTTTCATGCTGGTTATCCATTGTATAATCATTAAAATTTTAAATTTAATTTTTTATTTCAAAATGGGACTTATAAAAGTTTGTCTGTGTATAGAATGATTAAACAAGTTATTAAATACAACTTCAATTAATTAATATATTAAAAAGACGTTTAGTAAATTTTTATATATATATTACTTGCAAAAATTTTCTCAGTAGATTTAGATCATCTAAGAATTTTATATCATTTCATAAAAGTCACACATAAAATAAGTCACCCGATTGTTAGGAAATAGTTTAAAGTTACTGCAGTTTACTGATAACATTATCCTCACTTTAAAGTTAAACCACGTCCCTACAATCGAGTGATTGTTATTGCCCACTGAATTTTAACAATCGAAATTTTTTACTTGATTGTAAATTTTATTTCATTTCCCATAAAAACTTTTGTGTAAAAATAGAAATATAGAAAAATTCCAATGATCTCGTTATATCACCAAAGTCAAGCCTCATCGAGAGTGTTTCATACTTGGATGGGTGACCGTTTTAGGCTTCTTCCTCTTTGTGGTAAATTAATTTCACTTTCCACCCATTGCAATGTACTTGTTTGTGGTTTATCATTCTTTGGACATGTAAAAAGTAGATACGACCATATTGAATGAGGTTTTCCACGGTTCCCTTCGTGAAAGTAAATTTTAACGTGAAACATATCATGGCAATAATATTTTTCAATTCACTTCCCGAGTTGAAATAAATTTCATCTTTTATCCGCTATTAGGCTTTCTTCTAGTCTAATTACCTCCTATTTTGCACCATTTTAGAGGAAAAAAATAGAGAAAACGATGAAATTACGTATTTTTTCCTCTTATTGAGCATGAAATGTTATAAATATTGTCTCCATTTCATTTTCACTTTGAGCGAGGAGAAAATAAGATGTGTTTTTGAGGTAAAAAGACGTTAAAATATTAAGTTTAGACGTGTTGAAGGTGTAAATTTTCAACTAGGGTTTCTCCTTATACACAAGCCTCGTGCTTAAATCTTATTGGTTTGTAGTGAAAAACAAATGTAAATAAAAAATCCCATATGTTGCTACACCTTAAGTGTACGTTGGGGATATCTTGTTCCATTGTAGCTTCTGCCAATAAACCTGCAGAGACTTTGATCTCGGAGCAAATATTCATAGCTGCCAGTCGTTGTCATAGCAACGGAGACGTGCGAGTTGACACATCTTGTATAAACATGTTATAGTCTGTCCTTATACCGTCAAAATAATAACAACTTCTGGCAAGTTTCTATATATAAAGGGGCGTTCAGAAAGGCCTGATTTTAGGCTCAATTTTTAATTCTTCTTCGTCAGAATTCAATGAGTCCTAAATCGGGCCTTGCTTTTGTCAATGCCTTTTAATATAAATCAACAAAATTTTTGTTTTTTTGGGTACATTTTTAAAACCAATAAAATAACAATTCTTTATTTTTTTAAAGTAAAAAATTCATAAAATATAATATATTGATAAAATCATAATTATAAGTCTGTTCGTAAATATACACAATCAGAAATAGTCAATTATTATTTATGAACCTTAGGTAGTACATGAAACATAAGGATAATCAATGAAAATCAATCTATTATATCTGATTGTGTATTTACGAACCGACTTAATAAAAACAATAAAAAAGAAAAATCAGTATATTATCGAATTAAAACACACATTTTAGTTCTTACATTACTATATTATTTGAGTATTTTATTTTAATGTGACGATTAAATTTCATTTGGAGTTAGTTATATTTCAATGCTTTAAATTATTGGCTAACCAAAACAAAGATTGATTAAAAAATAATATAAAAAAACACAGTTGTGTAATATTTTAATCCATTAATAATAATTCTCTTTGTAACAACCATGTGAATATGAACAAGTGTCTAAACCATCACGAAGGATTTCAATTCTAAAATTAACAATAAAATTCATATGTATTGTAGGATCAGCAGACACGTTATATATTAAAATTTAAAACAGTAAACTGAATACGTTAACAAAAACATGAATGGAATTGAATTATTAATCTTTCAACGTCTTTATCATCATTTAAGATGAATTATTAACAAATTACTTATCTAAACATACATATTTATATTTTAATTTATAAAATTAAAAAAAAATCAAAATTCTTTTATTTATCCATTCTCCTCTACAATCAAAACATCACAGTAGATTTTTGTTGAGGTTAATAGGATACGTCATTAACATGGTGGTTACAATGGAACTATTAGCATGCAGAAAAATCATGGTCATAAAAATCATTATATTAAAATAATTTAATATTTTAATCAATATTCTTTTTTGTATTATTGAGACCATCCTCTGTTGACCAGTACATCAATTCAGATGAAAAAAATACGAGATTACATCTTTGAGAATGAAGTAAGATAGGTATGTGCATGCTTTTTAATAATATACATCAAAATATTAGGTTTGAACGTGTTAAGGATGAAAAACATTATTACTATTGCTACAACATTATACAAAATACATCTTCATTATTTATTTAAAATAACTTGAGCAGGGTTAAAGCACAGAAACTATCACTAGAGAATATAGATTTCTGGTATCATACTCTGTATGTTAAAATAAAATGCGCTTCAGGATTTAAAAAAATATCGTGATGTGCCTTCCAAGTGTTAAACTGAATCCCATATGTACAATATTTCACAGCAGTAGTTATCAGATAACAAAGACACGCAGATATGAATGTTATTTATTGCTGCGTATTAAAACTGCAGTAAAATATTTTCACGAAGCGTCAGTTACTACTACGCAGTTATAGGTGAATTTACATGAACATGTAATTTTGATATAATTGCATACAATACACGTTTTTAAGCGTTAATTAATACCGTACATTACAACTAAACTGGCGTTGAAAAACAAATCCTTTATTAAAAGTGCACTTTATTAGTTCCCCAGGCTTTAGACATAAGTCACTCATTAGTAAAAAAAAAAAAAAAAAAAAAAAAGAGAGAGGAATTCGTCCTGACTGAGGTTTTCCACGGTTCCCTGAGTCTTACTCCAGTGAATACTGGGATGCTTAACAGCCGTGACTATCATTCTTTCCCTCCCTTATTACCCCACCTTGAGTTTCAAACTTATAGGGGTGTATCCTTATAAACACAAATAAAATAAAAAATATTCGTATCACAACGCTAAAAAGTCATTCATGTAACCATACCTTTACTCGTCCGCATTGAATTTCATCCGGAAATGACATTTACCGGAAATGACGTAGGTCCTCAGAGCTCAGTATATATGACAGGAAGAGACAAGTATTTGCTTACTGCAGTATTTGTGAGCAAAGGACATTTTTCAAAGAATGCCCAATCCTTTTTTGTAAGATATGAACATTATTTATTACACTGCAGCGAAGAGAAATAAATTTAAATACCGAAAGCTATTAATTGTCGACTATACAACTCTATATGTCTCACATAGGGGGGTCCACATGCAGTTTGTCAGATAATGTGGGATGAGGTACAATTCGGGACAGTAGGAATGTTATCATAATCAAATTACAAACTTTTTTAAAACTCTTAAGGTGCATTTCCATGGAGCGTATAAACTTTTTTCAGACTCTTAAGGTGTATTTCCATGGAGCGACGTCGAGCGGGGCAAGAAAAGCGCACTTGCTTCAATCTCGTATGGTAGCCATGTTGGCGATAAAATTGCTCCCCGCAATGCGAGAAATTCCCGAGCCTCTGATTGGCTGTGGCACGCGATTTTCTCACTTTTCCCGCTTCATAGAAATGCACCTTATAATATATAGATACATATATGGAATCCTAATTCCTTTTTTTTTCAATGCTTCCACAGAATAAAAATAAACAACAAGCATAGAGGTAACAGTTACGCTGTCTCGAAGTGTATGTATTCTTTCCATTCTACTGGTCGCTAGCAACTAAAATTTTTACTTCCCAGTTTTTCGTGGACCCAATCTATAACGTCGCTTAGGATTTTGTGAGTCTCTTCCAAACCGGGTTAAGCCGGTATTACATCACGATACAATTGATCTATATAATATATTGCATACAATTTTTCATTATAGTAAAACTTCAGCTTCGCTTGTAAAAATAAAGTTTATTTTAAGCAATAAACAAGCTGTATCGTTAATAATAATGGCTTTATCTACGTCTTAGCATTTCTCTAGTTGTGTTATTGAGGAAAACATGGAAACCGTAGTAAAAATGGTCGTTACTTGATGGAACTAAAGTAAGATCATAAAATTCAGCAGTGTAGATAGAACCCATGGCCATTTGATTCGAACTTCCTCTGTAAAATTCTATCATTTCAAGTTACGGTAGACGTCAGTCTATGTTTAGTTTTGATTAAAGGAACTATGGAAACCTTAGTAAATATGGTCAAATTAGTAGGGGAAGGAATCAATCACTTTTTTGATGCACGAGTAGGCGTTCCTTAGCGATCACAAATTAAATAATCATATGGCATCTGAATCCACGACCATTTGATCCGAATTATCAATTCACAAACTACCCATGTGTCATTCCCAATATGCTAGACGTACAAGTCTATGTGGCGTTTTGACTGAGAGAACCATGGAAACCATAGCAAATAAAACCGTTATTTAAAGAGGGATAATATAAATAATTTCCTATCTAGATGTTTCCTACGTTTTTTTTTTTTTTTTTAAAGTTTGTTATTATAACGGTATACAAGTATATACAGTCAACTAAAGCCCCTTTAACCGACTTTAAATAAAAATTCAGTGGTGCCTAGTATCGAACCAACGACCATTCTATTAAAAACCTTAGACACTAAATACTGCGGAAACTAACCGCCCGTCGCTCTAAGTGATGTTATACGTTACCCCCATGTGATGCTAGCCAAGGGTTGGTGTGCCCCTTTCAGGCCCCAACGTAACGATCGAAATCCCCTCGTCACAGGGTGGTGAAACTTTTCTCGTACGCAGGTTGCATAACTACCAGGGGTTCAAATTAATTGGACAGATAACAATCTTTTTTTATTTCATTTATTTCAGTAAAAAAATATTTTTAGCTATTTCAATACAGTAAGAAAAATATATTTGAGAGAGATTACTTTTTATTAAGTTTTCTTGTTGTGTGGTTTCTTATATTTTTTTTTTATATAACCCCACCACAGAGCTTGTTATAATGTTAGCCTTATTTTCTTTTTTAAAGGATTTCTTTATAAAATATAAAAATTTTGTTATGTGCATCATATTGTGACCATATTTTAAGTTTATTCAATAGTAAAGGTGGGTTTAAGTTAGAAAACTCGGTCAACCGTTCTATATGTTATTTTTTAATGTAAGATTGAAAAAAATAGAGTTATATTTTTTATATATAAACATATTATTTATATTCTGTGTATATACTGTATATATTACTTATAAAGTAAATTGCAACATATTACGTGTAAATAAATATTGTATACTACCAGCATTATTTATAAAATAAATAAAATAATGACTATAATGAGATAAAAGCATACACATGTATGCATTAGAGGCTTCAAGTGAGTGCGCTCGCGCTGCGCAACTGTTGTCGCTAAGGTCCATCTTGCACTTGAAAATGAAGCAAAGTGTTTTTTTAACTTTTCTCTGTTATAAATCAAGTAAAAAATCTAAATCTTGAATTATCTACTGTATTTTTTAGTTTGGACCGAAGTACGTTCCGTAAAGGAATTTTCCCTAAAATATCTTAAATTCTTAGTGAAAAAACGAATTCACGTTTTTTTCCATAGGTTTGGTATTGCGGGTGGGAACACCAAAAAATCAGCTGACTTGAAGCCTCTATTGAAGTAATATATTTTACAGTTCAACAAATCGTCGCTTCAATAGAAGTGGTTTTAATGCAAATGTGAGCCTTATTCTACTGTAACATAAGGCTCACATTTGCATCAAAACCTCGTGGTGCTTAGGGCACTTCTATTCTGAGGAGACAAATTGTAAAGTTGCCACCGGAAGTAGTCGGAAGTGGAAGGAATTTGGCTAAACTAAGCTCATGAAAATATGAGATTTTGCAGATAGTGTTTATAAACAGCCAATAAGTCTTAAATTTTGAATGATCATAGTTCAGCCAAAATCCTTTCACTTCAGGCTAGTAATATTACAATTTTTGAACTGTATATTTTTCATAAGGGCTATTTTCCTTACCTCTGTACGTTAAAAATATGCTTTACTGAAAATGTGAGTTGCCCTGTTTTGAATTTTACGATACCGTACTTTAAAGCACATTGTTTTTATTTATTGTTTATACTTTTTTATTATATAAATGGATTAATTAGTATTTAATTTTATTACTGTCAATAAAATTGACAATAATAGAAATTTTTGTATTGGTAATAAATTGTAAAAATATACGAAACAAAATTAATTTTATTACAGATTGGGTGAAAATTTTATGTTTTGAATTCACTGAATAAAAACATACCACCCAGGTATATAAAAAAATGTTGTCAAATCGTTGTTGAATTTTAAATTTGGTTTAACATTGAAGAAATTGTGTTTTTATACCATTGGTCAACCCACAACTTTTTTAAAACAGGTAAAGAGTATATAAAAGACTGCTAAAAAAGAATTGTAAACCTTAGTCACCCAGCAAAAAAACTAGTAAAAAAAAATTAAATAGTGGGTCATTTTGCACTCCCCTCCCCCCTTCCCACTTATTTAGCAGGAGACGAAAAAAGGCTTTGATAATGCTATGGTTAAAGGTGCGATTGCAAAATGGACTAACTCATTTAGCCATGTACATAAATTATAAATTAACCTATATGGTGTATACAATTTTACGTAATGTCTCTTTTCTTATATAAAAAACGATGAATTCAATTTTGAGGCTATACCAACATTGACATAAAAAATTACCCTTCCAAAAATCGATTAAAATGTTTTGCATTCAACGTATCAAATACGTCAAATACGTTTAAATAATCACAGCTGGACTCTGGTACATGTACACACATGTTAATCAACCACGCCCATTTGTTTACATTTTTTTTATATAGTAATGATTTTATAAATACGTAGAGTATAGATTCAATAAACTCGTAACTATGCAATGCGTTGCTATGGAGCGCAGTTATTGATTATCGTTCTTCGGTTGTTTCCAGCTGATAGTATTGAATATTATTGATGCTCTTCTTATTTCTTGTGAAACGATCTCCTGTCCTTTGACGAAATACCTTCAAAGAGGTTTTATTTTTTTAATTGCGTTAAGATTAAATTTATACCTATGTAAAAGAATGTTTTTAAAAAAAAAAAAACTAATCACAAGTAATAGTGATGGGTTTCCTCTTTTGAAAAATGTCTTTGACTTTTCTTTTACTTTTTTTATAAAGATATGATGAAAAATAACGTCACAAATTTAATTAAGGGAAAGAGATAACATCCCCTTTTAGAAAATGAGAAATATTAAAAACATTTTTGTGCTTTAAAATTTGTAACATCAAAATGAAGATACTTTAAAGTTGATGTTATTTATTTTAGAGTGCATTTGCTTTAAGTGTATGCAAGTTAAATTATAACTATATACCCGAGTTAAAATAAATTTCACCTTTTATTCGTTATTAAGCTCTCTCTACGTCTAATTCGCTCTTATTTTGCACCATTTTAGAGGAAAAAATACGAAGTTACGTCTTTTTTTCTTATTATTAAGTACAAAATGTTAGAAATATTGTCTTAATTTTATCCGAGGAGAAACTAAAATGTGTTTTTGAGTAAAATGACGTTATAAGATTAGGTTAAGACGTGTATAATAAATGATGAGTTGAAGACATAATTTTTCAACCAGGGTAATACTTATTACTTAGCATCTATAAACTAAACATAATTAAGTCATACAACGACAGTAACTACTGCAAAATTATTACCATGACAAATTTTTCAATGACAAAAATGTTGTTTAATGCAGATCGTATATATTGTATATAATATTATCGACTTCATGTAATATTTTACTTAAAAAAACAATATTACACGATAAAATATCTGTATTTATCAGATAAAAGTTTTCCTCTAAAAAAAAATTTAAACCTTGCTTGTTTGTGTGGCGTTTAAAATTTCTTGCAAGGAAAATTTGTATGCAACAATAGACATTTTATCGTTTAACACTGACTTTATATAGTGCACTATAACAAACCCTCCATCATAGAAAACGAATTTAATCATAATTTAAAACAAAATTTGAGTAAAGAACGTAGCACGTTTCTTGTATATTTTTAGTACTAAAACGAACTTAATGCTTGCAAGAGTAAAATATATAAACTTTGTACACTTCTGGGCAACACGAACGTTACTCCTGCTTTGTTAATGGGAGTTAGCACGCATTTAATAGACACTTGGTGAATTTGATTAATTTTTTTTTTTGGGTTCAAGGCATTTATATGACTAAACTGGGTGTTTTTTTACCTCATTTTTTAGAAATTACCTTATATTTCTTTTTCTCGACTGTATAGCTGAAACAAATGAAGCATCTATAGGCCAAACCCACGTGACATCACTGCAACTCATATTGCATACTTTACAGATACCTGCCGTGCAATATTGTTGTGTTGCATCAGTAGCGTGTAAGGGAGAAAATGTAGAAAATATTACATTTCTATCGTTTTAATATTATCTGCTAGTTTATAAAGAATGCACAAGCTACATTTTTGTGTCCTTAAATAATTAAACCTGGCAACAAAATCAATTTTTCTATTTTTTTTTTTTTTTCAATGCTTTAGAGCGTACAATATGACAACAGTGGGGGAAGGGAGGGGAGGTAAACAGCTGAGTGTTATCCTGTAAGTAGGCAACCCAACAATCTCGTAGCACTGCCCTATATAACATTTATGCTATCGCAAGGTGTACGATATAATACAAACTGCAAAATTGATACAAGTATATAATATTTAACTAAAATATTAATAAAAATATCTGTAAAGTGAATTCAATATGAATTAAAATATATCAGGCGTTTTATTAAAAGAAAAATTAATGATGAAATTTTATAAAAAATATTTTTGCATATGATTTGAAGTGATTCTATATAGAGAATTATTAATTAAATTATATTTATACTTTATTATCCACAAACAAACGTAAAAACAATAAAAACACTTTATATTATGCAAATGCATTTGAAATATTACACTCTAATCAAGATATTGATCTCACTCCCCTTCTGTGACAAAATGCATTCTCCCACGAGTTTTTATTAAGAAATGACACAAATTTTAATTAAGATAAAAAAATAGGATGTGACATACTTTCTTAAAATGAATCTTGAAGTAAATTTCTCCTCAAATTGATGTATCTATTGTATAAATTAGTAATATTAAAAATATATATTGATTGAAATATATTTGCCGGCAGGTTTCAACGTGTTTGCATAAAAATGCCCAGTTGAAATAATTTTCATATATTTTATTCGCTATTAACACAGTACAGGAAAGATAGTAGCCAAACTCCCATACCTGCGCTACGGGGGAGCTGAAGTCAATTTTTGACACTTTTTGAATATTGGGTTAAGAGCTTACTTTTTTTTTGTAAAAAATACTAGATTTTTTTTCTAATATTTTAGTGAAAGTTCCACTGTGCTAGCTTTAATAATTTCCGAGTTAGAGCAGATTATAGTTGATTCTCCTATACCATAACATTGCAGGATGCCCCATTTGGTCGTGCCCCTTTCCTATGATTTTAACATTGCGGCGGACAAACATGCCGTTGACGCGAGCAGTTTTCGACTTCGATTCTAACATACGACTTTCTCTACTATCTTCTCTATACTGTGGCTATTAAGCTCTCTCTTCGTCTAATTCTCTCCTATTTTGCACCATTTTAGAGGAAAAAAGAGGAAAATTTCGAAATTACCTCTTCTTTTCTCTTATTGAGCCTAAAATGTTGGTTGGTATTCACGAAGAGTTAAGGAGCGTTTTAGGGAGAGATATTTTAAGAAACATTTTTTATACCAGGTAACAGGTAAGAAAAACGCTTCTTAAAATATCTCTCTAAAACGCTCCTTAACTCTTCGTGAATACCACCCAATTGTCTCCATTTCATCCTCACTTTGAGCGAGGAGAAAATAAGATGTGTTTTTGAATTAAAAAATCCATCTTTGGGATTAGACGTGTAAATTATGAGTTGAAGACGTAATTTTTCAACTAGGGATATAAAAAAAAACTTGAGCACTAAAAAAATGACAAACTTGGGTTACATTAAAGTTGCACATATTTTTTTATAATTATAATTATTAAGTATTTTATTTTTATTGTCTAAATTTAATATTTTATAAAACAATGCAACAATTTATAATTTCAAATATGCTGGCACCAAAGTTCAGATTCGAGCTACTTGCTAATATTTCAGCTTCGTTTATTTAAATTTAGAATTGTTCGAATCTAAAAAAAGCGAACCCCGACGAAGAGATTTATTTTGAACTTCCTATGAGCTTAAGTAAATTTGATCATGGGGACTTTTTATTCATTTTACGAAAGGCAAAACATCATATAAATTCTTATTTAGTTATACAATTTTATTGAATTTGAATGAAATTTTTATTGGATTTATTATCTAAGATATTTTTGAGATTTGTGATATTATTAGTTTATTGAATTATGGTTTTTTAGGTATTATTCCATTCAACTGGTTTGACAACTGTACCGAAGAGAGTTTTAAAATTGTATTCTTTATTTATTTTTATTTTATTATCTCTTTCATGTGGGCACTATACAATAATTTGTTTACATCATATCGGCAAAAGATGTGTATTGTATTTCTAAGGTGGTCAGTCAATCATGCGCGGATCTAGGGGGGAGCTGGGGGGGGTTGCAGTCCCCCCCATCAAAATTTTGGATTTAACATGGGCAATATAGGCATTTCCCTCACTCTATTTTTTATTTAACATTGGCCTTATGGAGGCAGCCCCCTCCGAATTTTTTTTTCTGGATCCGCGCCTGGCTGTCTGTTATCTCTCATATCTTGATGCCAATTGCCAAATGACTTTTATGACGTCGCACCCATAAGCCTGTGTATAGACACTTTTTAAAACTCCTTCGGCTACCAAAGAGGGTTTTAGAATTGTTTTTTTAATATTTACATTTTTTTTATTCATTTATATATTTACAATTATTGTCCAGCAGAGATTAATTTAATAATCTCATTTGCTGGTGCAGATTTTTACAATAAGTTTTCCTTCTAGATTTTAGCAAAATATTATTCAATTTACTACAAATAACTCTCTTATTTAGATTAAAGAAATACAGTATGAGTTTACATTTAAATAAAATATAACCTAATCCTCTGATTATATTCAAAAGAGGAATAAAACAATAATTCACAAATAATATCAAGGAAACTACATCTCATACAACCATCATACCAATATTACAATTATATGAAAGATTATTCAATACTCTAAAAATAAAATTAAAATTATAAAATTATTATTATTAAAATTATTAATTATAAAATTTCTTCATATCAGCAATGATGTGTATTGAACTAGTGGATTAAAAGTCATTCGATGCTGTTTCTTTTATTATTCATATCTTTTGATGCCATACAACTTTCATGACGTCACCCATAGGGCCTGTGTATAGAATTTTTTAAATCCCGTCCCCACAACAAAAATGTATTCCAGAATTGAGTCATTATAATAAAACCAGACAGGGCTGTTTACAAAAATCCACCTAAAGGCAAAGCTAAATATATTTTACGTTGCTTTATATTCCATTCACAGAATATTCCATTCACAGAATACCCCCCTCTATTAATGAGTTAATTTTACTACGCTGAAACGTCTGTCGTCAATTTCGCGCGCCAGCGCCGCCTTTGCCGGGGCCCTTAAAAATAGGGGGACCCACTTTTCATGTAGACCACTTCGGGGGGTACCTCTGAGCCGATTTTGAGCGTCCCGGAATTTTTTTCCGGGCCAGGAAAATTACCCAAAAGTGCAAACTCGCGATGTGTCAAAGAGGTGGTGGAGAAGAGGTGAGGTATGGGTCCCCCCATAAAAAAATCGGGATTTCCGAATCTCCAAAAAAATTTTGAAAAATGTCAAAAAATTTCGGGTTTTTCGCGATTTTTCGGAGAAAAATTGCCTTAAAAACCTCGAAAGTTTCGAAATGTTTGATTTTGACCTCAGAAATGAAAAATAGACAAAATTTCACATAAAATTAGCATACTGAAAAATTCCGCAAAATTAGGGGCCGTTTCGGCCCCCCGTCCCGGAAAAGGGTCTTTCCGGGACCAAATTATCTATTGGAACGGTGCGCGCTAGCGCACCGGTCCAATGAGACGAAATGGGCCTAAAAATCATGTGACTCGGGTCCATTCAAAAAAATTCGAAAAGAGTCATTATTTTGGGGGGCGCAAAATTTTGAATTTTCAGCATAGGGACATGCGGGTTAAAAGGGGTCACTTTCGGACCCCACAGCTCAAAAAGTTACAGAGATAGCTCGATTCTGAAAGAAAAACGCTAGCTGGGTTTGTTCCGAACTACAAAACTGCTATCTTGAAAATTTCGAATTTTGAGTTTCGATTTTCAAAATCCCGGTTTTCCGGAACACGTACTCAAAAATCGGGCGAACCAGGAACTTTTGATACACCGAGACCAAGAAAAAGTTGTGCGCCATGGTTTTTTACACCTTCTATTAAATTTTCAAAACGATCGAATCATTTTTCGCGAAGTTATGGCGCCCGAAAATCGAATTTTATATTCGCCTCATTTCCCCATAAGGATTAACCCGGGAAATTTCACCCGAAAATGAAATTTTCGAATCTCGGGTTTTTAAATTTTTTTCTAAAGCAGTTTTTCACGAGGAATCCGAATATGGCCTCAGAATTGAGCTGCGACGAAAATCAAAATAAGGAAAAAATATTGAAATTTTTCAAAATCTGACTTTTTTCGAAAAAAAATTAATAACTCAAAAAGTTGGAATTTCAGCGCTTTTTCGTGGGCACCGTTTAAAAGCCAGTAAAATTTGGCTCTAGAAAAATGAAATTTAAGAAACACGAGACCCATACAAAAAATCACAGAAAATCGCAAAGTTGAGAAATTTTGTGATTTTCGTCATTTTCCAGGTAGAGCAAATTTCCGGGTTTTTCTTTTTTCCGTAACTTTTTTTTTTATTATTTCTGGGCAAAACGGTGACGGCTCCCCGCTCCAGGCTTCGCCTGTCCCAGACCTACTTTTTGACGAACTTTCCAGCGGCGGGCTCAAAAATAAGATCCGACTTATGGTTCGTGACTTATGGCACGTTTTTGGAAATGCACTTTTCCTCGGCGTCCCGGAAAAAAAATCCGGGACGCCGAATTTTGGGAACCATTTTTTCTGGACCCAAATTTTGTGCTCTTTCCATTGGTGCCATAAGATTTGCCATAAGTCCCATAGGAGCCGAGATAATGGAGGGGGAAAGTAAAGACAATTTATTTTTATGGCTCTTATTTGGTTTATGTATTATATAATTGTAATAGCATTATATTTACATATTTCTCGATGCGCCCGCTGCCATAACATGAAATCTTATGGAACTAGCCTTGCCAAACTTTGATATAAGAGGCATTGGATGTACCTGCACCTGTCCTGCTGTGTTTTAAGCTTCCATCAATCATATTTCGACACTTTTAAGCGAGTATCTTTGATCCGAGCGCCATTTCAGTCCACTTTTGCATGCGCCCGCTGCCATAACATGAAATCTTATGGGACTAGCGTTGCCAAACTTTGACATAACATGCATGGGATGTGCCTGCACCTATCTTGCTATGTTTTAAGCTTCCATCAATCATCTTTCGAAACTTTTAAACGTGGATCTTTGATCCGAGCGCCATTTGAGTTCACTTTTGCATGCTAAAACCACCCTCCATCCGTCTTCAATTTTCAGCGAGGCTGCGGTAGCAGCCGAGCTCCATTGAATATGACCTATGAGTGCTGGCTAACCTTCATCTAGCCAAGAATTTTAAAACATTTGCCAGAATGAAGCAATTTCTATATGCTAAGATGTAATTTGTATATATTATGCATGCAATTTCCTATGTGAAATGCATATAAATATGAAACTATTGCCGCCACGGCTTGACAAATTTAAAGTATGATAATGTTATGATGTGGGCATGTAATAGCCTCTATTTGACAACTTTTAAGCCAATAAACACGCCTCCATCACGTTTCTTTCTATGGAAACCACTGTACTTTTATAGCATTTAGATGAGATGCGCCGCAAGCCCTGGAGAGAGCATGAATTATCACAGGGTGTTGAAAATCACCATGAACCTTCGTTTTAATGTCCTCTAACATAAAAATTTCGATTTGCGAAAATCGGATAAAAATTGACAGTTTTTCGCGGGAATTTTGAATTTTTTTCAAAATTTCATGATGTATATATACTATGCAAAAATATAGCAAAATCGACCAAAAATTAAAAATTTGAAATGAACATCATTTCCAATTATATTGACCACGCTGAGTTCGAATTTTCATGAATTTTTAGTTTCGGATTAAAACTCGAGCCAGGGGGGCCAAAACACCTGTTTTTCTTCATTATACATATAATATACTATGTGAAATGCATATAAATATGAAACTATCGCTGCCACGGCTTCACAAATTTAAAGTATGATAATGTTACGATGTGGGCATGTAATGGTCTCTATTTGACAACTTTTAAGCCCATAAACACGCCTCCATCACGTTTCTTTCTATGGAAACCACTGTACTTTTTATAGCATTTAGATGAGATGCGGCGCCGGCCCTGGAGAGGGCATGAAACATCATAGGCTTATGAAAATCACCATGAACCTTCGTTTTAATATCCTCTAACATAAAAATGTCCATTTGCGAAAATCGGATAAAAATTGACCGTTTTTCGCGGGAAATTTGAATTTTTTAGCAAATTTCATGATGTATACTATGCAATAATATAGCAAAATCGACAAAAAAATAAAAATTTGAGATGAGTGTCATTTCCCACTATATCGACCACGCTGAGTTCAAATTTTCATGAATTTTTACTCTCGGACCAAAACTTGAGCCAGGGGGGCAAAAACACCATTTGGTTTTATTGTCAATATAATTGCCGTGATTTTATGCATGTTTTTATAATAAAAGGAATGTGTAAACGGGCTGACTTGAGTGGTGTGACCCGTCCCATGTAAAATTAACCCAGGAACTTGAATTTGACCAAATAAATGACCGGAAGTGGACAGGAGAGGCGGGAAATTCAAATTTTGGTCAACATTTCATATATATTATGTTTTTATGGTGTTATCAGTGTCGTTTGAGTAAACCGTTGCGGACGAACTCTGGACTGTTGATTGTCGGCTCCATGGCAACCGATTGTTTTGTTTGTTAGGCGACCGGTAAATTCAAATATTTTTAAATTCTCGCCGGCCGCAGTTGACGTTCTTCGACGTTTTGCTCAACTTTTTGACATTTTAAGGTAAAGATTAATATTGTGTATTTTTTTTTTACTTCAAACTTTATTGAGCATTGATATTTTATATTTTAAACCAGTGACCGCTACCAGGTTCCTCTGATTAGCCCCTTTCGCTTTTCGGTTTCCCGGTTTCATCCGATTTTAAAAAGCTTTCTTTCATACCCAACAAGGCCACAGACGGGTGTACCCTCGGGGCGTGGCTGTGCCTTGGGACAGCGTGCGGCCGCAACATAACCTCATATGTTTCCTTTAAGTGGGAGCGCACAGCCACCCGCGAGACCGCACTCTGCCGAGTAGTTTTTTGCGGACAAACTCTCAACTGTTGATTCTCGGTTCCATGGCAACCGGTTGTTTTGATTGTTGGGCGACCGGTAAATTCAAATATTTTCAAATTGTCGCCGGTGACCGTTGACGTTCTTCGACGTTCTACTCAACTTTTCATCATTTCAAGGTAACTTTGACCCCTCATTCTTTAACATACACCCTACCCCACCTAAAATCACCTCAGGAACACGATTTTGAGGGTTTTTAAGACCTATTCTCAATACCTACGCCGCGAAATTCAAATTTTTGAGCTAATCACCCATTGTCCATTGACCGTCGTCTCATTAAAATTGTCTTTCGTCTTTGCTCTTTGCTGTCTGTCAATTCGTGTTTGGTGAAAAATGCAAGCACCAAGACCATTACCGACACCAATAGCATTACCGAACACCAAGCACCGACCACCACCGTTAGTATGGCCCCCGATTGTTAAGACAACTTGCAAGTTGTCCCCCCCCGCTTGTTAATTATTTTAATAAATTTAATGTGAAATGTTGCCGAATCAATCCTTTGATAAAAATTGTGTCTTTGACAGATGGGACTGTTAATTATAAAAATTTAATAAAGACAAAAATGTTATGATGTAAAATTTTGTAGCTAATTAGTCGTTTTTAATTATATTTCTGAATTAATTAAATTGCTTTGCCAAGCTTTTATAAAGATACGATGTCGTTGCTATTTAATGTGCTTTAGAAGTGAAGCATTTTAAACAAAATTTATAATAAAGTAATATTAAAATTAATGTTGTTAAATTGTTAAAAATAATTAAATGTAAAATATTAAATTGAAAGAAAAAGTGAAAATATATATAAATTACAATAAGAATCACATTTTGTGACTCATGTATTTTTTCATCTTCTGCATTTAGGCTTATATAGAGAGATTCTTTTGATTTGCAAAAAGAGTATCAACTAAATAAAAAATATATTTACTAATAATGATTACATCAGCATACAAATATATTTTGGTACGATTCATGAAGCAGTTAGCCAGGTTTCTAACCACACGTTTAGCTTAACCATGCACGTTTAACTATACCTGTTTTACGTGTTAAACCAGCTTTAGTTAAACGTGCTTAAGCGAAACGTGGTTAGAAACCTGTCTAAAAATGTTTCTTGAAACACGCATTATGTTTTTAAAAGATTTTTCCAAGTGCCTCATTTTTTTGATTTTGTTTAAAAAGGCACCATGCCCCTAACGACATAACTCCTTAGCAAAATGTTATGAATTTGACTGGAAAAGTACGTTGACCATAATTTTGTCACCCTTAGAAATTTTTTTTTATATTTTATAATTATCTATTTAATTAATAGTGCATTATTTTTTGCAAGGTAGATTATCATGTTAACGCATTTTATCTATAAATTACAACCACTTAACGTTAACATAATTATTTTAATTCCATGGCATATCAAAATTCGATCATTAGTATTAAAATTTAGGTATTTCTCTCCATCTCTTAATGTATTTAGAATTCAAGAGATCTCACTACAAAAACACGTACTTAATTTAATTGTCATTGTGCTACATTTAACGTTAGTAGTTTTAGCCAAAACGACACTTAACTTTTTTTTTAACATATCTCACCATAGAAAATTTTGTTATTATAACAAAAGCATTCCTAAACTAATTTTCAGCAGATTTCTTTTGTTAAATTAGCTGCCAAGCCAAACGCAGAATACATACATTTTATCATGGTACTTGCTCGTACTTGTTGCGTTACATACAATGTCTTATAACAATGGAGTTATTGATTACATTATTAACCGCATTCTTGGCTTATGATTAACTATCAATTTATATTGTTAAAATATCCCGAGTTGAAATCAATTTCATATATTAAGAATTAATGACACCATTAGCTACTATTGTACATTATTTTCCCATGTTAAACTTACAATATTTTTACATCTGAAAATAAAGAACAAGTTAAAAAATGTTAATCTGATCAAATAAAATAAAATAATAAGTGTATTTATTGAATTTATTAGACGCTGATTTGACTAAATTTAGACTGTAGTCTATGTTATTAATATGAATTATAAAAGTTAATAACAGCAAATAATTTGTTCATTTAAATATTTATCCACTTTGCAGCGAAAAAAAGTCTTATGTCCATTTGTAAAATATTCATGCATGTAAGTCTCATAATTAATTTCAAAATAAATTTATTTTAATGTATTTAAGACTTTTTCTCGCTGTATAAGTATATTGATGTTAATTTTGACTTTTTTTTTTATCTTTAATTTCTTATAATATTTTTTTATACAAACAGTATTTTGTTTATTAATGATGAAACTTTTAAGTATTAATTATTATCCAAGATTTTGTTTAATATATTTAACGATATTCCTAACTGTTTAAATATTAGTTACAAAATATTATCTTGTTAATTAATTATATTCCAATTTAACAATGTTATAATTCACTTTACCAAAGTTTGTTTATAAAGTTTTAACTATCGTATAATTTTACAACAAAAACTATTATACTAGCCAGAATCTGATCCAATCTTAAACTTAATAAAAAACAAGTAAAAAATAAATAGTCTAGCTGATAAACACTAATTACTTTTTAATTTAATACTGTTTTAGTCGATGATTTTTTTATTTTAAAGTTAGTAAAAAATCTGAAGTGAAAACTTAGAAGTGATATGAAATTTATCTACATTGCTAAATATTTATGATGCTGTTTTTTTTTAATACATCACAGCATTTAAAAAACACTAAATAGCACTTAATATTATTCAAAACGGTCTGGATTTTTTTAAAGAGTTTATTCAGTGGTAAAAATGTAGATTAAGTCATGGCTTACTGATTCTTTTTATAAATAAAATTTGGAGGGTGAGAGGGGGGCAAAGAAAAACAAAAAATATATAAAATTGCTTTCACAAACTTGATGTTACCTGTACTTGGCACTGTATCATAGAGTAGTCAAAGTTTAAACTACAAATAAACATGTATAATATTTAAAAACTTATTGAAATATAAGATTTTTGCTTTCCTATAATATATTATTTGGGTCTTGGAGTATCTAACAATAACAAGACAGAAATCCTATATAAATAATTTTTCATTTCTTTCGGAAAGAGTTCTGAATATCAAATATCTTATAAAACATAAATTATATATGGATTCTTCAATATTTTTTTTTATTATTAGATTACTTTTAGAAATATCAAAAGAAATTTTATATAAAAAGTAGATTAAATATTTATAAAAAAAAAATCCTTTGTCTTGGTCAAAATATTTTAAAGGTTGATTCACATGAGCGACAGTTACGATACGTCGCAATTTACATCCCTATGCCTATAGGAAGCGAATTCACCAGTTAAGGTGCATTTCCATGGAGCGGGGAAATCGAGAAAATCACGTGCAGCGCAGCCAATCAGAGGTTGGGATTTCCTCGCCTTGCGGGGAGCGATTTTATCGCCAACATGGCTGCCATACGAGATTTAAGGGGCATTTCCACGGAGCGGGGAAAGCGAGAAAATCCCGTGCAACGCAGCCAATCAGAGGCTCGGGATTTCATTGCCTTGTGGGGAGCGATTTTATCGCCAACATGGCCGCCATACGAGATTGAAGCAAGTGCGCTTTTCTCAGCTTACCAAGCCTCGCTCGATATCGCTACATGGAAACGCATCTTTACGCACAGAAAAATCGTTCATTGAATTTCAATACTCAATTTAATCGCCAAATATGGCTGGCAGCCAATGGAAATTACAGCAAGTGCGCATTACTCGCTTTGCTGGCTGAAATCACGCATGTAAATCCACCTATAAACATATATCAAAATATACTTTTATACAAAAAGTTTGCTGTATCGTGTTTCACAGGCTGCCATTCATGAATATGAAGGTGAACAAGCGTGAATCAACCCCCGCTATTTGTGTTGTTATTGCTGACCCGTCAGATAGGAAAGGGTAAAACAACATCCATGCATTGAGCACAGAATGAAGCTGTGATATGAATTGACGTAAAAAGAAACGCCTGACTTTGCAAAAAGCTTTATTTATTTTTTATTGCTTCTTTATTTTGGTGTCATGCATCGTTTGAGTTTAGACTTAAACTTGAGTTATCCATTCTTTTCTCCTACTGTGACAATATATTAAAGTGGTATAAAAAAAAATAAATAAAAACTGCATTCTTCATTCTGTTTGTTATTTTCATTTGCACTTGGATTAAAGGCCAATCTAGTGCAGAAATTCTGCACACAAAATAATAGAGTTGTAATATTTTTCACTACCACGTCATTATGCTTCTAGAATAAAGTTAATTTATCATGATCGAATTAAATAAATTTTAAAATTTTGAGAATATTCTAAAATTTAATCGCCTACTTTGAAAAAATTTACAATTTCTAAATTTTCTATAAGGCTCGATTTTAAACTACCTCAAGTTGTAGACAGATTCAACAGACAGATTTACTTGAAAATTTGTATACCACTTATTGATGGCGAGTTTAAAGTCCCTTGCAAGTCTTGATTAGTTCCGAGGGGACCATTTCTGATATCTCAATCAACCGAGATTTATCCTTAGAAAAAAGTTGCCTTTGCGTGGGCTTGGAGGACATTTTATCTTAGGTTGAGTGTACAATTCTAACGATAAAAAGTTAGAATTGTGACGTAAGCTGACAATGTATTCTATCTGCGCATTTCAAGAGTAGTATAAATTCTAAAAACATATAAAGAAAAGCTCGTAAATTTGTTGTTACTTTTATAAGAATTGAATGTATAATATATGTCATTTGCATGATTATGTATTCTCAGCAAACTGTTTATTGTTTTGTTTTTTTCATGTCATGACAATTTCACTCTATCTACGTCGTATCTCTGAAAAGAAATTAAATTTATCTTGTAAATGAAGGAGTGAAACAAAATTATTAGGCTATTCCATCATAATATGTTGTCAGATCCAGAATTAGAGAGAGAGAGTGAGTGAAGAGTGAGAGATTATTTCTGATTTTTTGAAAGTTGCATGCGTTTTTGATTGATTATGTTTTGCTGTAGCATTTTTTGCATTTTATTTCCCTTTTGCACTTTAATTAAAAATCTATCTAGAGCAGAAATTCAGAGGTTCTAAGCAGACATTAACAGACATTTAAAATTTGGTGGAATACAGAATACAAACTTTAAAATTATTATTTAATGGAATTAAAAATTCTGTAAAGAAAAGTTTACAAATTTAATAAAAACATTTTTTGTTTACCTCCCTTTTTTTGCTTTAAATAATTTTTAATTCATTAATTCCTAAACTTTTTTCATACTGGAATCTACGAGTCCAGCATTCAAACATGGTGGACTGATTTTCAAACATATTCTGTAAAGTAGGCTATTGCTATTATGCAAGTCACTTATTATGTTAATAACGTAGGATTTCTATAGCTTTTAAGACGTAAACAAGTTTAGCATTCTAAAGCTGGTATTACATGATACAATTTTTCCATTTATTGCATACGATTTTTCTTTGCAAAAAACTTCAACTCTACTTGTTTGTGTTGAGATGAAGCTCTCTTGTACTTTTTATAATATATAAATATTTGATTTGTTTCAGACATTTCTATAAACAAATTGTACTCGTATCCTATACAGTATATAGTATAGTCCTGTCCTTAAAACTCCCTTTTAATTTTAAAAGTATTGTGCATTTTTATATAGGTTCAATATTTATTATACTATAAAATATTTATGTATAATTCAAACAAAAATAAAAATAATCTGGATATAGGATTAGTTATATCATTCCAATACCGAATGTAATATTTTAAAACTACAAAGAGAGAGAAGAGAGAGAGAGAGAGAGAGAGAGAGAGAGAGAGAGAGAGAGAGAGAGAGAGAGAGAGAGAGAGAGAAAGGCATACATACCATAACTTTTGCCATGTAAAGACGTTCAATTAAATAAAAAATAAATATATTGGATAAATTAAATAACTGAATTTATATTATTCTTATTTATATATTGTAAACAGTTGATTTTATTTTATCAAAACAATCTTGACATATTTTTATATAAGGTCGTAAACAAGTTTTCACTCATCTAAAAACTGACTACATAATACGTCATTTGCATTATCTTCATCAGACTGGCTAAAAGGAGTTGCAAGATTTTCCTATACTACTCCTCTTAGAGCTGAGAAAACTTTATTAACAGTTACTACCACTCAGCAACTTAAAAACTTTTCTCTGCATTAATTCAATTCTTGTTAGTTAGGATATATTTTTACCTAGAGTATGTCTTGATTTTCTCTCTCTCTCTCTCTCTCTCTCTCTCTCTCTCTCTCTCTCTCTCTCTCTCTCTCTCTCTCTCTCTCTCTCTCTCTCTCTCTCTCTCTCTCTCTCTCGTATACTTTTAAACTTAAAACTACATTACTTTTTTTTATTACTTTTAAGCATTTTTAGGAAAGCACTCAACTATCTTAAAAAAAGAGATAAGTATGAAAGAAAATAGTAAAAAAAGAATTGTAAAAACATATTTGAAATCTGGAATGAAGAATAAATAATTAAAATACTACGCAATGTTTTAAAATTTTTAACTTAAAAACAATAAGCAAAAATGGAGTCACTTGAATTTGAATTTTGATGCTGAATTTTTAATCATATACTTTAATTTTGGAGACATTAACAAGTGTAGCATATATTTGATTTAGGGCTTAAATTTTTATAAGGCTCAATGGAGTATCGACCTCATTTTTTTATTGCAGAAATGGATAGAGGGTGCAAAGTTATGCTACCCTGATTTTTTCAGATTTTTTAGAGCCCGGCCGGGAACTATTTTTAAAAAATTATTGAAAGTGCTTTTCGTGACGTCACGAGACGCCGCTGCTTAAGAAAAAGATAGGACTTGCCGCCGCGTGACGTCACAGAAAGCACTTTCAATAATTTTTTAAAAATGCTTCCCGGGCTCTAAAAAATCTGAAAAAAAATCAGGATAGCATAATTTTTCACCCTCCATCCATTTCTGCAATAAAAAAATTGAGTTCAATACTCTATTTCAGGGTTCACAAATTTTCAAGCTTTTAACCTTTTTGAATTCATGATATTTAGTTACAGGGAGTTTTTTAATGCAAAATTTATAAATTTGACAGGTTTATATGTTCATAAATACATATACTGTATAAAAATGTCAACAATATATGTTATGTTTTTCAAAATAATAGATAAATTTTATTGCTCTACTTTTTTTCCAACAGTTCTTAAAAATGAGTTATTGTACAAAATCAATCAAAATCTTTCAATAGCGTGCGAGCAATTAATAATAATCGTATTTAAGCAGCATGATGCTAACGTGTATGGCAGTAATATTATTTTCTTTGTTATTTTGTGAGCAAAGTTTCTTGTGAAGCCAGAAAGACGCACTTTTACTTCAGTAAACTTTGTTATAAGTTAATACAATAACAAACTATGCGGAACAGTGTAAGACTTATGAACCGGAAAATTAAGGGGAAGACAAGAGAAAGTGAGTTAAAGTCATCTCCATTCATTTTTGGTTTGACGTCACGAACCTTTACCTGTCTCCTGCAATACATTTCTAATGAAAGAGTCACGTGACGTCAAATCAAAGATAAGTGGAGACGACTTTAGGAGGGGACTTAGGATTTCTGAAAGTATTACGTTTTCATTGCATTGTGTTTGAAAATCCATTATCCGTCATGAACCAACATAAAAACTAACGTTAAATCAATACATCATTATATCGTAAAGTCCTCCATAAGGCATGATACGTCTTCATAATATTATGACATATTGATACATAGTAGAATTTCAACATTGCAAAGAGGTTTATTGAATCTTAATGTTGTAATTTTACTCACAAATAAGAAATGCGAACAAAATAATGTCAATTGGAATAACCTAGTTTATTTTAATGATGCAATTAGTAATGTTTTTACACGTTCCTTGATTGTATTATAATATGGGGGCTCTCTAAGGTGAAGTTGATTTGAAAAATAAAATCATTTTCGTTCTAATGTTTTTTAAATTATTGTTTTGTTTACACTATTATTTTCTGCTTATGTTTACGTGAGACTCGGGGGGGGGGAATAATGTTGAATCACTTTCAGCGGAGGGGTGGTTCAAATACTATTGGCTGGATACGAGAAATGTCAGTTGCAAAAAACACTTTTAAATATTTCACGAAGGTTGTTTGTCCACTTGCTCATCAGTAGAATATGAACCTTATCAAAAATTAAAGATGGGGTTTTTGAAATTAACAGCCTCAAATGACAAAAAAAAAAAAAAGAGAAAAAAAAAAGAAAAAAAAAATGAATTTTCTATATTATCTATCATATAATGGTGTACAAATTTTAAACCATAATTTATTTTGTACAGTAAATTAAAAAATATAATATATAGTAATCTGTGTATTCAGGTACGCCTTAGTACAGTATTACAGGGTTATGACATCAGTGCAATGAACGGCATGGAACTGTCGTAGACATTTATATGATTATGTTAGAAATCTATCATACAAATAGCAACTGTTTTCTATGTCAAATCACAAAGTCTTGCGGTCAGACTACTTGTTCAGATCCAAAGCATAGGGTAATAAGGAAACTATGCTGTAAAACTATGTACGTGGTTTGAGTATATGTTGAACAAGTTGCATATTCTCAAGGAGAGATGTTCTGCAACAATACATGATAATTTGTCGCTGAGTTGACGTTAATTAATTGTGGTAATTTCATAGCTTATCAGATCTCTCTGTATTTAAATATAATTACATTGGTCTTACTATAAATTCTCCATATGTAGCCATTGAGTATAAAACTAACTGTAAAAGTATCTCTAAAATATAGTATAGAAAATATTAAGGCTGTGATATTTTAATTAATAAATTACTAAATTTAATTAATTGGTTGCACGCACACAAAATATCGATTCTAATTGAGTCTTTCTACTTACTAATTAATCAACTTTCAAGAACACTAACTTAAGCATTTCAAAGGATTTTCCTAAACGAGGGTGGCTACGACCTTGCAATCCATCCCGGTGACTGAGGGGAATGTGGAAACCTCAGTCAAAATGGACGTTACATCTTTTTCAATGCAATGGTCCAAATCCAGTAAAACCACATGGTGGAACAGCGTAATGATTTACCCAGGGGTTTGCGAATGTGATTTTTATTGAAAATGGTGACCCAACTACTAATTTCTCTCAACGTTGCTTGACTTCAGTGATTTGTGATGTCATGTTTTCTACCTCCAGTTGATCTGTAGTTAGAATGAAAGCTCTTCTTAACACTCAAAATTCAAAATCTGTAGTCCCAACAAATCAAGGTAACATTCGTGCCATGCCTATGTGTACGTTTTCCAAATATCAAAGATATTCTACACACATGAGCAATTTCTCAAAGAGTTTGACATTTCTACATTTAAGTCACGACCTGATGGTTTCGTGGCGATGTCATCGATTTTGTCTCTCCCATCTGTCAAATCTCACTGAAACTTTTCTTGTAAATAATTAATAAACAGTAATGGACGTGCCTGTTTTATTTTTTTATATGCGAGTGTTTTTTGTTATTTTTTTAATGGGAAACCACACTATAAGTTTTAAAAAGGTTTCTCGTGTATTTTTTTGATAATTAAATACCCTGTACCCTTTATATTATATAAAAAAATATTCATATGATGAGTTCAAGAGATACTACACACTATGATTGTATAATAGGAATGCGTGTTGTGTAAAGTTCGGTTCTGAAATTGCATTTTTTTTTTTTTTTTTCATATTTGAATATTTTACATCATAGTTCGATTATAATTTTTTTCTTATTTTTATAGTTATTGTCATTGCATTCGTCACTTACTTAAGTTGCGAGTTGAAATTTATATATTTTTTTTTACTGTCAACGTCTCTTCTCATCTCTTTTTCTTTTATTTTGAACAATTTGCAAGGAAAAAATTTGAAAAAAAAAAACACAATATTACGTCTTCTTTCCTCTTTTTGAACATGAAACATTAAAAATATTACCACTATTTCATACTAACGGATGATGATAAACTAAAACACTTTTGATAATGCTAGGCCGGGTGCTTTTCTTACCTCACTTGAAATTCCAAATTTGAATCTCTCTTTCTATTGAAACTCTATAGCAATGAGACAGGAGTAAATTTCATGTGTCTAAAAGTGTACGTGTAAGTTTATAAATTCTATAAGACAGAAGGTAAGATGTTGAGAATATTTAGACTGGGAGTGCTCTTCTCATGTCGCTAGGGATGCTGCTTGAAGTTTCTATCTCTGTAACCTCTACTCGAGTGCTCGGGTTTGCAACTGATACGGATCGGGTTTGTGAGCTTCTATCTAGATATAGCTTTATCTATAACCCATACAAACGGAATACTGCTGCGGTGTAATATTTATGATTTGTGGATAAACAATTTTAATATCATTTTGATTGTATATTGAAGCAATTAATACTTATTTGCTCATTAAAATGTAATAAATTTAAAGTACAAGCCCGGAGTTGAAATAATTTTCATCTTTTATTCACTTTTAACGCCTTTCCTCATATTTTCTCCTCCTATTTTGCACCATTTTCGAGGAAAAAGGAGGAGAAAAAGACGAGATTACGTCTTCTTTTCTCTTATTGAGCAAAAAAAAAAAAAAAAACGAAAATTGTTTCCATTTCATCCTCACTTTAAGCAAGAAAGAAATAAGATGTATTTTGAGGTAAAAACACGTAGTAAGATTGACTTTACAATTGTACTAGGATGAGTTGAAGACGTAATTTTTCAACTAGGGTAATTCACTTGTTTTCAGTATCAAAATATCATTTTGCCCCTGTAATATATGTAACCAGCTGTACATTTCAGCTTAAAAAGTTGCCTAACCTCAAGGCGAAATGCTCTATTTTAATTAAGTTTTCAATGTTGTTTTTAACTGCATACAATTTTCATTGAGATCATATAATTAATATTTGTAGCATATATAGAGAATAGTATTGCAATAGGTAAAGTTCAAATGGGTTTGAATGGACCCTTTATAATACGCTTTACGGGGTTGGTAATGAGATTAGGTTGGCTGCCCTTCTCCCTCCGCTCCCCTCATTGCTTCCCTGCAAATAGGCAATTCTTAAACTATGCTATCCGAACCCCCCAGTATTTCTGTACAAAATATAATTTTGCCCCTACACTTTTGGACGGTAACAGCTGGTTGCAAGGTGATGTGCAGAATACAAATATCACTAATTTAGTTTTTTTTTCGTGCAATTTAATGCAATCGCATACACATAAAATAAGTGTGTTTATTAATAACAGAATTTAATCTATTATTAAATTTTAATTAAATTATTGTTTTATTGTTGCTAAAATGGATTGAATACCACAAACTCTGTGTTATGGTGTTAATTGTGATACTTATTAATAATTATATATTTTTCACCTCTACTTTATGCCATAAGTACGTATATTTATATATAGGGTGTATAAAATAAAAAATATTAGAAGATAAAATTTATTTAACATTGATTTCAAAGTAAATTTTATTTAATTAATGATTAATATACTTCACATTCTTGTGAAAATTATTAACTAAAACACAGCTCTCTGTGATTACATTATTCATTGTCATATTACTTAAAATTTCATTAGTTTTAAGTTCATATGGGTTGGAACCGCTAATTGATTTATAATTACGGCACATATTCAAATAAGTCAAAACACATTTTGATATTATTATTACATTTAATATGTATTAAAACCACAAAGGAAATACATTTAAAATTTCTACTTTCATCCATTTAGCATTTTATCATACATTTTTTAAACAACTAAAACAGCTTTTATCCATTAGGAATGGTAAAGATATTTGGTTTAAATATGACAAAATTATCAATTATTTTAAAATATAAACGACAGAAATAAGTAAAACAGTTTTTTTATTAAAATAAATGCTCTGTTCTTGACATTTTGACTCACGAGTCAAATTAATAACTCAAGACAGCTGCTACTTTTTGCAGCAAAAAATTCTCTCTTACTTCTGTAAAGAAAAAGGTAATTCGTACTTGGAATAATTTTTCATTGTACATAGTTTAATTTATTTAAAATTCCCACAAAATTTAGTACTTCAGCTCATTTTCCAATTTTGAACTTTTGTAAACAAGTCCGTAAATTCATTACAAACCTTTGAAAATTCCCAAATTCAAATTTAAAATACAGAAACCTCTCACTTCCGGCTACTTCCGGCGGTAAATTCAAATTAATTGAACTTTATTTGTAGAAGAATTTGTCATTTTGTAGTTTCAACAGAAGATCTGACCTAAAATAATCTTGTCATGTGAGTCCAACCCTTTTGGCTTTACGTGCAAATTAATTGTTTGTTTGTGTGCACAGAATAAACAGTTAGTAATTTTAAGTAAATAGAATGCCTTGGTTTCTCTTGAATGCTTTTAACATTGCAGCTTCATTTCAGAATTTTGTATATGCCTTAAATTGTTTACTACTAACATACTACTTTGCATAAAAAATTAATTTCTGTGTATTATTTTAATTAGGATTAAATGTAAAGTGTAAGCTATTACATATAACACATGCAGTGTTGGTGGACTCAAACTTTATATACCCTAGCTTTGTTTTTGGTCATTTTCATTCAGTCTGTAGAGGTGTGTAGTGAATTTTAATTTTCTTGTGATGAAACGTCTAAGTGTTCTTCTACCTCATTCTCTCTCTCTCTCTCTCTCTCTCTCTCTCTCTCTCTCTCTCTCTCTCTCTCTCTCTCTCTCTCTCTCTCTCTCTCTCTCTCTCTCTCTCTCTCTCTCTCTCTCTCTCTCTCTCTCTCTCTCTCTCTCTCTCTCTCTCTCTCTCTCTCTCTCTCTTTCTCTCTCTCTCTCTTCGCGTTAAAGCTCCATGCAGCAAATTATGCACTTATAACGTTTCATATATTCTGATATGTACAATTTTATTCATAAAAAGCGAAACTGAGCTATATGTGTAAACTGTATATAGTTCTCATGGCTTTTGTTCGGTGTGACGTCATATGACCCTCCCATTAGTATTGTATTGAGGGACAAAGGAAAAGGTTCGTGACGTCACACCAAAGATAACCGTCGAGAACTATACCTATGAGAAATATAATAGACTAACACATGTACTTAAATTTATCGATAAATTCCATTATTTCTATTACTAAGCCTGTATAATTAAATATGATAATTTATAATAATTACGGATTTTTTTTAATGAAAAGTTATGAATAATATACTTTGTAAATTTGTTATTACAAAGTTGCACTGCAAGTGTCGTATTATTAATCTTAGTTAATATTTATTTTCAAGAGTAAAAATGTCAAAATTCCCTTGACGAGAAAACAACGGAGATTAATCGTCTGGCGAGATATGAGATTCTTCTGCAACAAAATTAAAACGTGAATTAAACAATCATCAAGACGGAATGGGTGTTTCTTAATGAGTAAGAGCATTTTGATTGATTGGATCAGAGAATTTGTTAGGTATGTTTACCTTATCAAGTTATGTTTTGGTTGTTCTTTACTCTCTCTCTCTCTCTCTCTCTCTCTCTCTCTCTCTCTCTCTCTCTCTCTCTCTCTCTTCCATACTTTCTTCTCAAGAAAAAAAAAAAAAAATAAGATGAATTTTCTTATTTTTTTTAATCAAACCACAAGACATGTTCTACAAACTTCGCTAACTTGAACTTTTACGTTATCTTTCTCTTGATGTAATGCTATTACTTCAGAAATAAAATCTGTTCTCAATGTAAAAATAAAACTAAGCTCTTTTTAGTAATGAAAAATTATCTTACAAAATGATATGACAAGCAACTATATAGATCATCATAATATATTTATTTTTATAAAATATTTTATTTTAAAATCAAATATTTTAAACATGGAGATACTGCTATGTCGGAGCCCGGTAATAGAAGCTTTTTGCAGTGTTCCCACCATCATCTCTAAATCTATATGAAAAAATGTAATTGTTGTTTTGGCATTAAAAAATTTAGTAAAATGAATTCTTTATTCAAAATTAAAATAACTCCTTTAAGATATTGTTTCAAATTAAGAACTTTTAATAAAAGTTAGTGAAAGAAATAATAATTTTTTTTTAAATGATGGGGCTTATGGAGAAAAATTTACTGCCGGAAACACTTAAAGCATCTAAAGGGGCATTCACAAAGTCTTAAGGCCACATTTAGGGCTCGATAATTTAAAACCAGAAATTTTGGGTCTAAAAAGTATGCCTAAAATCGGGCTTTAAATTATCGAGCCCTAAATGTGGCCTTAAGACTTTGTGAATGCCACTACTAGTGTTTAAAAATATGATACTATCTTTTTTAGCAAAAATTAAAAATAAAAAACATTCCCTACTTGTAAAAAATTCCAAATTCAAATTCAAATTTTTTATTCGTCAATTCTCAAGCATACAAACACAAACATTATAAAATGCAGCAATTTGAATGAAGCATATTTTCTTAAGATAAAATATTTTGTAGTAATAATATTATTTTGTATTATAGTGGGTGTATTACCTAAAAAGAATATAGAACAGAAGTGAACTAATGTTACAATATAACTCTCTTTGTTTCGATTTCTATAAAAAAGAGGTAGTATGACGTCACTTGCGATTTAGAAAAGCGATAATTCTAAAGTAAATGATCGGGAACGAAGACTTCATGTTCAGACTTGAAACTAAACGATCAATCCAAAACACTTTCAAACTTTGTGCACTTAAAAACGAAAAACCTACGTATGTTTTTTATTTTGGGTACTATTTCATTTTAGTATAAAATTTACGTTGTTTCTTATCGTAATATAAAATTTTTTTAGAACAACAGTTTTTTTTATATGTTGATCATAAAGTACGAAGCAATTCTTGTTGCTATCACCTTGTTTATGTCTATAGTGATGGTACACCTTAGCACAGCACGAACTTTAACACTGTTCTGAAGGTTATACAGTGTAGTGAGGGGTTGTGATATTAATATTAATAGGATGTTTAGACTGGGGGCTCTTCTTACCTCCCCTAAAGTTATAAACCCTTTTCTTTGTTTCTTGAAATCTAAGCTTCATCAATTTAGGCAAAGGTAACTTTTGTGTGTTCACGAGGTGTATTTACGTCAATGTTTATATAAGTTAGAATATTTATTATATATTTTTTTAGATAAAAAGGGAGTTCCCATGAATGTATGTGTCCATCATTTTAGTATTTGGATGACAATGATTGTATGGATTTTTTCATACAAGCCAGAAATTTTGTTATATGGATAGAAATATTTTGATGCCAAGCATAATAAATTAACTGACCTTTTTATTAGTTTAGAAAAATAAAACATTGACTTACGTACTAAAAAATAAATTTAAAAAAAATGCTCATATATTTTAGGATCATAATTTTGGCAATGCAGTAACTGACCTGTTTTTTACTAATTGTACTTTGATTTTTACAGGGGGCATATTTTAACCTAAAGACGGTATTACACGATATATATATTTTTTATTTATCGCATACAATTTTATGTTATAGCAAGAAAACTTCAACTACAATTGTTTTTGTGGAGATGAATTTTTATAGAAAAAATTGTAGCAAATGAATAAAAAAAAAGTATCAAATGTCTATTCTCTATTTTCAATAAGGCTCATTTTCTGGAAGTTTTATTGATAAAAATAACCCGTATTGGAATTTTTAAAATGGATCATGTTTGTTCTGTTAGTCACGTGCATGGAATATATATATATATATGTATATATATATATATATATATATATATATATATATATATATATATATATATATATATTCTTTTTTCATTTCTTTTTTTCTTTTTTTTTACAAGGATGCACCCCTATGAGCTTATAGCTCGAAACGAGGTAATGGGTAGAATAAAGAATTGAATTTAAGTTATATTGGCTTTAGGAAATACTCCTACACAGCCATTTTAAATAGAAAAAAAATAGTGTTTATTTAAATTTATTTATCAAATAAAGAATTGGTTAGAAAGCAAAAGGTTGTATAGGATTTATGCATGCTGTAACCAGATATGGATTTATTAAAGGTAGGATAAGGGAGAGAAAGGACAATCAGCTGATCCTATGACGTCATTAAAAGAGAAACAATAAAATACATAAAGTGTACATAAACTGTATGACGTCACAATATTATAATCTGCAAACCCTACGGTGGTACTTGAAAAACTTTAAAGAGCATAACTTGACCAAATTCTCGTGGCACATTTGCGAGATATCGATCCTCCTAGCTAGCGTCTCTTCATAGTGTGAACTTTGGTATCATAGCATACAGTCACACGGGATTGGCTGTACAATTTTGGATGTGACTAGATTACCATTGGTTAGGCTTTAAATTTCACTGGCTTGTCATGTAACACTATTTTTATATGGTTATAAATTATATTGAAGTAACAATTTTGTCATGTTTTTTTTACGCTTGAAAATTCTTTGCTGGTAAACAATATAGGTTATAAAGATAACAAAAGATATACTGCATTCTATAATGATTATATGTGACGTCATTGGATTTGCAAAAAGTGTTCTATATATTTAAAAAAAATACGTAATCTTTAATTCATAAAAAAATTAGCTTAAAAATAAAAATGACAAGTCAATAAATTGCATACACCAAGTTATAAGTCGGAATTCTGCTGGTGCTCAGATTCGATTTCTGATTTTATTATTATTTTTCGTAAAAATTCCTCTGGCGTTACTTACGATTTTATGAGACCCTCCCAAACAGTAGCGGCCAAAAGGTGTTATAGTAAAATCCGTCCTATCATTTGCCTTAACTGTTACTAAGAAAACCATAGAAACCTTAGTTAGGATGGTCGGCATGTATTGTATTTATTATGAATAAAAAATACCTGCCATGTATATTATACAAATTGTATTATATATAAATCGAGTCTCACAAAAAAAAAAAAAACTTTATTTTTAATATACTGTATCTATATCTCGGCTTTAAAAATTCTTCAAGTACTTTAGCAGTAACCAAGATCAATATAATATTGCATATTAATTCCAAACATAGATACCACATGTTATATATGAACATAATTTGCATGACTTCTCCGGAATAATGAAAACTATCTACTATACCATGGTTGTGTGCACGTATCTGCTATTTCAGATGAGCGCAATCATAAGCTTACAGATAAAGCAGATAACTCATTACTGCAATGGATCATACTGGGGAGATAGTTCATTATTACGGACGAAGGACGATATATCATTCTAGTAGCAACTCAGTCATATCAAAAATCATTGTTATATAATATAATACCACGTTTCATTTCACGGTTTTCGACAGAAAATTTAACCACTTACAATAAGCGTTTAATCCGCTACCAATTTTAATTATAAGCCCTAGCATTACCAAAAGGCGGGGGTGGGGGTGGGGGGGGGGGGATCGAGATGATACATAACTTTCTTTTTAAAGCGGGAAAAGAGTATTAAATACTGCTACAAAAAATCTGAAAAAAATTGTAATACTAAGTTATCCACCCAGTTATGTATTTTTGCAAAAAATAGTTAACGATGAATCTCAGTTACTTCGGAGTCAAAGAATATTTCCCTACAAACGAATCGAATGAAATAAATTTCAAAAAATCGAGAATGTTCTAAAACTTAATCGCTTATATATGGTTTGAGCAAATTCAGTCTTGCAGTTTTCTTACAACATCTCCATTTCCGGTTTTCGTCCATAAGGCCAATGTTAAACTTCTACCTCAGTTTTCACAAAACTGACAAGACAGATTCACTTCAAAATTTGTATGCCACCTATTGACGGTGAGTTCTAAGTCCTCTGCAAGTCTTGTTGCATTCAGGCGCTACGATTGCGAGATATCAACCTACTGAGATTCATCCTTAAAAAAAACTTTAACTCTACTTTTTTTAACATGTAATATAAATAGCGGGTCATTCCAACCCTCTCCCCTTCCCTCTTTGGTATAGCGTATAACAACAACAAAATCTTGTTAATGCTAGGGTTAAAATTCACGTATCAAATCAGAGCTGATAAATAGTATTGACATGACATGTTTATGAAATGGAAAACAAAAGTTGACTTTATTCAAAGTAAGGACAATTGAATTTGGCTTTGAGAATATCCTATTTACCAACAATGTCTATAGAGAGAAGGTTCTCAACAATGCGGAGACTACTTCTTGCTTCGATAGCACCAAGTACCCAAGTTTACTACACAAGAACAGCCCTCCAAAGATAATTCAGATTATCGTCCTGAACAAGTACCTTGGCTTCTTGCCAACCTTGATTAACATTCATATTCTACTTATTTTGTACTTACTGCCATGGCAAAATCTGCCATCGAAATTTTATGAGAAAAAATGTATAACAAAAATCTATAGCAAGGCCGAAATGTGATAAATCGTATATTTGGTACTGTAAATTATTTTATATATAACAGTTGGGCGCGATTCACGAAGCAGTTAGCCAGGTTTCTAACCACGTTTAGCTTAACCACGTTTAACTAGGTGGTTTAACACGTAAAACAGGTATATAATAATTTAAACTGCTTCTTAAATCGCACCAACATGTATATTGGAAATTATTTCCTTGAAATTTTAATTATTTTTTTAATTTTTTTAAATTGTTTTATTTTTATTATTTTGTTTTTAAATTTTAAATTGTGGTATTTTTTTTCTAGTTTGTAAGTTACAGAATTTTGTATGTTTGATGTATGCACGCGATCAACTTTTGTCTTTGGACTTTGGTATAATGTGCAAACTGCGGAAATTAAATAATATAAAAACCTATAAACAGTTCGTAGTTATCAAACTTCAATGTCAAATTAATGAATTTTTATTGCAAATATTCTAATGCTATAAATAAAGGTAAATTGACAGCAGATTTAAATTATATAACTTTTTATATAAATATCGTTTTTACTGTAATGTATTAAAAAACTAAAATGATTAACAAATATATATACAATTTATTAATATCATAATAAAAAAGTAATTGTACGAAATAATTTAAATTTTAATTAGAAAACGTAATGATATTGCACTATAAATAGATTGTTGTTCGTAAGATCGATATCTGAAGTCGACTGTTGCAATCGATTTCTGAATGAAATTAGATTATGATTGAAGACCATCAGATAGATGACATCTTTCGTCATAATATGTAAAATATGTTTTCATTTGTTACAAATACCTTGGAAACATAATAATATTATATTCCATTATCCATTTCGTCCAAAACCCATAAGTTATTTCAAAGGGGCATTCACAAAGTCTTAAGGCCACATTTAAGGCTCAATAATTTAAAGCTTGATTTTAGACGTGTTTTTTAGACCCAAAATTTCTGGTCTTAAATTATTGAGCCTTAATTGTGGCCTTAAAGCTTTGTGAATGCCCCTTTTCAGCTTCATAAATGCACAGCTTTTACACGGCTGCTCATGATACATTTTAAGACAAAGTTGGATATTTTCTCGGTAATTTAGTGTACCTTAATCTCCTTGTAGAATTAGAGGGTTTGTTTCCCTAGCAACCGTAGCCAAGTCAGACAGAATTAATCCGGAATAAGATAAGTCCAATTACCGCTGTGCTAAGAATCAATAAATAATCGTTCTAATCAAACTTGCGTGCGTATTAGTGAATACATTTGGTCTTTTGGTCTTGGAAAACGAAAGCTATCTCTCTCTCTCTCTCTCTCTCTCTCTCTCCTCTCTCTCTCTCTCTCTCTCTCTCTCTCTCTCTCTCTCTCTCATTCTCTCTCTCTCTCTCTCTCTCTCTCTCTCTCTCTCCCTCTCTCTCTCTCTTTCTCTCTCTCTCTCTCTCCCTCTCTCTCTATGTATATAATTATGTCTTTGTGTATGTGGGATTTAACTTTAACTAAAAAGAAATAAACCTACAGAAATTCCTTTTCAATAACATTTTTAAGTACTTCAATGAATAGTTAAAGATGAATGGGAAATAATTTTAATGATTCTATATTTTAGTTAAATATGTGGTAAAGGGAAAACATCAGTTTTAACTTTATATATTTTCAAAGAGAAATTTTTATATAATTTTTTTTTTCTTATTTGAAAATAAATCAATAGCAAAACAGAATTCTTATTATTTCTCAAAAGCTTTCAGAATTCGTCAAAAAATTTGATATATATTTTTATTGTCATTTCGTAATATAAATGGAGTACCGACCTCAAATTTTTTTATTACAGAAATGGATAGAGGGTATAAAAATATGCTACTCTGAATTTTTTCAGATTTTTCTGAGCCCGGGAAGTATTTTTAAAAAATTATTGAAAGTCCGTTTTATGACGTCACGGGCGTTAATGTCCTATCCTTTTCTTAAGGAGAGGCGCCTCGTGACGTCATCAAAATGGACTTTCAATATTTTTTTAAAAATACTTCCCGGGCTCAGAAAAATCAGAAAAAATTCAGAGTAGCATATTTTTGCACCCTCTATCCATTTCTGCAATAAAAAAATTGAGGTCGGTACTCCATTTAAAGCTAAAAATAATATGAAATTTTTTATTACAAAAATGAAAAGGGTACGAAATTATACTACTGGGAATTTTGTCAGATTTCAGGAACTCTTTAAAAATAAAGTGCGTTCACGTCCCCTGAAAGCGTTTAGGTCGTATTTTTTTATTAAGGCCTCTAGGAAAACAAAATGAACAGCACAAGAAATATTTCAATTATAATATTTAACTGCATAATTAACATTATTTCTTTCTCGCTAAAAATAAGGATGAAAAGATACAATTTTTCTAATATTTCATGCTCAATACAAGGGAAGGAGACGTAATTTCGTCTTGTCCCTCTTTTCCCCTCATAAATGGTGCAAAATATGAGGTAAAAAAACAAGGAGAGACGTTATATAACAGTGAATAAAAGATGGAATTTATTTCAACTTCGCCCATGTAACCAGTATTATTAAATTGTAAAACATAAAAAAAAAATAATAATAAATAGAATTATTTATTTATTTTTTTTTTTTTTTTTTTTTTTGCTTGAAGATAAAGTTATCAGATTTTTTTTTTATTTTAATTTCTCATGTATTGTTAATGTGTAACAATCTCGTGAAAAGCACATGGTCAGCTCATAAGCACATGGTTTTCTATATATTCTGTATCACCTTGTTAAAGCAATAATAATGCTTACACCATTGCCATATAATATGTAAAATTCAGTATAGTAATTAAGATTATAAAAAAATAAATATCCTTGGCTGAAAACATTTCATCTTTCTTTCACTCTTAACGTCTCTTCTCTTCTTTTTTTTTTCCCCTTTTTATTTTGTATCATTTTCGAGGGAAAAAAGAGAGGAAAAGACGAAATTCTGTATTTTTTCCTCTTATTAAGCATGAAATATTAAAAATATTGTCTCCATTTCATCCCCAATTTCAACTATAAATATTTTTACGTAAAACTACGTATTAAGATTAGGTTCTTTCATGTCGAAGACATAATTTTTCAAGCAGGGACATCTCCGATATTGTCGATACCTCAAGAGCGTGGGTATGTTGTTATGAGAGCAATATTGAGCTCAGTGATTGATGGTGGATTGATGGAGGTTTGGCCGGCTGCCAGTTTGACATGAGACACGCCCCCTTGTCAACCTTTGTAAGGACAAGAGTGGACACATGTAAGATGAGCCATCAATTATTGCAGCAACAGGAGCCACGGTGTCATATTGTTGTTCAGTGACGTCATAACGAATCGTTTGTTATATTGTTGTTATATTGTTGTTATATTGTTGTTATATTGTTATTCATGTTGATAAATCGTTCGGAATATACAAATTTATTTATTATATAAATTTATTATTTAATACAGGAAGGTCCCAGGTTCAATTCCTGGCAAAGACCACTATTTTATTTCGAACCCTTTTACTTGGATTCATATGATACGTATTGATGACGGAAAAAGCACATTAGAATTAATTAAACAAACGTTATCTGATAGAGATAACATCTTGTCTACGGACTATAAAAAATCTAAAATGTATTTGAAAATAAATTTATTATAATATCTGAGGTGGTTCTAGTTTAAAACATCACCCTTAAACTCATCTTAAATATAATCTTTCGATGTATTTTAACTTATAAAAATAATCTAATTTTATACACGTTTAAAACAAGAATGTAATGGGGACATATTTTATAATATTTAATATAGAAAATTGTTTGATCTTGTATTTTTTAGAGACCGGGAACTATTAAAAATATATTGAAAGTGCAGAGAGAGGAGCATCAATAGGCCTTTCTTATATAAAGGTTAGGATCGACTAAAAGGAGCGTGGGTTCAAATCTGGACTTTGTATAACTTTTTAGCAATAATGTAAAACAAGTAACATAATTAGGTATCATTTGTTTATATCTTTAATAAAAAAATAATCAATGCAATTTTTCCATTGTATAATATAGATATCACTATCCAAATTGAAAATAATCGTTCATTTTAGATATACATAGCCAATGCAAGATACGAAGATAATGATCTCTTTATTTAATTTGCTATGTTTTTTGTAAGCATGTATTATATATAATATTATATTTATTAATTAAATCATAATATTAATTATAAAATTCCCTCGATAATGCAAGCTCGTTTATGAAAATTGATATGTTGTTTGTGTTAGAATAAAAAAATAGATAATGAAAAACTAACAAATCACCCACATTTACTGCATGACAGTGCTTGTTTACTTTGTAAGCAAATATTGCATTGGAGATATGCACTAATTATATGATTATGTGACATTATATATGCTTGATTAATAATTATGTTTACTGATGCAATGCATGAACTGATGTAATTACAGTATAGAACAATAAATTGTAATATTTTTTTGTTATTATCTACTGGTGCAAAAACTTCTAGGAACTTGATTTTCCCTTTACAATTGAAGATAATCAGAATGTTATCACTAAAATCCTATGTTCTAACACTATAATACAGTTCCAATATAAAAATAAATGCAATAATCGTCTCTCATGCGGAATAATGAGCTGTCTGTTTTCTGGTGAGAGCAACAATGAGCTTTATTTTGTAATAATTTATACAGCTCATAACTGAGCTTACCTCAATAGCAGATAGCTCATTATTCATTATCCCCGAGTTGCAGTTCCAATATAAAAATATATTAAGATTTTTAGTGCTTTTTCGACATCCGATTATTACATTATTGCAGAAATACATTAACAGAATCTTGATTTGAATAAAAATTTATACCTGAGTTAAAATAAATAGCATTTTTAAAATGTTTATTTGTCGCTTTGAGTATAAAATTCATCCTCTTATCTAATGCACCATTTTAGATAAAAAAAAAAAAGAGATGATGTCGCATTTAAGATGAAATATTAACCATTTTTGTTTTTTTGTTTTTGTACAAGGATACACCCCTAAGAGCTTACAGCTCGCATCGGGGTACTAGGTAGGGATAAGGTAGGGAACGGATAGTGGCCACGGCCTGCATGCTTACGCGTCCCAGCATTCACTGAAGTGAGACTGAGGGAACCGTGGAAAACCTCAGTCAGGACAGACACCTCTACTTTTTCTCAATGGTTACATCTTCGTTGTACGTACATGGCGCACCATCATTTTTAGTGAAGAAGGAATAAAATGTAAAATACGTTTCCTTGGTTTCCTGTTTCTCAAAACCAGGTGAATTCTGGAAAAAATTATTATAGACCATGGCCATCCCGGTACCCACAAAATTTAAGCAATATGTTAGGTATAAAGGTTCACAAAGAGACGGGAAGTTTTAACACTTGTGACCAATAACCCTACACACAGGGTTAAGTTGAAGGAAAAAAATACCCACACCTCCCTGGTATGAAAACAAGTATAAAGATAACATTCCTGATGTTTGGTAGTGTACAAACTCGAGGTGTTCGGTGAATATGGTTCTGATGAACAAACAATCCCCGCATCAGGGTACTTGGCTGGCTGCCAGCTGTCACTCAAATAGTTGATGCGGCCCCGTATACATTGTAGCGTGGAAAAGGTTTGCATGTACGAACATGTGCCTCGATTTATATACCTGTGTACGTGGTAGCATTTTTTTTTTAATATACACTGTAGTGTATGTTTATACAGTAGCTGTAAAAACTAGCGTTTATTTTATCATTTGTCAAGCACTTAACATGCTGAATTTATAACGCCTAAAGTGTTAAATTTCTAACGTTTGATATATGTGGGTGATGGAAAAATAACCAATTTTCTGGTGAAATTCCAAAATATACCTCTAATATTAACTGAAAAGGGAGTTAAAAAAAAAATCAATGAAATTGTAAATAAAAAAAGATATATATTTTTGTGAAGTTTCGTTGATTTTTAACATGGAGAAATGGAACTTCCATGTTAAATTAGTCAACTTTAAAAATCAATAACTCGAAAACTAGATCGTTTTTGTACACTTGATATTATAGCTACTTATAGGTGATGTACAGGAGACCATTTTCAATTTTTTTCATAATTTTCATGAATGGATTTTTTTAGCATTGGGTCAGCTGATCCGTGTAATCTCTACCTTAATAATACTAAATTTCAAGGTTTTCAAAACTGGGAAAATATTTTGGACTTTTAACATTGATAAATGTTTTTTTAATTCAATTATAGTCACAAAATAATGTACTTTTAATTACTGTTTATATTATATTGTAATCATCATAATTCTAAATTAGTGTGCTCAAATTATAATTTGTACTTGTATAATAGCAGATAATAAATTTTACTTTTTAGCTTGACTAATTGTAAAATATTTTTATTAATAATTATTTTCACTTTTCAAAATAAAGATAAAAAAAAGTCGTATCGCTAGAAAGATTTTTTGTAAAGCAAAAAAACTCCCTTACTTAAACTGTCTTTTGTCGTTGGACATATTACCGTCCTAAAGTTAAAATACATGTAGCGTGGGTCCATTTATAAATACGTGTAGCGTGGCAACCTAACATCCATTTTATAAAAAAAATGATAGCTTCATCGTTAACTGCCCTATTTGTTCCATGTCTTTGACTTTGAATGTTTTATTTTTTTAGGACCATTTTGACTGCAAATTCTTGATTTTATCTTTGTTAGTATTGTTAAAATTAATGCTCTATTGTGTTCTTTAAAAGACAACACTGTTTCCCGATTGAAACTAATTCTATAATTCGTCTCTATTCGTCTAATTTTGCACCATTTTTCGAGGAAAAAAGACGAGATTTCGTCTTATTTTCTCTTATTGAGCATGAAATGTTTGAAAATTTGTGTCCATTTTCTTCTAACTTTGAGCGAGGAAGAAATAAGATGTGTTTTTAAGGCAAAAAGATGTAATAAGATTATTTTTAGACGCGTAAAAGACGAGTTGAAGAACAACTAGGAGAAGCTTTCAACAATGGAGTATCGACCTCAATTTTTTTTATTGCAGAAATGGATAGAGGGTGCAAAGTTATGCTATCCTGATTTTTTTCCGATTTTTTAGAGCCCGGGAAGTATTTTTAAAAAATTATTGAAAGTTCTTTTTGTGACGTCACGAGACGCCGCTCCTTAAGAAAAAGATAGGACTTACCGCCACGTGACGTCACAAAAAAGACTTTCAATAATTTTTTAAAAATACTTCCCGGGCTCTAAAAAAATCTGAAAAAAATCAGGGTAGCATAACTTTTCACCCTCCATCCATTTCTGCAATAAAAAAAAAATTGAGGTCGACACTCCATTCCGTCTTCTCCAACAATCTAATATTTCAACTGGGTGGGAAGCGTGATTTTTATGGAAAATGGTCACCCATTCAACTACCATCTACTCTTGACAATGCTTGAGTTCTGTGATCTAACGAAACACGGTCAAACGTACTGCACCACACCTCTCATTTACAGAATTAGTAATGAATTTACTACTACTATCATATATGCAGCTTTATAACCCAACATTAAATATTACATGGTTGCCAAATCCGGAGCCTGCTTTAATTTTTAACATCCTGCCTCAAAAAATATAGAGAGCATGCTCTTGTTTTCATAATTATATTTTGTAGGCATTTAATTTTTTAATTGCCCTTTTTAAAGTCAGCATATTTTTAACCTGGTGAAGATAAAATATTCATTTATGCTTTTATATAAGTCGACTGCAGTATTGTTAAGCCTTATATACTGTATTACTTTATTAAACATGGTAACAGATATAATTTATTAAATTGATTCATTTATATTTTTTAAAGTTTACAAAAAATATATATGTTAAGGTAGAGATAATACGGATCAGCTGGCCCAATGCTAAAAAAATCCCATTCATAAAAATTATGAAAAAAATTTAAAATGTTCTCCTCTACATCCCCTATCAGTAGGTAAAATATCAGGTATACAAAAACGAGCTAGTTTTCGAGTTATTAATTTTTAAAGTTGACTAATTTAACATGGAGAAATAGAACTTTGATAAATTAATATTTAAATAAAAAAATATATTATGAACTATTTTACAAAATAAGATGCAATAATGTAATTAAAATATTCATGTAATAATCTTTGCTGTACAATCATTTTCCCTAACATTGCTTGAATAAAAACACAACATACACTTTTAATGTATCAACCTATTATTGAGAAGACCCCCCCCCCCCCCTAGTTCTTCGATAGTGAAGTAGCATGTTTGTGTAGTGGAGCAGAATTGTGAAAATTAGATTTCTGTGTTCGAAATGGTCATGCCATCTTTGAACTTAGACATATCGACCTTATCAGAGCTGATTACAGGAAGTAACATCATCAATTTTAAATTTCAGTTAAATTAAGATTTTTTAAGTATCAGGTTCAATGATTAAATTGAAATTATTTAATCTTCTATTCACGTTAAACATCTCTCTAAATTTGACTTCCTCTTTTGTAACATTTTCGCGAAAAACAGAGACAAAAAAATGTTAGAAAATTTGTCTTCGTTTTATCCTCACTTTGAGTATGTTCGTAAAATACGCAATCAGAAATAATCGATTATTATTGACGAACCTTTTGTACATGGAACATAAGGTTCATCATTCATCAAATCATCGATTATTATTGATGAATTTGATGATCCTTATGTGCCATGTACAAAAGGTTCATCAATAATAATCGATTATTTCTGATTGTGTATTTATGAGCAAAACTTTTGAGCGAGGAAGTAATTTAATAATATTTGCTTTTTAGGTCAAAATACGTAATAACATTAGGTATAAACGTGCTAAGAATAATTTAAAAATGTAATTTTTTTAACATTGGAGAAGTTTTTCCTGCAACACCAGGATTCATTAAAATAAATAATAAATAACACCAAGTCATTGACGAAAAGATGCTATTGCAATCTCTCGCTAGAATCATCTACAAACTCCCCAGTAAGTGACTCGCTAGAATGCTGGGCTAAGTGTCTCTCATTTACTGGACCAATCAGCGACGTTCTCCAAATTGGCATTTTGTATGAGGAGAGAAGAAAACACAAAGATTATTGATCTTAACTGTAATTAATTGAACCAACGAAAAAGAAAATTCTTTTAGACGGATGTACTTTTTTTGTACATCTGCTAAGAATATTTTTTTTAAATGAATAAATATATTTTTTTAAGTCTCCAAGTACACTCCTCGCCTTGGAAAATTTCTCATTACTGCCTTGTTAATCAATATTATGTCCCGTAATAATAACATAGGCCATGGTGATAAACAAGGTTGCAATTGGGAAATTTTCCAAGGTCACAAGTGTACATTATAAATAAATAATTGAGGCAATAAGAGGCAATGTAATGCAAAAACAATACTAGACGATAATTGAAAGCCTTAGTTTAGAAATTTTTAAAGGGGCATTCACAAAGCCTTAAGGCCACATTTAAGGCTCAATAATTTAAGACCAAAAATTTTGGGTCTAAAAAACACGTCTAAAATCAAGCTTTAAATTATCGAGCCTTAAATGTGGCCTTAAGACTTTGTGAATGCCCCTTATTAAAATACTAAATATTTTAATATAAAATTCCAAAAATAAATTTAGTACTAAAATATAATATATATAGGCTATAATTCTTTGCAAATTCTTTGTGACCCCTATATATAGAGAATAATATAATGCTATATATTATATGTCTAGTATGACATTAAGACCATAATAATGTGAGATACAAAAAGTAATGGAAAAATTATAATAAAATGATTTTACAGTTAAAATATGCTCAAATATTCCCATCTTTTTTTTTTTTTTTTCAGTATAAAAATCACAGCTTTGATATAATCGGCGTAGTTATTTTATATAATTGCGTGAGTAATATATTTTCATTCATAAAAACATCAAGTTCACTGTCCATTTAAATAAAACTCTTTGCAGACATGGATTATACATTAGGACAATGATGTCAAACTCTGTGGTAACATGGACTATATCGTATGATAACAAGCCAAAGTCTTAAGGGAAAACAGCGCCTGTGGGCGTATGGATCGCAGCGTCGGCCTATAATTTTATTAATATGCAAATTGGTTTGAGATTAAAGTGCCCCGCCCACCCCTTGGGTATCTCACGTGTTCTAGCCTACTATATGGTACTAAACTCGTTACTATGATATATTCTAGTTAACCTAAGTATTCATATGATTTGTGGGTGCAGCCCTAATATGCAGTTATGAAGGGTGACTTCAAACCTAAAAGCTCTAATGGAGTAATTAAGTTATTAATTGTTTTTATACAGACCCTTGTAATTAAGATTTCCATAGTTCCCTTTATAATGCTTCAAAATTTGGCACTGTTAAAATATGCTGTATTTTATTAACACCCTCTAAAATTTTAAAGTTTTTTCTGAGAAATTGTTATTTGATTTTAGCCTAAAATAAATACGCGTATTGTAACAATAGAGGCTTCAAGTCAGCTGATTTTTTTGTGTTCCCACCCGCTATACTAAACCTATGTAAAAAACAAAACGTGAATTCGTTTTTTCACTAAGAATAAGATTTTTTAGGGAAAATTCCTTTACGGAACTTTGGTCCTAACTGAAAAATAAAGTATATAATTCAATATTTAGATTTTTTACTTGATTTTTAACCGAGAAAAGTTAAAAAAAACACTTTGCTTCATTTTCAAGTGCAAGATGGACCTCAGCGAAAACAGTTGCGCAGCGCAAGCGCACTCACTTGAAGCCTCCATTAATTTCTCAGCTAAAAATTGAGGACTTTAGCCAAGCCCTTTGTGAAATCCTTTCTAATATAATTATGTAAAATGAATTACATTAATGATCTTGTTTTTGGTATACAAAGGTTTCGTGTTTGAATATTTCTAAGCATTTGTAACATAATGTCATCTACATACTCTACGTTTATGAAAATTAAAGTCTGTTACATTAAAATATAATTGTAACATGTAAACCTCTATTTTTAACGTCACAAAAATGTGTTAATTACGCTAATTAGTTGAGCTTTAACTTTTTCTCAACCGCTGAGTTTACTCAAACGTAAAGTCGGATCAAAGAACGTTAGTTTATTTAGTGTGGGTATTCATACGTAAATTATAATGACACAGGATTGTGAAAGTTACTAGAGCAATTAATACGAGAAAGATGTTACATGAATATTATTAAATTCTATATTAAATACAAGATGATGTTTAGTGCAGACTTGTAATATGATGGTCGTGAGTTCGATCCCAAGCACCACCGAACTTTTTTTTTTTTTTTTTTTTAAAGTGGTTGAAAAAACATCAACTGATACATTTGATTTCATCCTTCAGCTGACCATTCTGACTTAGATTTCCATGGTTCCCTCAGTCGCAGCAATGTAAATGATGTGATGGATTGCTAGGTCATGATTTCATTGTACCTACAAAATAGGAAAATACTACTATTTGAGCAACGCTACCCAGCAAACCAAAACCTGCTGGCCTACAGCTGGCCACAGACCAGCTTGCCACTGCTGGCATGCGCTGGCAAGCCATGCTGGTTCTGCGCTTTTCTTGTATACCGGCCAGATGCTGGACCCAGCGCTGGCATGCCATCACAAAATTTAATTTAATTTGCAATTAAATTAAAATCATTCAGTATCACCTGAAAATTATTTTTATGCTTAATTAATATAAGCAAAATAAGAAAAAATTATCAAATTGAATAAAAAAATTGTCACCACCAGGAATCGAACTCAGGACCATTGGCACCGTAGGCAGGTGTCCTATCCCCTACACTTGGGTGATTGTTAATAAATATTAGATGTTAGTGATTACTTATTATTCAAAATATTTGAACTTATACGGTTATGAAGATTTCAACACAAACTGTAAGAAAAGTAGCATAAAAGTATAATTTTTTTAAAATTTTTAATATTTTCTTACGAATTTAAGTTGAGGGATGTTAGAAATACATGTTTCAAAAATAAAAATTATTTGTCCCGAAAAAATTTCAAAATCAAAATTTATGGATGGCATACCAGTGCTGGCCAGCATATGGGCCTCTGAAGGCAAGCCGCATGTTGGTACACCGTCAAATGGCCGACTGCTGGCCTCTGCTGGCAAGCCATCTGCCAGCATTACCAGCAGCAGACAAGCAGCTGGCCAGCTGTAGGCCAGCAAGGCATGGTTTGCTGGGTAGGTTCATTAAAGACAAAATAAAATATATTACAGTATTGCATCATATTTAAATAGAAATCAATATAGATTTAAATTAATAAATGTAAATAAAATTGCTTTTATATTAATTAGTGAAAACAATATTATTATCATAATGTAATTATTATTCTACAATTAATTATATTATCATACTATGACATTTATGAGCTGTTTATTGATTTTATTGAAGTAAATTTACAACAGAGAGAAAATAAATTACTGTTACTTTGTTAGTACAGTAAAACTATATAGAGTTTATAGAGAAACGTAATAATTATGGGAATATATAAAGCTATTTGTGACAAGATATAATGATTAATTAATTTATATTTTCAACGCATGAGAGTATCAAATTTATTACAACTAGTAATTAATGTAAATAAGTAAGAGTTATAATGATATAATACAATTACTACATTTACATGGCGGTGTTTAATGCGTATTCGTTGACGACGGATAATGTTATTCTTATGAGGCGTCGTCAACGAATACGCATTAAACACCGTCATGTAAACGTAGTGTGGCAATTAATGGAAATAATTACCATTTTTAGTGTTTTTTTTTATTAATTATTCTATTTATTACAATTTTGGCATATTAAAATATTTGTTTAAATTAATTATTATTTTATATATTTAAGCAAATTTGTAATATTATTTAAATTTTATATAACTAAATTAATGTATTTAAAAGTAATACTGATTATAAATATTAATTATCGAATATCGACTCTTTTTTTAATTTTTTTTTTCTCTTTTTTTATTAACAATTAATTTACAAATGATGTTATGAACAATTCAAATCCAACAGGAAGCTTTCAGCATTTTTAGCATCATAAGTAAATAATAAATTTGATGTATTGCATTATTATTATTATTATTATTGCTGGCTCAAACAAACTATAAAATTAATATAATTACTTTCTATTATTAGCACAGTATATACTGAGGGTTTATTCATGCAATTCCTTACGTAACGTTGCTTAGAGTACTTTGTTATGCACTCTCATGGCCCAGCAATATCAGCACCTATCATTTACCTAGTTATGACTTGAGGAACCGTGGAAACCTTAATGGGTATGATCAGTAGTTAAATAAATATGTTCTTTAGCTAAAATTTTTCTTATGCATTAACAATGAAATCCTAACAAGCATCTCCAACAATGCAGTTAAGTTCAGACACAGACTTGGCACCACTCCTAACTGTTATTGTCCTCTTATATTTCGAAAACATAGACACAGTTTCATAATACAGAATTTTTTATTAATATATTCCAGCTTTTTACTAAAAGAATTTTTATTGTCATGTATGTGTATGTCGCAACAGTCTGGACATTACCCTAGTCTAAAGTTTTAATACAATTGACGTGTAGCTGAAAAAGAGCTTGAGTCATCTGTTAAGATATTTCATGAAAGTTACTTGTCCAGTTATCAATTGAGTAACTTCACAAATTGAATTGATGTTAACATTATTATAACCTTCACGCTAGACTCTGCATCCGGCATTATGGCGGTGCGATTCACGAAGCAGTTAACCAGGTTTCTAACCACGTTTAGCTTAACCACGTTTAACTATTATACCTTTTTCACGTGTTAAACCACCTTAGTCAAACGTGGTTAAGCTAAACGTGGTTAGAAACCTGGCTAACTACTTCGTGTATTGCGCCCATTGTTTCTTTTATTAAGAGATGGACAGCAAGGCCTTTTTTTTACGTAATCGTGTACGTTCTTTTTTTTTTTACAACATTCTAGTTATTTCACTTCAGTTATTTTATTGATATATTACAGTATGTAGAAGCCTTTCAATTGACAATTTTACATATATTTTTTTATTGGTCATTTAGTTACATAGATCAACCAAGGTTATTTCACATAACCTTATTGGTTGATACAAATTGTTATAAAGAATAATTCTTCAAGACTCTTATTAAATCTTTAAATTTTAATCTTAATTTACAAAAAACTTGTTTGGCAAAATAGAGAAAAGAAAATAATATATATTGGGCGTGATTCACGAAGCAGTTAGCCAGGTTTCTAACCACGTTTAATATAGGTGGTTTAACACGTAAAACAGGTATAGTTAAACGTGGTTAGAAACCTGGCTAACTGCTTCGTGAATCGCACCCATTGTTTAAAATGTTGACATGTATACTTATAATTATTATTATAGCATTTGCATTGTAAAATAATTTCAAATACTTGTGTAGCGTAATTAGACCTATCAGTATTTTAATTTATTATATTGAAACTTAATACACATTAAGAACATAATATAGGTTCATCTAAATAACCATATTTATGTAATATAATTAGTATATCAATTACGTTTGCTTTTATCTACAAATCCCTAAGAATTTCAATTTGGGGGTGAAGTAATTATTTTATGAAAAAAAAAATAGTTTTCATTAAGATTCCAAGTACTATAAAATTTTATCATAACATCATTTTAGCCTCCATTAGAAACATGATTGATTGCATTCTCCATCAATAACCGACCATCCTGATTGAAGTTTCCATAGTTCCTTTAGTTACAATTAGACAATCTATGCTTGGTATAGAAAATTATACATATCTTTAGTTTCATTTTACTAAGAATAGAGAAATTTGAAACTAGCCATATTTTATATAATATTAATTTAATTAGGAACGTACAATTAAATTTACAGTCTCAAACAAAGGAAAGGTAATTATATAGAAGTATGTCAGTTTGTGTTTCACTTGATATCTTATCCGAGGTAATATTACCTCGGTACACCACCTGTTATAATTACCTTTGGCTATTTCAATGTATGTTCAGATAAGGGGCCTTCTGGCACACGTCAAGTTATCCAAGTATAAATGTCTATCCATGTTAACGTCAAGTTTAAAATGGACCAAGCTATTTCTATTCATTATGTGAATAAATAGAGCGTAAAATGGTTGATTTTACTTCAAAATTTAACCAATTATTATGCATAGAAACTATTTTTTTTTTTTTTTAATTTAAATTTTTTCTCTTAACTTCACCCCATCATTAAAAGTATATATTTTAATTTCTGTATAATTCTATTTCCATTACTAATTTTATATGTAGACTAATAATTATTTATTATTATTTATTTAGACTAATTATTTTATGTGTTAAATAAAAGACGAATGTATAAAAGTACAACATAATTATTATTTAGTATAATTATACTATAAATTTGACGTTAAGGGTTAGAAATAAGTGTTTTTAAACAAATTTGTGCTAAATTTGTATTATTTCTGTTTTTAGGTGAAAATTTCTTAGGTATAGTTAGAAAATATTTAACACTTTATAAAAAAATATTTCAACATTATCCAGAGTTCAGAACTTAATGGAACTCCCATTGTATTTTGCTATTGCAGCTTATACCTTTTATTAGTGCTAACATTATAAATAAACAATATGCATAAGTTTTTTATTGTTGAATTCAACAATAGTTCCTTCGCGTAAAAGATTTTTTTATTGCATTGAAAATAGACAATAAATATAAAAAAAAAACTGATAGTGAGATAGAGATAGAGAGAGAGAGAGAGAGAGAGAGAGAGAGAGAGAGAGAGAGAGAGAGAGAGAGAGAGAGAGAGAGAGAGAGAGAGAGAGAGAGAGAGAGATATTGTTGGCTACCCCAAGCAAGCAGTTATACTCTGTTGGTTCACATTTAATTTTTTGTTTTCGTCGTGTTTGTAACGTCTTCTGTCATTGGTAAACAGTTTGTAACGAAGAATTTCATTGGCTGATTCGAAGGACATCCGAGCGTTTCCGACTAAAACTAAGTTATAGGTCCCACCACCAGGTATGGTTTATATACAACACAGCCGGTAGAAGGTCATTGTTTGACATTAAGATGGTATCAATTATTTAGAAGAACCTTTGAGGTTTTTGTCGCATGTGGGAAGTTTCTTAACTATGTAACACCAACTTTGAAGGATTAAATTCCTGACTTCGTAAGAGACAAAGGGACTTGAAAATGGTGGTTTTCTTATCAAAAAAGTGATTTTTAAAGAAATTGAGAAGCTAATTGATAAATTGATTTTGTATTAGTTTCCCACTTACGTTGTGGCGTGGTGAACAAAGCTCCGATGTCACTTCCAAAGAAAGGAAAAGGTCTTTTTACAGTTGGGAGAAATAGACCTCAAAGTTTTCTTACTCCTTTGATATATTCGTATCTCCAGGTTGTCTTGATATTATTAAGAAATAAACTTATATTAGGGCATTTTTTTTTTAAATATAAACAGCAATACAGTCCTACCAAGGCCGGAAACCCTATCTATAGGTAGGTGCTGTTTTACAATCATCTTATACATTTTAAATGAGCTCAGCAAAACAAAATTACAAAAATCAAAACGTAACGAAAGCCGAGAAAAAAAAATAAAGTAGAGTCAATTTGCAACGCTCTCTATTTTTTTTTTAAATTTATCGGTAATTTTTTATGAATATTATACGGAGATGTTTTGTCCATTTATCGCAATAAAAAAAATTGATTCTTGTTTTTTTGCTTTTTATCAGCGAGACCTCGAGTCGTGTGCTGCTTTTTTTTTTTTTTTTCAATTTTTTAGATGAAACACACTGATATGTCGTGTAAAACATTTTCACATACGTGTATTACTACATACACATAATGTTTCAAATTTTGTCTTCTAAGAATTCTAAAAGTTAAATAAATGTCCAATTCTTGTTCCTAATAACTCATCAATTATTTATTGTTACTAACTTGAAGTTTTGTCCTTATAAAGGTAGAGTTACATTAAAAAAATGTGTTTATGAACAAAACTTGAAATATTTTTTCAGGAATTAACCCACAATTAATTAAAATTCAGGGTAGTAAATGGAGTATTATTTTGAGATAATCAATATTTTGCTCTCCATTCCCTTAAAATCATGCAACACTAATATGTATGATGTCATATAGTAGTTATATTACACCTTAATGAGTGTTAAATATTTTTTTTTGTTACAAAGGTACACCCCTAAGAGCTATGACGTCATAGTGTTTACAGTACAATTTTAAAACATAAAAATAAAAAATATATAAAATGTTTAATAATATAAAAAAGCTAACATTTTCCTTGTTAAGTCTATACCTGTGTCTTACAATTTGTTTCTAAAGTTAACAAACGTCTGCAAAACATCTTGAGCTTTGTATAAAAAGCGCTCCTTCCTCATTATTTACTAAGCAAACCGCAGTGAAGCCTGAGTAGTTAAGCGAGGGGGGCAGAAAGAACAGGTTAAACATCCCAGCACTGCATACTTAAGAAGGGTTAAAAGTGTAAGGGTCAAGAGGGATGAATTATACAAACTTCAAGCGTTCCCCAGAGGGATTATTTTCTCTATGTATACAAAAAAATATTTATTATTGAAGCTATGAATTGAACCTGTATGATTTTTTAATTGTATATTTTGGATAGAAGACTTTTATTAAAGGCGGATTCAGATGGCGACAACGGCGATGCGACGCGATTTTGACGTAAAAGCTGTGAGATCCTATGCGGCGGCGAATTCGCCGGGAATCGCGTTAATTACGATGCTCTTTTTCTTTTTAATCGCCAAATATGGTCGCCAATAGATGTTATAGCAAGTGCGCATTATTCGCGTCGCGTCGCATGATAAAAATCACCATATGAATCCACCTTTACGGATTGTCGATTTTTTTTAGGGGATGTTTTTTAACCTCTCTTAGAATCATGTTGCAAAACACTTTGATGTCATAGATAACGCCTTATTTTTGTATTAAATATTTGGTTCTATGGCGTCATAGCGATTTACAGCATAATTTTAAAAGTATTTTAAAATATGGACAAAAATGAAAACAAGAACCTCGAGGTAATAATATCCCTAAAATACAAAATAAAAATATAGAATAATTATATCTTGCATGAAAACATGTCTCTTTTAATGGAATAAAACTATTTTGAAGCAATGCTGGCAAACAGCTATTTCATGTTTTTGTTTTACATGAGTTTTAATAGGACGTTAAGACTGTGGGAATGTGGATAGAGTTCAACCAGCTGGTTCTATTTGTAGTTTCTCTAGTTTTTATTGAATATTGTGAGAGGTTGAATAAAAGTTTTTGATACTTTTAAAAGTGAAATATTTGTAAAGAAATTATTAAAATATTAGCTATGGCGTCATCGTAAAACAATAAACTCATATATTTATAAGTTTGTCAAAACTATGGGAATAGTTTAGAAATTGTCCTTAAAAATAAAAAAATGAGAATATCATAACATTTAATGTATTAAAAACTTCATTAACATTTTTTTTTTTTTAAATTTAGGACAACCTTGCTTAATACTTCATAAATCATTCCACATGATAGTAACTAACGTAAGGCACACCCACTGCAACATTCAGAAGATCATTCTATATCGATTGCCGACCATCATGACTCAGGTTTCCATGGTTTCTTAAGTTGCAACTAGACAAATGGATGCCATGGAAACATATTGCACCTTTTATTAAATTTTAGCGTCTCTCTTCCTCTTTTTTCTCCTATTTTGCATCATTTTCTGAGGGAAAAGGAGAAATACGAGATAACGTCGAAAAATATTTTCTCCATTTCATGCATCCTCAATTTGAGCGATGAAGAAATAATATGTTTGTTTTTGGGTACAAAGACGTAATAAGATTTCAAAGGATATTAAAGTTTAAATATATAAAGGATGTTTTGAAGATGTAATTTTTAAAGTAGAGTGGCCACCTTGGTTTGTTAGGGACCCATAAATACTAATCAACGCTATAGGTAGGTACCACAAAGTATATAATTACTTTTATGACAAGTACAGTAACTTGGTATAATATATTTGAAAAAAAAAACATAATAATAACAACTCTTTGACCTATACTGATGTAATCATCAACAATGAGCGATCAGTTCCATTACAATTGTTGACAAAGGTCACAGATGTCATTGTTGTTACCGATAATTCAATACAAACATATGTCCGTTCCATCTGTGCTTGATGAGTCGTGTAATTATGTAATACAAGCTCATTAACATAATTACAAACACTACGGGATCATAAACATTTTTGTTTAGCATCAATATAATGTTGTATAGTTTAATTATTTAAAAATTAACATCAAAAGATCTATTCAACAGTAGTTTAATGGTGAGTTTTTCCGACTTCCTTTGAGGGTAGGTGTATATAAATTATAATATATTATGATTGAATATAAGTAAGTTTTTGCAACTTACACAATCTTTGGCGGTGATTTTAATAATTGTAAACCCAACCGTGTTTACAAGGTAAGAAAGAAAATTGTCAGAAAATTTAAAAGTCTCGCTGAGGTGGGGCTTGAACCCACACATCTCTCTGCATACGAGAGAGAGAGAGAGAGAGAGAGAGAGAGAGAGAGAGAGAGAGAGAGAGAGAGTCGAGAGAGAGATTTATTGTAAACACAGAAAATCCTAAACCAAGGTTAATACCAAGTTGAAATAAATTTCAACTTTTCTTCATTTTTAACGCCTCTGCTTTTCTAATTTTCTCAATTTTTCCACCATTTTCTTCTTGACCATGCTAGAAAAATTGTTTCCAATTATTCCTTAGTTAAAGCGAGGAATATGTTGTGTTTTTGAAGTAAAAAGACTTAATACAATTACAAGGTTTAGACGTGTAAAGTATAAATCAAGGACTTATTTTTTCACCGTTTCCACAGAACTCGATTCCAAGTTACCGACCTACCTCTTTCTTCTCACTACCTTGCCTCTATCATTATCTTTGTAAAATAGACTTACCTTTTCTGCTTTGATACTTTGGAGAGGATTTACGGTAAAAGAAAACGTTTAAAGTGCGAAAGCTGATCAAAAATCACTTTACATTTTCTCGTACTACCAAATCCACACAAAAAGGTCCATTCAATACTCCAACTATTACAGCACTTCACCGGAAGTAGCTCTAAATTGTAATTTTTTTACTAATAAAACGAACTTAACTCTTTGCTGAAAGCTCTATGGTTGAAGTTTTATAAGATTCCAACTCGAAAATTCAGTCAGAAATCAAAAAAACTTTTATTTTCGATAATATTTTAAGATGGTTAAACTGTAGATATGGATAAAAGTAAATCCAATAAAATTCGCGAACAAATAAAATTCAAGTAACATAGAAAATGTCATAACCAGAAAATTCCTTTTTGTTTCCAAGGGAGTTAAACTCATATGAAAAAAGTTTGTGAATATTTTATTTTGCTGACTGAGAAACGTGTCAGAAGTTGATATGAGCTGAATGCAAAACACTGTTGCATTCAAACACATGATAGAGTAAAGTTTTGTGTATTGCCAAGGAAATAATTTTATGTGAAATTTATTTTAGATCAATAAAGTGTATTGGATAAATTGCATACTATTTTGATTTTGTATACCTCGGGTCAGTATAAACGTTGCAAAATTCCGAATTAAAATAAATTTTAACTTCTTTGTTGTCTTTTTAAGGATGATAATTTTAATTCCCTTTTGAAATAGTTCAAATATTTATTATCGCAATTTGAAAATTGAAATTACTGTTCGCCTAATTGTCCTAAATCATTATTATTATTATTTTTTTGATCAGTTTAACACATTTAGATATAGCAAGCCGAGGTTGTGTGAATTATTTAAAAAGTGTTGATTTGAAGTATTAAATTATTGCAGACTTCTATTAATTATTATTCTTACAAAACTGTTAAAATCCTTTTTAAATATATTTAAAATTTTGTCTTTTATTTGCATGTAAGATACAAGCGCATGATCGGCTGTAGTGTATTTGTTTCACGTGACATAAATATCTGTTATACAGCAAAGACTTTATTTAAAATAAAATTTATTCATTTATTTATACATGAATACTTTGTTCCTGGCGAAACAAATATTATTTGATTTTTTATAAGCATAATAAATTAATATCCATTTTCTAGTGGAATATATTACAAGAAGATGACGAATTCACTTCCTATCACTTCCTGTCATTCACAGTTGGAAATTACGTCTCCATTACATTCTCATGTTAATAAGGATGATATATTTCTTATGTAAACTAAAAAGTGTCAAAAGATTACGTTTCAGTGTTAATGTGTGAAAGATGGGATACGGATGTCTTTTTTTAACTAGTGACATTTTTAAGAATTTGTCAAGAATTGTGACATATTCATATTTATTTTTTGGTAATAATTAGAAACTTCTCAACTGTCCTAAAATTACAATCCATATAGTTCATGGTTATGTTGTTATTCTCTTTAGTTATACACTGTGAGATATGCGGAATGTCACTCTTGCTCTTATTTTGAGTATGTTAAAAAAAAAATTGTAATTGCTAGACTGGGTACTATTTTTAATTCTCCCATAATTACAACTATGCTAAAAAAAACACCTACTGCTGCATCCGCAAGGTGATGATTGTTGGTATCCTCCATCATTTACCGACCATCTTGACTGATGTTTCTATAGTTTCCTCAGTCATAATTAGGCAAATTTGGAAGGTACAAAACCTTAAGTAGTATGCTAAGTCGGGTTCACGAAGAGCCGGGAAGATAAATTCAGACAATTGTGACCCGAACCTTACAACAGGGTTCAGTAAGGAAAAAAATGTCTTTTGGAGCTTCAAAATCATCAAATAACACAGCTAGGTATAACGTTTCCAATATCTTAAATTGTACACTATGACATCATAGCATTGACCTTTCTATATATATTGTTATTTATAAATGACAAGGGTTTGATACGCTGCAGGTCACACAACAATGTCTTGAGGTAACAATGGTTTGAGATAAGCCGACGACACGTTTCTTCACGTCAGGTATATCGTCAATCTTTATTATATTCTTTATCAAAACATGGACGCAAGTGACTTTGAAACTTCTAGAATCTTCGTGGACCAAACATGTATTATGGATTTTATCATTTCAAACTGTGAAGTAGCTTATACAATCCATACAGTATTTACATGAATGTAACTGAGGGAACCATGGAAATCCTATATCAAGATTTACAGAACTAGCTGAAAAATATAAGAATTTAATGCAATTTTTACGCGAAGTGCTTTTAAAAATAAAATGTCAGATTTAATTTGATTAATGTCTAAAACTGATTGAATTTTGGAATAGTAGTAATTACAATACATATTGATTAACATAAATAATCAAATCAATCAAATTTTAATTTTAGTTCAATTTGTTTTTAGTTTTTATATAATATTTTTTTTAGAAATTTATAAAGTACACAATGATGGGAAACTGCGTGAATAATAATTATAATGTTTGTAGATATGTCATTCCACACCACAAACACCGGAAGTTGAGTTGTGACGTTTCCTCAGTCATTTCCCTTTCTTGTGCCCGGCAATTATCTTTGCATGCAGACATTTGAAACTTCGCTCCATCGCTCTTTAACTGAAGCCGGTCGAATGTCATCTTACTTTGTTAAGGGTAGGTAGGGCAGTCTTCATTTGATACGACGTTCTAACTGTCTCTCTGTCTAATTCTCTATATCTATATTTCTCTCTCTCTCTCTCTCTCTCTCTCTCTCTCTCTCTCTCTCTCTCTCTCTCTCTCTCTCTCTCTCTCTCTCTCTCTCTCTCTCTCTCTCTCTCTCTCTCTCTCTCTCTCTCTCTCTCTCTCTTACTTTCAAACACTTCGTTGCTTAATTTTAACAATAAATAATATTATAAAGAAGAATAAATAACATATATATTTTAGTACATGATTTTTAATATAGGAATTTAATATTTTTGGTACTAAAATTTCTATGCTAAATTTACATTTAAAATCTATTCAGGAAGAAAGATAACCAGGTTTCTTACTATAACCGCGGTTAATATCAGTCTAATTCCATGAAACAAACCACGGATAATGAGAAACTTGGTTATATGGATATCTCTTTGGTAAATTGTGACCAATATTGTTTTATGAAAATTAATACAATTTAATATTCAAGCCTTGGCAATCTCTATGCATGTGCCTGCATATCATAGATAACATGCACCTATATATTGAGAGATGCAGCATTGTGTAACTCTACTCCATTCTGTGCTAAGTGCAGCACAGATCGATATAATTTGATCAAATTATAATTTATTTCATTCAATTGACCTATTTCTTTTATTATAACATTTTATTTTTTTCTGCTATAATAGCGCAAGTGTTTCTTATATCAATTATTTGTATCTAGAATCATAATAAAATTACTTTTAATCAAATTTATAATGATGTTTATCTGTTTTCTTTTTTAATTATATGAGAGCACTGATTATATTTTCTAGTTAGTCTAGTTACTGCAACCTAATTTTTGAATACCGTTATTGTATCTGCATGATGCAGTTAAATGTAAAAAATAGATTTATAATCAATGCTATTATATGATAATTAATAAATATAATATTATATTGATCTCGAGTACGAATATTATTAATTAAAAATAATGATAAACTTCCCTGCATAGACTTGTGCTTACCAGACTCTAGGACCACATAATATTATTAAAATAGCATAGATTCATAATTACAGGAAATTACAGGTATTTCAAAAAGGGAGTTTTGAAATTTTCTAAATTACATTTAAAGCAAGGATTCTTATAACAACATCAATACTAGGTAGGGAATGTACCTGTATCTCGACTACCCTTGGATTCCACAAATATTCTTAAATCAACATAAATTTCGTATAATTACAGGTATTTCATGACAATAATTTAAAACTTTGTTCCTGAAATTACATTTAAAGATTGTTATGACAACATCAATACTAGGTAGGGGATGTACCTGCATCTCGAGCTCCCTTGGACCACACAATTATGTTGAAATACCATAGAATTCATAAAACAACATCAATGCTAGGTAAGGGATGTATCTGCATCTCGAGCACCCTTGGACCACACAATTATGTTGAAATACCATAGAATTCATAAAACAACATTAATACTAGGTAGGGGATGTACCTGCATCTCGAGCTCCCTTGGACCCCGCAGAGGGGAGGAAGGGAGGGGTGGGAGGGTGCTCGGTCGGTGGCGACGCTTGCGGCCGTCGGTAGAGATACGAGAAGGCCACTCACATCTGGCGCGAAAACTCCGCGTCAGCTCTGAACTGCTGACGTAGCAAAGATCTCCCTAGTTGTAAAATAACGTCTTCAACTCTCAGCCTTTACACGTCTAAACCTAATATTATAACGTCATCTTTTTTCCTAGCTCAAAATGAGGATAAAATGGACACCATTTTTCTAATATTTTATGCACAATAAGAGGATAGAAGACGTAATCTCGTCTTTTCTCCTCTATTTTACTCAAAAATGTTGCAAAATAGGAGGGGAAAAACATACACGAGAAGATGAAAATTATTTAAATTCTGACTTCAGAGACCTCCGTCTTATAGCTAAATTTTTTTTTTTAGTAATTAATTTCCAAAAGACGTTAAAGTAACAGCCATGGCATGTATTAACATGTGTGTACGCTTAAATCCCTGATGGGAAGCTAGCTATGACTAGTTTATTGTCAAATTTGTAGCCATAAGATACAGATATCTCTTATGGTCTCTGTATAATAAGCGCTATGTCTCAATACGGAGTTGTAATGAAGAGCCATGGAGTAACTATAATTAATCATTATTAGATATCATATTGTGTGTGGGAGGTTGATGGATTTTCTGTTAAAAACTGCTCTAATAAAAAGAATCAAGTGTTACTATAGAGAGAAGGAAAATTGAATAATTTAAAATAAAAATGTTTTTCAATTGTCATTAAAATTCCAATTAATTTCCAGTAATTCATAAAATTCAGTGAAAAAATATTAGCAATAAATTATTGTTTATAAATTGTTTAATCAATTTAAATATAAAATTAAAAATTGATACAAAATAATTTGTAATATTTAAATATTACAATTGTATTTGTGAATAAATATTTTTAATATATTATGTAAATTTATATTATATATGTTTATTTTATATATTAATGTAGTGTTTTATAATCGAATTAAATAAAATAAAATTTTACGTATAAATTATATTTTACACCAATTTATAAGTATTCTATTATAAAAAAATTAATCATTATCTGGTTTCATCTGTAAAGGCATTTAATCAAAACGTCTAAGCTAAGTAGTGCAATGTTCAATCTCAATCCGTGTATAAGGGTCATATTAGGACTCCCTATTACCCAGATCACACCGCTCGGTTATAACAAGTACACACAATAAATTTTGAGAATTTTTAACTTTAATTAAATTCTTGTCCTAAAAGCCTCCCATTTAAAATTTTTTAGCTATATAAAATTAAAGCTAAAATTCAAACATGATAATCATCCCTCAAATATTCGTATTAGTTCAAAACTTATCTAATAGATGGCGTTGAAGTCGTGGCACGTAACAAGTGGGAATATTCCTGCAGCACCGCTCGATGTGTAATGCAAATTTGCTGATTGTGAGGAGCGGAAATTAGAATGCGACACCTCAAGAAAGTGTCCATTTCAAATAGATCGGAACACGGCTGTCAAAATGATAATATGAATAGCTACTTTCATGATCTATCTATCTTAAAGCTGACCTCATGAAATTTCTTTATTTTATCTACTTCGCAACACTATAAGGTCATGGTCGCTAGATAATCTTATTTTTTCAGCAAGCAAAAACAATGATAAATAAAATAATATGTATAGCAAATTTTATATCAACAAGAAATTTGTTATAAGAAAGTAATGCAATTATTTTTCAGATATTTTATACTGTTATAAGGTAAAATATTATTCAATGAAATGTGTTTTAGATATATTTATAGTATTTTTAACCTACCGACCATTTGATTAAAGTTTCCAAGTTCCCTCATTTAAAAAAAATATTCTTGTTATATTTAGAAAAAAAAATGGTTTAGTTTATTGCAAAGGGAGAGGGGTAGAATTTCTCCCTATAATAAGTTATATCTTACTTTTAAGGTAATCTACTTATTCACCCCTAAAATTTAGTGAGTCATATGCAGTAAGGGTAAATGATCTTCTTAAAAACACCCCTGCTAAAAGTGCACCGCGCTATATTTTGATAATAAACTCAAAGGAGAGATAATAAGACAATTCCAAGTACACTTATCGCCTTGGAAAATTTCCCATTTGCAGCCATACTCTATGTTATTCTTACGGGATGATTAGAACGCAAAGGGAAATATTCCGAGACGATGACTGTACCTATTTGATTAATAATAACTCTATTGAAAAAATATGTCATTCTCTACACATCTAAACCTAATCTTATTACGTATTCTTAACTCAAAAACACATCTTATTTCTTCCACGCTCAAAGTTAAGATGAAATAGAGACAGTTTTTCTAACATTTTATGCTCAATATAAGAGGAAAGAAGATGTAATCTCGTATTTTTCTCTCCCTTTCCCTTAAGAAGGTGTAAAATAGAAGGTAATTTGACGAACAGGGACGTAAAAAATCAATAAATAATGAAATTTCAACTCGGGAAAAACCTTGAATTGACCTTACGTTATATTGTATTAGTACTGCTTCATCATAAAACTAAGTGTACTTGCATGAATCATACTTTATGATGGAGCACCCCAAAGCGTGTTTTTTTTTACGTACGCCTCACAATTAAACCTGTCAAAACTTTCACTGATATTGATTTTTACTTGGCTATTCATCAAGCACGCAAGTTATAAGATCGATTACATGAGTTAAAATTGTACGTTTCAGGAACAGGTATAAAGTTTAGCTAAAAATGGAACATTATATTTTATATAGTAGCAACAATGTAATATTAAAACATAAAAGAGAAAAAAATAAATCTACAGAACAAGGTAAAGGAAAAACATAAAAGACAATGCTTGTTTCTGTAGGTGAATTTAAAATGAAAAGATACAATAGTTGATGGGTTCATTTAAAATTATCAAAGCTCTTTATTATTTTCACAATAAGCTCTCATCATTTTTTCTTGCAAAATATTTTCAAAGAGTTTTAAAACAAAATGTGTATTTTTAATATCGACTGAAAATTCAAGTTTTAGATGTTTTTGTACCTCAAAACATTCCTCAACATTGATCTTTGTAGTCTACTAAAATTAACGAACAAAATTTATGCTTCTCTGTTGATTTTTATGAATGGCAATGACGTCACAGAAAATTTACATTGTTTTTTTAGGCGCCCAAATTCAAACATAATTTCATATTTTATTCGTCTTTGCTCGTCTTTTTTCCTCCTTTTTTGAACCATTTAAGAGGGAAAATATAGAAGAATACGTCTTATTTCTTCTTATTGAGCATGAAATTTTAGAAATATTGGGCGCGATTCACGAAGCAGTTAGCCAGGTTTCTAACCACGTTTAACTAGGTGGTTTAACACGTGAAACAGGTATAGATAAACGTGGTTAAGATAAACGTGGTTAAGCTAAACATGGTTAGAAACCTGGCTAACTGCTTCGTGAATTGCTCCCATTATACCTATTTCATTCTTACTTTGAGCAAGTTTTTAACGTAATTTTTCAAATAGAGCTTTCATTTTTCTTTTTTTTTTACGTTTGTAGCTTTTTATTCATTTAAAATATTCAGGAACTACAAAAGTTAATGAAAATTGGATGTATTTTTTTTTTTATACATTATTTGCAATATTAAACCTTCTCTGTATGATGATCAGTGAAGCTGTATGAAACTACTTTGACAATTAACAATGAATACGTTACTAATACATTACAGATCAGTAATCATATAGTACAACTTATCTAATGAAGATATTTGAGGAGGGGAGGGGGGGAAGTTAGTAAAGTTCTAGAAGCAATGATCTTTCGTTCCATGTCAGCCGCAACTTCTACATAGTGCTGACTAAGAATACCGTATTGCAACGACAGCATGTTAGAGGTACAACTATGTGTGGTGTAAAGGGGCGTTTATATGAGTGACGAAAGTGATGTGATACGAAAGCAATTTTCTTAAGTTAACATTGCAATGATCTCAAGTTGAAATAAATTTCATCTTTTATTTGCTAAATGTGCTACTATCCTTGTCTAATTTTCTCCTATTTTGCACCATTTTAGAGGAAAATCTCTATTTTTTTCCTCTTATTGAGCATAAAATTCTAGAAATAAATGGGCGCGATTCACGAAGCAGTTAACCAGGTTTCTAATCACGTTTAGCTTAACCACGTTTAACACGTAAAACAGGTATAGTTAAACGTGGTTAAGCTAAACGTGGTTAGAAACCTGGCTAAATACATCGTGAATTGCACCCAATATCTATATTTTATCCTCAATTTGGGCGAGGAGTAAATAAGATGTGTTTTTGAGGAAAAAATATGTAATAAGATTCAGGTTTAGACGTGTAAAAGATAAGTTGAAGATGTAATTTTTCAACTAGGAGTGTTATAAAGATGACTGGCATAGGTTTTAATAGTAAGTGCCCAATATTCGTATCAAATCGATTGAAAATTGGTTCGTGTAAATTTATCTTTAATATTGTGGTTTGCACTTTGTTACCACTGAAAATACTGTCAAGAGAAATTCGTAACTAAAACAACTGCAGCACATCAATTTGTCTTAAATATTATGTAGTATTTTGCTCTCTCTATATAGTTTAACATGTCATTTCTCAACTCATCTTCTTCAAATATGATATTTTAACGTTTATTTACTTAAAAAAGACGAAGAAATTTCATAAAAAGAAAATTTATTATTTTCTGCTTAAAAAAAATCCATTATATAAAAATGTAGGTTCTTTTAGTTTAATACGTTTTTGTTTAATAATCTTAATTCGTAAGAAGTGAAATTCACTGCAAATACTGCTTATAATCTTATTAGAGAAAAGAGGTTTTATTATAAGAACAAATATACTTTATTCATTAACAAGGCTATGAACTTCTTACGCAAGATTCATCTTACTTAAAAATAAATTTATTGATTTACAGTACAGAAATTCTCTTCTCACACTGCTAACTACATTTTACACTTAGAACTCAACACCTGTATAAAGAGACAGAAATACCTACTTACGTTCTATTTCATTACATTTTTAATAAGAGTATGAAAAAAGTATTGGTCCCTATAGTTACAAAATTACGTCTTCAACTTATCCTTAACATGTCTAAATCTAATCTTATAACGTCTATAAATCGTAAGAATAAAATGTATTTTTTCTTCGCTAAAAATGAGATATGGAGACAATATTTTTAATATTTCATGCTGAGAAAAGAAGGCATAATCTTGTATTTTTTCCTCGTAAATAGTGCAAAATAGGAGGGAAAAAATACGAAGAATTGAATTAAAGATGAAATTTATTATTTTCATATTTTTCATAATCACATGGTGGTATCACGTTTTTTATAAATATGGCTGACATCAATTTATATTGCATTGTAGATTGTATAGGAAATTTTTATATTATATAGAAAATTTAAGCAACGCTGCATGAAATGCAAAGATGTGTTATTTTTTAACAAAGGTAATATCTATTTATAATTTAATATTTAGTCAGAGTGCATCTTTTTGTCGTGTCTTATCTCAATATTAAAAAAATGCTTATATTTTTATAATGTTTGAGTTTGCATAATTAGAAATAAAAAATATGACTCATATATAAATATAACCACTGCAAGTGCACATAACCGAATTGAAATAATTTTCATCTTTTATTCACTTTTAACGTTTTTCTTTGTCTTTTTTCCTTTTGTTTTTGACAAGATTACGTCTTTTTTCCTCTTATTGAATATGACATTTTAGAAATTACCTTTTTTTCATTCTCATTTTAAGGGTAAGATAACGCCACCAATGTTAAAAAAAATCCCTTACACGAAAATTATGAAAAAAATTTAAAATATTCTCCTCTACACCCCCTATCAGTAGCTAAAATATCAGGTATGCAAATACGATCTAGTTTTTGAGTTATGAATTTTTAAAATTGACTAATTTAACATGGAATTCCATTTCCCCATGTTAAAGTAGTCAACTTCAAAAATTCATAATTCAAAAACTAGATCGTATTTGCATACCTGATATTTTAGCTACTAATAGGGGGTGTAGAGGAGAATATTTTAAATTTTTAAATTTTTTTCATAATTTTTGTGTGAGGGATTTTTTTAACATTAGTGGCGTTATCTTACCCTTAAGCCATAAGGAAATAAAATGCATTTTTGAAGTGAAAAAACGTTAAGATTAAGTTAAGGCTTGTAAGGATTGATTTTGAGACGATAATTTTTATTTAGGGTATAATACATAAAAAAATTGAATTTTTAATATAAATATCACCGCAAATACACATATTTACATCTTCTGAAAACAAATTAAAATGGTGTAAAAATTAATGTAAATTTCCTTTGTTTTGATTGAAATCATTTTGCTGGCTCTTTGCCAACATTTCAGTTGACTACCAATGGTTCTATTTATTTGACTGTCCGGAGAAAATTGTCCACTAACTCCCTTGGCGTCAGTCACCAATTACATTTCTCGTATTATCGACACCCCTAGAGACAACCCTTGTACAATAAGGTTCATTTTAGTACTTTAACATAAAGCCAAGTAGACCTTATGTACGTCCCTGGAGACACGTAGAGATTTCAAGGCTCATTTTGATACTCTAATACAGGGAAAGGACGACTTTATGCAAGGGAGGGGACGTGATATCGATTTCAAAAAGGACATAAAAAAACAAAACAAAGTCCGTTGGTAGAACAATAGAAGGCAATGTAGATCGTTAATCTTCACCCAAAAAACTTTCAGTCAAAAGAACTAACCTGATGTAAAACACCCTTTACTAAAAGCTAACAATAATTAAGATAAGTTTTAAGTATAAAGGAATGTATTAATTTTCATAATATAACTTTTCAATCATAATTATAACTTATAACTATGAAATATACAAAATTGTTTGTTGTTTCGAGTAGTGCAAGCATTCTAATTTACTAATTAAATAACTTGTATATTAATTGTTAACATTGATTGTAATTACAAAACAATTTCCTAAATTAAATTTCTGAATGAGGAAACCATGGAAACTTTTGTTTAATTATCATGAGTAGTAAATAAACGCGATATTATCTCCATGTTTTATTAAAAAAACTATATTGAAAATTTTGTTTATTTTAACTCCAATTAAAAAATATCCTGTATTCACTTATAAAACCATGAAAACCTAGTTAATAATAGTCGTAATTAATACCAGAGCATTGAGATCTACACAATTTTTACTTAAACAAACATGGAAACCACGTTTATAAGTACTGATGCCCTAATTATCACATTAATCATGCTAAAGAAACCATCAAAAAACTTATTTATAATATTCATATCACAAAATTCACAAATATGTACATTAATTAAACATTTATAATAATAAAACAATTACTTTTACATTGAAGTAAATCTAGAAGTGAAAACAATCTTTAAAAAAAGTACCACATATAAACTCAGTGTGGTGTTATAATGTGTATTTTTTAGTGTGGGACCAACAAAACAAGACTGTTGTAATAAAGCATATTGTGTAAGATTTTTTTCTGTATGAGGAAGGGAGCTCATTAGTTGGAAAACACACTTGGAGTCGGTGCGTGATATTGTGAACTCTGTCTCCTTGCTCATTATTTCTCGCTCTCGGCTCTCTACTTCTTCACCATCGTCTTATATTTTTAGTTCTTTTGTCCGGCGGAGGAGGAGGAGGAGGCTGGTTGCTGCGTGGCATCACGTTCTCTTTCTCTCCGAAATTTCCAGCATTCTCTACTATACGACGTGACGCCTCACGCAAATTCTACTAACTCGTCAGTCTCTTCCCAGCATTGCACGATCATCGATTTGATCGTTTAATATAAAATATTTTTTTATTATATATTAGTAAATTCTAATTAATGATCTTTTTAAATCAAGTTTCCATAGGTTTCTTTACTATATTTGTTTAAATCGTCAGATCCCAAAATCATACGATCATCGATTTAATCGTTTAATATAAAATATTTTATTATTATACATAGTAAATTCTAAATTAATGACCTTTTTAAATCAAGTTTCCATAGGTTTCTTTACTATATTTGTTTAAATCGTCAGATCCCAACATTGCACGATCATCGATTTGATCGTTTAATATAAAATATTTTATTATTATATATTAGTAAATTCTAATTAATGATCTTTTTAAATCAAGTTTCCATAGGTTTCTTTACTATATTTGTTTAAATCGTCTGATCCGAAAATCACACGATCATCGATTTAATCGTTTAATATAAAATATTTTATTATTATATATAGTAAATTCTAAATTAATGACCTTTTTATATCAAGTTTCCATAAGTTTCTTTACTATATTTGTTTGAATCGTCAGATTCCAACATTAACAAAATGATCGATAAATACTATTTGATCGTTCAATGTAAAATATTTTATGAAATCTAATGGAAGGAAAAAAAAATGACCAATTTAAATCAAGTTTCCGCAAGTTTCTTTATTATATTTGTTTTCATTTGGTTGCTAGGGTAAAACTAAAAACAAAATCAAATAAGGTAATATATTTGTAGAATTCAGTTCCAGCCTTATTAGCATAAATATGGTCACATTTTAAATTTATGTTACAATATTTATAATAACTGGACTTGAGGCTGTAATTAAAAAGTTTACCAATGCACTTAAGTCTTTTTCTGCTACCCCGCTTTTGTATTTACCATTGGACATCTGCCTTTATTCAATTTACAAATAAATTGATGTGGATTCAAATAATGGAACCCCTGAAATATAGGCAACTATTATAGCATTTATGCACAGCAATTAACATAACCAGCAAGGGGCTAAAACAAAATGGCGGCCATGATGTGCAAATCTTAAATCTTTTTGAGATATTTAACTTTTGGATTTAAATATTGCTATTGATTCGTGATTTAGAACAGTGCTGCCCTCATTAAGAGAAATTGTAATTAATATTTAGTAAACTATTCTAGTATAAGTCAATTAATCATCCAGCAATGTCATGCAGAATAGATTAATGAATAGATATAAAATATATTATTATTTACAACCAAAGTAATAATTATTATATTCTCAATAATTACATTTATAAATAAAAAATCATTTGTAATTAACTTTTTATCCATTTCTATTAAAAAGGATTTATCATTTAAAAAAAATTAATGGCAATTATAGTTTTAAATTACTTTAGTAATTAACATTAATTAATATATTTTATATAAAAGTTTAATTCGATTTCTATAATTAAAATGACTAACTAATCACGAGTTACATAACACAGATTTACATTTTATTTATAAAGTTATAATGTACAATACCTACGATAATATTCTCCAATGACGTCATATTGTTGCTAATGACCGCAGATAAATCACCCAGTCTGACATTATCTCTTCAAAATAATCACAGTCCACGTGAAGCTACCGGGAAAACGACCTCAACTTTTGACTCAAATTATTACAATGATAAGTTTGTATACATGATGTTGCATAAACTTACAAACTTATAATTAAAATAAGACCAAGTCCCTTCTGTTTCAAATATCCCGATAATGATAAATATTATTATATAGTTCAACAAATGAAAGATTACCACCGGAAGTAACCGGAAGTGGAAGGATTTTGGATGAACTATGAAAATTCTAAGATTTGCTGAAAGGTTAAATCACTATAATATAAATCTTTCTGCAAGTTTCAGGTTCAAAACTGAACTAGAAGGTCTATAAACCTCACACTTCCGGTTATTTCCGGTGTGTTAATCTTTGATTTGATGAACTATATGAAAGTGCATAATATTTGTCCCAGTCTATCGTTCATATGACGTCACCGGACCCACTAGCATTATATTGGAGAACATAGGAAAATTTTCATGACGTCAAATCAACGTAACTTTGGATGATTTTGGAAGGCTGATAATTCAATATGTTGAACTCACCCTGTCGTCTATAAACCTAATCTTATTACGTCTTTGTACCTCAAAAATACATATAATATTTTCCTAGCTGAAAGAAAGCATAATATAGAAATAATGAACAGGATTCATGAATAAGGGAGTTATCCAGGCTTGTTACTAATCACGTTTCTTGTCATTAATGTTGGTACTAACCGTTGTTACTGAGAAACATGGATAACAATCTGGATAACTCTTTCATGAATCACCGTCAATGGGCGCGATTCACGAAGAAGTTAGCCAGGTTTCTAACCACGTTTAGCTTAACCAAGATTAACTATACCTGTTTTACGTGTTAAACCACCTAGTTAAACACACTAAATTTTTAGATGCTGAATTAGTTTTCAGTACTTTTTGTCAGTACAAAATTGCTCCAGTCAGTACAAAATTTTCTAGTTTCGTCTTACATCCAGCACTTTTTACCTATAAAATACTTATTCCAAGTACAAATTTGGTACTGAATAAAGAGAGTCAAAAAAAGTACAAAATATTGACTCTCTTTTTTCAGTACCAAATTTGTACTTGGATTAAGTGTTTTATAGGTCAAAAGTGCTGGATGTAAGACGAAATTGGAACAATTTTGTACTGACATAAAGTACTGAAACCAATTCAGCATCTAAAAATTTAGTGTGAACGTGGTTTAGTTAAATGTGGTTAAGTTAAACGTGGTTAGAAACCTGGCTAACTACTTCGTGAATCACACCCTTTAAATTTTTATTTTAATTGTCACTACTGGACCTTTTTTATTGAAGTTGTCACATGCACAAAAATAATGTACTTTTGTTGCAAGAATAATGGTTATAAAAGTTAAAATATATCGTATCATGTAACGAAAAGCTATTATATTTAAATACATTTTGATATCATGAGCATGCATGCAACTAGTTTTTACTTGACATTTTTTTCAAATAAATCATAAAAGTAATGTATTATAATATAATACATTACTATAAAACACGAAATTACATCATGCAGTTTGTCATATCTAATATTATTATATATAAAAAGTAAAAAGCGTCATAAAATTATTAATCGATGATGCACGTAGCAACAAGTAGTGACAAGTTAAAATAAGGGAAATATTGCCATAAATGAAGTACATTAAAGGAATATCACAATTTAACTGATGTTATCATTCAACACGGCACAAAACAATGAAACGATATAATCTCCACGCAAAGTCTGTCTGGTACACCTTCGGACATAACATTGTCAACATTACAGGTTTTAGAAGTAAATATTGTTTTATTAATTTCTTTTTACAATATTATCTTTTTTAATTAGGAGAAAATACAACTGAAACGTTGTTTTGTTATTATTTTATTATATTTAATTGTTTTCTCAGCTTTCAATGATTGATGGCAAATTCTTCAGTATGCTTTTTAAAAGTCTATAATTTCATTTTCACGCGACCATCCTGACTGAAGTTTTCACGTTTCTTCATTTATTTAATCAAAATACTGTCATGGATAACTTGGCCATTAAATTTTTACCTTTTTTTTTAGGTTTTAATCACAAAACATAATAATTATATGTATTGCAAATTTCGTTCATACCTGTAAATGAATAAATTAAAAACAAATCTTCAAAAATCGTATAAGAAGCACAAAACACTTTTTCAAACATGCAATAGCTCTAAATTTAATGTTTAAGTATAAATGTTTCTATTAATTGAGAATACCCCAGTTGAAAAATTACGTCTTCAACTCATCCTTTACACGCGTCTAAAACTAATATTTTTACCTTTAAAATACATCTTATCTCCTCTTCGCTCAAAGTGAGGATAAATTGTAGACAATATATCCAACATTTTATGCTCAAGAAGTGGAAAAAATACGTAATCTCGTCTTTTTCTCCCTTTTTTCCACTAAAATGGTGCAAAATAGGAGGGAATTAGACGAGAAGAGAGCTTAATAGCGAATAAAAGTTGAAATTTATATAAACTCTGGAATGTTTCAGTACTGGTCACTTAAATACCTTTAAAATCTATTTATAAAACTTACAGTAGCCAATATATATATAGCTTCTAAAATTAATTAAAACTTGACTTTAAATTTTTTAATCATTACCCAAACTAATTTCCTTCACATACATATACCACAGTAAATTGCTTACATCTTAGGCTAATTTATTGGCAACTCCCCAGACTAAATTTCTTATATGCTAATACATTATAGCATAGTCAATTACGAAGTATGCATAAGGAAAGCACTATCAAATTAACTGAGCTCAAGCCAATTTATCGTCAACCCCTTGGGGTGGAATTGCTAGCTGGATGATTGCTTAGTAAAACCAATTTCCGTAGCTACCGACCCACATGCTGGTATATAAAATAAATAGTGTGAGGTCGAAGTCAGAATTTATTTACACACTTGTTGACTTAACTCTTATTATTATTTTATTTAATGTTGTTATTAATTTTATATTCAATTTTTAGTTTTATAAAATGTGATCATAGCATATTATAAAATTTTATTATTAATTTTTATAAACTTACTTAAAAAAATCACATCAAAAATATAAAAACCCTAGTTGAAAAATTACATCTTCAACTCATCCTTTACACGTCTAAACCTGATCTTTTACATCAAAAACACATCTTATTTCCTCCTCGCTCAAAGTGAAGATGAAATCGAGACAATATTTCTAACATTTTATGCTCAATAAACACAAAGAAGACATAATCTCGTTTTTTTTTTTTCATCTAAAATAGGAAAAAATTAGACGAGAAGAGAGCTTAATAGTAAATAAAAGATGAAATTTATTTCAATTCGGGTATATAACCGCGGTTATAGTGAGCTTAAATCGAGAATAACTAAAATTATTTTTTATTTCATTTCAATCAGATAACATTTTTTTAATTCAATTCTTAAATTCAAAAGAATTTAAATTTAATACATAGCTTTACTATTGCATACAATAAGAAATTTAAACTCTTCAAAGACATAGTTTCGTTCAATAAAACGGAGGGAGAGATTGAAACACTTACATGAAACCTATTGTAACAATGCTACCACATCAAGCGATCACAGAAGCCCCACAAGTAACAATCGCTACAACAAAGCCCTGAAGCCCCATGACTTTACAACATCAGTCAAGTTGCTGGAAGCGTTCATCAGCTTAAATGTAGCCCCTCTAGGGATCATACTAAAAATAACATATTTTACCTTTAATACAAACAGAAACATTACCTGTGTAATGCAGTATTCAACAATTTATTTTAGAAAATTCTGGTACAATTTAACCATTAATATAAGGGAAAAATATTATTAATAAAAAATATTTCAAAAAAATGGGAAGGATAGTAATACAGTATTATAAAAAAAAAACTCTTCATAATATTTTTGTAATAAAAATTAGAATGGAATTTTTACGCTACTACAGCCAAATTTACATAATATTCCCTCCGGAAGTAGCCGGAAGTGTGAAGTTTGCAGCTCTTCTGTTTATAATTCAGTTTTGAAACTTTACAGAGTGGCTTGAAGTAGAATTACTGACCCATTATATGTAAAATTATAACGCTGAAATATTAATAAGAAGACCAGAAACTGCACTTCCGACTTCTTCCGGTGAGAATATCATGTAAATTTTACTGTATATTATAATTATTTTACATGATATAGTTTTCACTAATTTTGAATATTTTGCAACAATCAATCGAATCAATAAATCACAGAACATAAGGAAAATATTAATCGAATACTGGCATAAATTATTTACACGCAATAATTGAACGAACCATCAAATTCACATTGAAATAGAAAATTATAAGTATTTAATTTAAAGTGGTTAATTTTATTTTTACTTAACACTCTTAAAAAATGCTTCTTCAAATTTTCTAGACCATATAAAAACTCCCTGTCATAATAGAAAATTAAAGGGTTATATATATTATTTACAATTTCTGATTTTATTTTCAAGTATATGAAATCTACTGCAGGTTTTAAAAATCAAGAATTTATAATTAAATAATTATCCCAATCCTAAGTAACAAAGAACTACAGTAGTCAATTCTCTTCATACTCAAACCTTAAAAAAATCCACCCCCCGATATTCCTAATCCCCTGGACTACTGTAAAATGAGAAATTTAAGTATAATTGTTACAATTTTTATACACTAATGAACGTTATTCTGAAGTTTATTGTCGTTGGTAGTACTTTGTAGTTCATTTTACACACATACTATTTATAGTAAAATAATTATCTCAATCTAAATTGACGAAGAACTACTGTAGTCAATTCTCTTCATATTCAAACCTGTGAAAAAATCCACCCCCAATGTTCCTAATCCCCCGGACTGTTATACAAAGTGGAGGGGAGGGCACGAAGGGGAGGAAGTAGATAGGGATGTATAGAGCTTGGTTTTCCAACAGCAGTCTGCTACCTTGCGGCATCCAGCAAGCAAGCAAGCTAAAACGGCAACAGGTCACATCTAACGTAATGTGACGGTATTCGTATTTGTATATATAACAATTGTGTATGTATTTATATCTGTGATAATAATAAAAAAACTAAAAAAAAAATAATATATATATTTTATACGCAAGTCTATATGATTCTGTTTTTTAAATTATCTACTAAGTTGAAAATATATTTTTTCAAAACGGCGAATCCGGGGAATATGTGGCAAGCCGTTTCTCGCGGCTTTGAGATTATAGTTGCATTTTTTGAATACTATTCTGCAAGGTATGTACAAAATAAATTTTACTAAGTGTAAATATATAATAGTAAATAGTCATTTACAGTGTATTTTCTCTTATCTATATACATATAGCAGGACAAAATTTATGGTTATATAGCCAATAAACAAGTTTTAATAGTATTTTGATCACAATAGTATATTTGTTAACTGATATGTAATAAAAATTGGAAAGGTTATTTTTAGATTTAGAAGATCATATTACATTTGTCTCGTAAATAAATAATAAAAGACCAAAAGTTCGTATAAAAAATTGTTTTTGACAGTTCTTATATAAAAAAGTAGAAATTCTTTGAAGATCGAAAGAATTTAATATAATGTATTTAATACATTTTCACTCAACAAATGGACATTATATCATTAAAAATGTATTATACTTATGTCCTTTTGTTCAAAGATTGCTATAACCTTTGTTTCCAAATATTGTTGAAAACTACCTAAACTAACCTGAATACTGAAATATCTTTTGAAGTTAAGTAAAATTCATTTTTCCATATTTATTGAAAGTAGGAACAAGTTCATTCTATTTTGTAAACTAGGTTCATAAATTCCAGTTTATAACTTTGTCAGTTTTTAATGTAAAAGAGTGGTAGGCATATTATAATGAAGAACTCGTCTACACATAAAGAATTGCGTGCATTTAAAGATACCAATTATTATATTTATGTAATTTTCATGTATTTGCGTGTGTGTATGATGTAACAGTGAAAATTTTGAAGTCCCAAAGCTAGAGCTATTTAAATATTTTAGCATGAAAATTTGCTAGTGTCAAATTTGAAACTAACTTGAATATAGTACTAAATATTTCCATTCTAAAGTTTGTGAAAATTATTTTTAAATAGCCTAAAGTAAAAGAAATTAACGACTTGCATAGAAAGTTGAATTTTGAATTATTTTTATCACACAAAATTAATAATATGCTGCGTAATATATTATTAAAATACACAATTAATACAAAGGATTACATGATATTATATACAATGATTAATAAGAATACATTAAAATAAAAAATATATAATAACATTAACTATCAATAAACAAACAAAATGTATGAAAATTAGATTATATTTTTTATTATAATTTATGTTAATTTTATTATAAAATATTAAATAACTTGGGAAATTAATGTTTTTGATGAAAGTTATAAATTATAACAGTAAAATGTATCTAAATATGCAGTTTTTATTATCCATAAAATATTTGTTCAACTTTTTTTTTAAAATTTATGGTTAAAGTTTTTAAAATTATGTAAAAACCAACGTGTTGTAACATAATTGTCTTTTACGTATTTTTTTAATTAAAAATTTGATTCGTCAAAAAGTTTCGCTTGAAAAACAAATTGTAATTTACCATACTAATAAATTGGTAATCTCATATTGTGTGCTACAAAGTTTCAGGAGATTGATAAGAAAAGTTTTAATCAAATTTCAAGCTTTCCCAACTATTAAATAGACTTAAATCTGATGAGTCCTTATAAAATATTCATAAATAAGACTCATGCTGGACGAGAGAAAAACTTCTTTTGTAATGGTGGTTTACCTTCAGTTAAATGAAAATAAAAAATATTATCGACGTTGGATATATCGATAATACTATCGATAATATAATACTTCTAGATGAAAAACTGCGTTCAAAGGAAATAATATTATGATGCCTGTAGTATTATAAATAAATATACATCATAGCATGGTATACAGAAAAATGTATTCAATATCAAGACCATATTCTTTGAAGTTCCCTCAGTTCCTTTAGTTAAAATTGACATATAAATTATGCGTTAAAAATGTTCGTAACATTTTTTAGAGGCCGTTTTAAATGTTGTTTCCTCACTTTCCTTAGTTACATAAAAAATTGACATTTATAAATACGTTAAAAATTATGGGAGAGAGCATTATTTTTCTCTTGTATAAAGACCGTTCTTTTTGCAGTTTTCTCATTTCCCTCAGTCACAAATAAGTTTGTTATTACAAGTCTACTTAAATTACATAATATAAAAAAAATGGAAATTTAATGAGGTAAAAAATAAATTAAACTAAATATAAGTTTGAACAAATATAATATGTTGTATAAACACAGTGAACCGAATGAAATGGCTCATTAAATAGTAGGGTTGTTTTTCTGGCTACTATTTGCAATTAATATAAAAACAAGGTACTTCGTAATTAAAGTTATCCACACACACAAAAAATAGCTTTTTTATCTCATGTTGGAGAAACAATAACAACGTTTTTTTGTTCTTTTAGTTTCAAACGACCGTTTTTTTGTTTTTTCTGTCAATGGGAGTTTTGTTACAAAAATTTTATAAAAACCTTATGAAGAAAACCTTTTATATATAAAAGAAATTTCATCGCGTATTGTATGCCTCTGGCTGTCTTTATCACCCAATTTATTGAGGCCACTTATTTTTAAACTAAATTACAATTGATTTAATGGGAACTCATTGCCTCTCTTCAAATTTAAAAACTATACGGGAGTTTCATGTTTACGTTTGATTAGCACGGAGATGCCCGAAGGATCTTCGGGATGTAGGCAGAAAACCTTAAAAATCTAATCTGTGAGGGATATCGTAGCTCACAAAATCTCTTTTTTAATAATAGTTTTTGTAAAAAAAATTTTTTTTCAATAGTGTGATTCTTTTTGTCACCATTTATAAAAGAAAATTTAAAGAAAAATAATGCAAATAACCAGGATAAATGAACTTCGAGACCAACTTTAGCACGTATGTCGCTGCAATGTTTTGCCTACAAAATGGTGACGTCATATTGTTTTATGACATGTGATGAAAGACCCGTATAATATATCTCTTTGTCTATTGGGGTTCGCAGAATAGTAACTGTAAACTGTTTTATAGCACACCATTTTACAATGTGCTGATAGGAATTAAGTAAATATAATTTTGCTGGAGAGATATGGCAGCCTGCTTACCTATCCTCATCTTCCAGTCACCTTAATCTTCTGATCCTAAAGGTTTATCTTTCACTTTAGGATGTATGGGCTTTCCTTTCTGACCTCCATCCGTGTCTATAGTCTCTACTCCTTCAGGAAACAAGCCAGACATACGAGAAAGTAACTTAAGTAATGGCTTTTTTTTATCTCAATGTCTTTTCATTGTTGACTGTGTGATCAGTCAAATCTAATTTACATTGTTGTCATGCCAAGTATTTCTATTTTACTTAAGCTCTATTATACAAAGGCATATATTACTAAATTCCTCTAGATACATCTATATAATAAAAAATGTTCAGTTAAATTGTATATTATAACCAAAATGCTCTGCTTTCTACCTATTGATACATATACACCTTGGGGTAGCTTGAATGTTATTAATAGTTATTACTAATTTTCTAGATCTGGAAGAGACAATGAGATGCATATTTTCAATTAACATCCTGTATGAAGTTTTTTAATACAGAAATGCATAGAAAGTGCAAAATTATGGTACTCTTTATTTTTCATATTTTTTAGTCTATGAACTATTTTTTTAAAAGTATACTGACGCCTCGTACAGTGAGAGGTGTCAATAGTCACTAAAAGGGGCGTGGGTTCAAACCTGACCTCAGCAAAGCTTTTAAGCAATATTTTCTGGCCTCTTAAAAAAAATCGTAGAAAAAACCAGGGTAATATAATTTGATACTCTCTATTCATTTCTGTAATAAAAATTTTCATGCAGGTTGTCCATTACTCAGTCTAGCCATGTTCAAAAAGTTCAAGTATACCACGCCTCCATGGACCAAGTGACAGAAGTAACGTTCGTGGTGTCCCGAGGTGTACAAAACTTTTGAATTTACCTGCGGTGTCAGAGACAAGCGTTGTGAAGTTAATATGATCGGAGAGAGGAAATTAAACATGTCGGAATCACATTGCACAGAACAACAATTGTTTTTATCAACATTGTCATTCTTTAAATATATCAACACCAAACTACAGTAGTTAATGTAGTTCTAGAAACAATGAAAATGTTCAAATGTTAAAGTTAGAGACATTCACCAAAAAATTAAGGCTCGAAAAATTGTGTGTGTAAATCAAACCTAAAATACAACTCTGAAAAATTGTGCCATTTAAATGTAATCTTAATTCTTTGTAAATTCAAAAGTCTTGATTGCAAAGATTGTAAGTTCCTAAAAATAAAGAATTATTATTTAAATTTCAAATTAACTAGTTACAATATTAATAATTTTCATTTATTTACAGATTTTAAACCTAGCATTTTATTAAAAAACCTATAAACTATAAACCCCATATAAACTTTAAAAAAAAAATGCTGTTGCAAAAAGGGTATCATTCCTATTATTTATTAGACAGGTGCGCAAGATATTAAAAATTAGTAAAAATAAATGACGTCATCATAAGAAATTAACATACTCTCTTCTGGTAGTTCATGAAACTAAAAAAAGTGCTTGGAACTCCTACAGTAAATCTTATTGTAGCGACGAAATATCGACATTATACGAATTCAATCGATGAAAACGTGGAGTTTGGCACAGAACTCGGTACGTTTATTGCGACAAATCGGCGTATTGTTAACAAGATATACTATGTGTTGTGTTGGCAAAGAAACTAAACAATGTTACTGTCACTACTGTATGAATGTATTGATACTAGCAAAGATAGTCAAGGATAATAAAAGTGAAGGATAGCTTAGAATAGAAAATTGAAAAAATTCTATCTTCGACTATTTTCGTCAAACCTCGGAACATTTCATAAATGAAACCAGAAGCCTACCGAGTTGAAATAAATTTCATGTTTTATCAATTATTAAGCTCTCTCTTCGTCTAATTCCCTCCTATTATGCACCATTTTAGAGGGAAAAAATACGAGATTACGCCTTCTTTTCTCTTATTGAGCATAAATTCCAGAAATATTGTCTCCATTTTATCCTCGATCACTTTGAGCAAGGAGAAATAAGATGTGTTTTTGAGGTAAAAAGATGTTATAAGATTAGGTTTAGACGTGTAAAAGATGAGTTGAAGACGTAATTTTTTAACTAGGGCAATATCAAAATTTAGTTTAAAGCAGCTAGCCAATCAAATGCGTTTCTAAAACATGACTTGATGACGTCATTGGGAGACGATATGGCGGTTAATTTCAAAAGTAAGCCATCCTTTCAATTACATTATCCTTGAGTGAAAGTAATGCAGTTTATAACAAAGTCATTTTTTATGGTATCAATATCATAACACCCACTTCTTGTGGTATTAAAATGAAACCAGTGTTATAACATGTCAAAATTTTAAATTTACATATCACAGCAAAGATGCCATATATTTTATTTATCTTATTGGCAGCATATATTGTTTTTTTTTAAAAAAAATCAAACCACATATTAAACTATGTGATTTTATTTATGATAATATTCAAAGAAATTTTTTATAAGAGAAAAAATATAGCGTGTTTTACAACAATATTCATTTCAAGTGATTCTTAGATATGAAAAGTAAAACTTACAACAATTAATTCACGTCTAATTTATTTATTATTTCATCTAAATCATAGATACATAATTATATTGTTACCTACAAACAATAACATACAATTGTGGGTAGGAATAACATGGGAAAGTGCCCAATGAGGAACCAAAACACTAAAAAAGTGTTTATTTTTTAAATACTATTTTTAGACCGTAGACATGATGTTATCTCCATCAAATGAAGTTTTTATTAATTTGCCAATATGCTTTTTTCGTTATCGGTACGTATCATACAAGTACAAGTGTTCGAAAGAATTAAAGTAGTGAACTCAGCCAGGAATTGGACCTGGGACCTTTTGATTGGTACTCATGATGGAAAAATCACATTAAATTGGATCAACTAAATTGGCTGTTATCCCAATTAGAAAACAAAAAGAACACCAAATTGCATTTATAATATCAGCTATATAAAAATGACAAAAATAATTACAAAAACATTTTTTTTTTCAATTTACAACATTGCATTTTTTTTTTTATAAGTGAACAAATAAAAAGGCAGTTACTTTTTTTTTTTTTTTTTCTTGCCGCCTTCATCATTGTCAAAGCATTGGTCACTTTTTTCCATCAAAAATACCCTACTAATCAATGGCATGCAATCTTTAAACTATTTACTATAATATAGCTACGAAATTTTCAACCAAAACAAGTTGAAAAAAAAAGTGTACCGATAAAAAAATCATTTTTTCCAAAATCTGCAATTACATTTTTTGTTTAAAAAATCTTATTTTGTAGCACACTTTGGAAATAAAAAGTTACAATCAATCGACAACAATAAAACATGTTAGAACCTGCTATTGTGTTGTAAATGTCAAGTACTTTTTTGTGACAGAGCATCTTAGAATCACGGTGGGAGGTCACATTTGTCAAGCCAAACTTTTGGACAGAAATGTGGCTCCAGCAATATTTATCGACTTTCTAACTACCACTTTTCTTTAGACATAAATTTATATCCAACAAAACTCCAGAACTGATTGAAACATTTTTTTTTAACAAGAAATATCTTTCTTTTTCATACTTTTTTTTTATGAAAAAAAATAAAGCAAATAATTTGATTTTATCTTCTTTTTATGGTAAGATATTTTCTTATTAATAAAATTCATAAAATGAGAGATGAAGCAAGAGAGAGATATCTACATACATAATGTAATATTATTACTCTTGAAAATTTGGGTTTAAAAACTGAGAGCCTTACTTCTGATATCTAGCATAAAATGTTCGTTCACTTAAATTTTTTTTATGTATGTACAAACACGAATATTTTTAGTTTTACGACTTTTTGTGATCACATGCACTAAATTATATGGCTCATGGAGGCAACTTATATTTAGTTATTACACTTTGCTTCTATATACCTGTTCATGGATAATAAACGTAATTTCATCGGGATACAAAATTAAAAAAAAAAATGGGCTAGTTGATAATGGGGGTGGCCATGACCTTGCGTTTATCTGTGACTGAGGGAAACGTGGAAACCTCAACTAGGATAGACGCTACAGCTTTTGACAATGAACCGGAAGTGCAATTATCCTAAGCCAGGGGAACCAAATAATGTAAAAACTTAAAGATCCCTAGATAGGAAAGGAAATTTTGTCGAAAACGGTCACCCATCCAACTATTAACTACTCTCGAGTTTGCTTCACTTCGATAATCTGACTAGAACCGGACCAGTCCAGCGCAAATGTGATTTCATCACGTTTCTGAATCTTTCTTTCTCTATCACAATGTTAAAAAAACTCTGCTATACAAAAATCGCAGTATTGGTATGATGAGCAAACTCCCATATCAATTCTATTCGTTGTAAAAAATCGATGTTTTTTTTTATATTTTATGCAGACATAGATGGCTTACCAATGACGAATCAGCACAAGGAAAAGTGAACCATTCGTCTTCCTATAATATATATGTGATGTCGTTAAGGGTGATTTTATTTATAAAAATATTTTATTTTCATCTTTAAGTACAGTTTTTACCCAGGAAATTTTCCTTGACGATAGATGGCTTGTCGATACATTGTTCAAATAATAATAACATCAATGGTGCCATCTATTGTTGATGGAAAATTTCCAGGGTTATAACTGTACATAATGAAAATTCGCTCTATAAGACATTTTTTATAAATTAATTCACTTCACAATGGAGTACCGACCTCAATTTTTTTTATTACAGAAATGGATAGAGGGTGCAAGGTTATGCTACTCTGATTTTTTTCAGATTTTTTAGAGCCCGGGAACTATTTTTTAAAATTTATTGAAAGTGCAGAAAAAGTGCCGCCTCTCTTAATAAAAGATAGGACCCAAAAGGGACGTGGATTCGAACCCGACCTCGCCAAAACTTTTTAGCAATACTTCCCGGTCCCTAAGAAATCTGAATAAAATCAGAGTAACATAACTTTTCATCCTCTATCCATTTCTGATATAAAAAATTTTGAGGTCGGTACTGATCCATACTATTGAAGTATAGAAATTTTGAATGCCTGCAATAATAAAATCATGACTTATTGCTGCAAGTGCAAGAACTTTGGTTTGCATGAATTTACTTAGGTGTATTTTTTAGGTAATTTAAGACAACCGACCCTCATTACTGAAATTTCCAAGTTCCCTTATTTTTATTTAGGAAAATACAACAAAACACACTTGCTTTTTTTTTTTAACTTTTAGTGGTTAGGATTCAGGGTAGAAAATTTCGACGTGGTAAAGCTAATTTTTCCTGAAATTTTATCTTAATACAATTTTAATTTATTTTTTCTTTATATTTCAACTACATCATTAGAGGATAAAAATAAGGTTTTTAAATTTTCCTGTTGTAATTTGAAGTCAGAGAAACTTAAGCGTCGATTCATTAAAAAGAAGTCTTGATATGTAAGATATTGTGGAGAGAATTTTCATCAAGAAGTCATCACGACTCGTTTTAATCACGCAGTGTTTGCAATTAGTGACTTGAGATTTGCCAGAGGCGTTGAAGTCAATCTGTGAAGAAGGAGTGTAACAATAACAAGCAAAACATTCCAATTGGTGACAATATTATTACATGACTTCGTCTCAGAGTTCAAACAGTACAATTATCTCAGAATTTACTACGAGGTTATTTTACCAATTATAGACCTTATATATAAGTATATAGAGTCTATATTTGCATGAAAATCTCATAATGCTTGAGGCAATTACAATCTAATGTGATGATTTATATGTTACTATAAAACTTACTAATTTATTATAAATTAATTTAGTATTATTATAATAGACAATCTGCATTATATTTTATTACATTACAAAATAGGAACACCAATTTATAATATGTAATGTCATTTTTTTATAATTTTCTTAAGGGTAAGATTCAACCAAAGGGTAAGATAACGCCACCAATGTTAAAAAAATCCCTCACAAAAATTCTGAAAAAATTTAAAATGTTCTCCTCTACACCCCCTATCAGTAGGTAAAATATCAGGTATACAAATACGATCTAGTTTTTGCGTTATTAATTTTTAAAGTTGACTACTTTAACATGGAGAAATGAAACTTCCATGTTAAATTAGTCAACTTTAAAAATTAATAACTCAAAAACTAGATCGTATTTGTATACCTGATATTTTACCTACTGATAGGGGGTGTAGAGGGGAACATTTTAAATTTTTTCAGAATTTTTTTGTGAGGGATTTTTTTTTAACATTGGTGGCGTTACCTTACCCTTAAAATACATATTATCTCGAGCTCCTCAATCTGAATATGTAACAAAATAACTTCATGAATATGCACAACAAAATATATATTAATAATTTACATTTTATTTTTTTTTTATTTAAAAATAGAATAATTAAAGTTTAAAATAGTAATAACATTTTGGTACACGTCAGTTTATAATTCAGTTGAACAATCAATATAATTATTATCTTATTCGCCAGGTTATAAAACGCCTGTAAGGTAGACTTCCCCTTTTACTTCTCAATAACTCACGTAACATACCTGCCAGGCGTTTCCACGTGAAATACAATAAGTAGAATTGTTAATAAGAGTCAAACCGGAAGTGGTAACTTTCTTATATTTCTTACAATTAATTCTATTTAACTAATTACGTTAGTGCAATGATAAGTACTATATTATGCATCGGATTTGTAATCGATTCATCCACTAAATTTGTACCACTAAATTTTGTATTGGCAAAAAAAGTTTAATTATAAAAGGTGATTTTGTATGTCCATCAATTTCCGACAATCCTGACTAAGGTTTACATGGTTCCCTCATTCAAAACTTGGATAATTATATGTAATATAGATTGCTAGAACATACCGTTTCGGGTGAGCACACAAAACACACAAATTACCGTATTTTTTTTTAATTTCAGGTTTGAATAAATTATTTACCTGCAAAAGCTTTAAAATTCAAATACAAAAATGTAATTTAAAATTATTTCCTTTTTCATTGAATGAGGGTATATTAAATTGATTAAACTATATCTCATCACATTTATTAAAACATATTCACGTATTAACTAGTTAAATAAGCAGCGAGTTGAAACTTGTGGAAGAAGAAAATGTAAATTAAATTTGGTCTACCAGAAATCATTTAGATGAGTCTTTTCTACGTTGCTACAAATTGGATTAAATTTTATGTGACTTGGTAAAATTAAATTGAAATTCTATTGAAAAACCGTACATGCGAGAAGTTAAGATTACTTTTTTTTTTTTTTTTTCTTTTCTTCTATTTAAAAGAAAATGTTAATAGTATGGATTTCAAAGTCATAGTACAATTCTTTGTGACAAGCCAAACATAAATAATTGATAATAGTTTAAAATACAGTACTTTTATATTTAAATTTAAATCCATGCACTGTTAGTCTATAAGGCTTTTTTTTAATATAATTAATTTTAACTCAGAATATACTGTACACCAAGGTTGGCTTTATACAGGTTAAGCCACGTGCGTATTTCGTGCGTCATTTTTCCACTATTTCCAGGACCCATTGCACCGCGAAAATTCAAAAATAGCATTGCATCATGGGCGCATTCAAAGTTTCGCGGCATGATGGGTCCTGGAATACTTGAATCTGATTGGCTAAGCCCGTTAACATTGGTCAAATCGGAGGCTTAACCTGTATAAAGCCAACCTTGCTGTACACCATGAACGTTACTCCTGCTCTGTTTGTTGGTTTTGCTATACAATCTATAGAAGTTCGGTGATTTTGATTTTGGATATTACTATAGTAATATAGACTATAGACTGGGTGCTCTTAATAACCGCTCTAAAAAATTACAAATCTGTAGCACGTTGTCTCTAGAAGCTACTGGGTAAAGTCGGAAAGATTTTGCTGTCTCAAGATGTACGTACACTTCTTTCCTTGCAAAATTTCCTACTTGCAACCTTATTAATCACCATGCTCTGTGTTATTTTTACGAGGCACGGGGATTTACAAGGCTGTAAAGGGAAATTTTTCAAGGCGACGACTGTATATATAGTGTATATATTATATACACTATACTATATATAGTTAAAATAAAATAGTGTATACAAATTAGGTACACTTAATCCAAAATTATAATTTTCCCTATTTGTTAAGCATCATAACAAGTTACATATGTGCTCTTTTATATTAAGCTTTGTTGCTATACAAATTGTCTGGTTTCAGAGGTGACATGATATTGCATAATGTACAGTTGTCACCTTGAAATATTTCGCAGCCTTGTTAATCATCATGCCCTGTGTTATTCTTACGAGGCATGGTGATTAACAAGGCTGCAAGTGGGAAATTTTCCAAGCCTACGAGTGTACATTTTATTTTAATTTGAGTGTACAGTAAATGATATATTAGTAACAATACTAATATTTCATAGAGATATGAATGTTTGTTATATATGCTGGTATATCAGAGGTAGACACAGTGTCTCTTCGATATTTCTTATTTTTATCAGCAAATCTTACCCAGACTTCTAGTAGTAGTAAACCGTCTTGCTCTTTACTTGTACTTTATTGGTTATCTACCGAGTCTGCAATTTATTACAACTTGAAGATTCTATGTAAAAAAAATCTTCTTTTTTAAAAAAAAAAAAGTTATAAAATTGTTCTCGATATTTAAGTATTTGATTGAAGTTCCTAACTGGAATTTACCATTAAAAGTTTCTCTTTTTTGTGGTCTGCAGTCAGCGTATTGGCAGTTCTCAACATGTTTGTCTCTAGCAAAAAATCTTCTTTCTTCAATAGAGAAAAATGTGTGCATCATTACGTAAGTATTAAATGCATTGAATCCAGTTTTTTTTTTTTTTTTTTTTTTCAAAAAGGAAGAAGTCATATAGTAAAAGGTTCAGTCGCCAGTTCAATGAAATCAGCTCATCGTCAGAAGTCCATTGAACTGGCTACTGAACCTTTTATGATGAATTTTTCTTTGTTATCCATAGAGGAATTGTACTAGAAGGTTCAGTAGCCAGTTCAATGAAATCAGCTCATCGTCAGAAGTCCATTGAACTGGCTACTGAACCTTTTATGATGAATTTTTCTTTGTTATCCATAGAGGAATTGTACTAGAAGGTTCAGTATATATAGCTAGTCCAATGGATTCAGCTCGTCGTCAGGAGTCCATTGAACTGGCTACTGAACCTTTTATGATGAATTTTTCTTTGTTATCCATGGAAGGAATTGTTGTAGAAGGTTCAGTAGCCAGTCCAATGAAATCAGCTCGTCGTCAGGAGTCTATTGAACTGGCTACTGAACTTTCTACAATGAATGCATGGCTTAAAAATCATAAAATATAAATATAAAATAATTTATCTTCTTATATAATCTTATGTATACTATTTATTAATTAAAATTTCATGTTTATTTGTAATTATCATTGTAAACTATGTTAAGATAAACAATTTTATGAAAATAATGGTAAATTATCCAAATACTAAAACATAGATATTATCTTAACATGCATGATCTCTAATAAACAAATAAAACGTGCTTAGTTGTGCATGCAAGCAATTTAGAATCTCCAATATGCAAATTCACAGAGTTGTTAGAGTTAGGTGCATTTGTTTACTATTGCCAACATAGTCTAAACAATATAAAAAACTATACCGGAAGTGCCAAAATTTGGTATTTTTTCACTCTTGAATTTTTTATATTTGACTGAAAGTATGTTAAGACTTTTCCCTTTAAATATTCAGAATGAAATAGCAAAAATAGATAAAGACTCTGCATTTCCTGTGGGATCTTTAATCTGATCAAACTGTATACCCCAGGAGGCTATGTTTACTCTTTCAAAGCTATTACCAGTTTTTTTATTCCAACATCTCTGTATGTAGAAGGCCGGCAATATATTCAGATTTAGATAGCTTTCCTGTGGGACAGAACACCAAATTGATTTCTATTTCCAACATATCACTTACCATTGAGACTGAAAAGATTTCAAACAATTTTAACAATCAATTTAATATTAAGTATGTTTTTATTTACATTTTTATTCATTATTTTTCTTAAGTTTGTCCCAGAATTCTGCAGTTTTATGTGTAAGGGAAGGACCTTATGAAGAATTTTTATATCTTATTTACCAGCTGTTAAGGGGGCAATGTTTTCTTTTCCTTTCATCTGTTTAAATTAACCAGTAAAAAAATCCTTGTTTGAAAAAGATCCCTGTTTGCTGAAAAAAAGTGAGGAAACCGTAAAAATCGCAGTTAATAAACACGTTCATGCATCTTAAAATGTAATTTTGTGTATAACAAAATATTAAAATGTGTGAAAACCATGGCATTGAATGTGTTCACTAACTAAAATTTCAGTAATGAGTAATGATTTGAAAACAACACTAGTATATAAGCAGCATAAAATAATACTTATTAGAAAAGTGTATAATCAATTTTTTGATATACACTATTTATTATAAATTTGCTATAAAGAATATTGAAAAGAAGAAAAATAACTAGAACTCACCTAAATTTTGATTTTAACTTTATACTTTTATTATTGTAATATATATCAGGTGAGAATGCTTCCAATTAAGTTACCTGTATGCAGAAAATCCTCCGTTTCTCTCTCTTCTCTTCATACAGTATACCTCCCCCCTCCCTCTCTCCCTCTCTCCCTCTCTCTCTCTCTCTCTCTCTCTCTCTCTCTCTCTCTCTCTCTCTCTCTCTCTCTCTCTCTCTCTCTCTCTCTCTCTCCAGTAAAAGTTAATGCCTACTTTTAACAGCACTAAATTTTCCAATTAAAAGCGTTGACATTACTAGTTAACTCTATTTACATGTTAAAATTCTCACCTCTAAATTAACATATTTTAATTTGATAATAGACTACCTTCTTTAACATTGAAAGAATACAAGTCTAAAAATCGATGTCCATTTTCACGACATTATAAATTACTGCTTGGGGTATGTAATTTTATATAATATACTATAAACTTCCTTAAAAGCAATAGGGTTAAATGGCATTTTATTTCTATTGTATTTTGTATAGGATTAAATGGAGAATCAATTCTGGTGGGTCCCCCTTTTTGTGCACCAATCAAACATGGCTATAAAATTGTCCTTACTATGATTTAAGATCCTTTTTTATTAAATAGCTTGTCCAAACTTTTCCTTCCCTTTTTTCAAAGTTTAAAAAATTTATGTCTATAATAATTGATAGTTAGTAAGAATTTTGTTATAAATTACATTTTTAGTATTATAACATACTTAATTATAAAAAAAGTTAGTTAGTATTTTAATTTTTCTTGCTTAATTGAGAATATGATTTGAATTTTTTTCTTCTAAGATTAGACACATATAACTTGAAGGCATAAATTTTACGTAGCTTTTAGAGAGATGCTTGTCTTTCTCTTCAGAAAAGTTTCAGTTTAAAATATTTAAAAACAAAGTTTTCAATCTTTTAAAGTAGGTAGATAAATTAAGTAATTTATAATAAAGTTTCAAATCTTATTAACAATTTTACCGATATTTTATTTTTATTTATTAAGTTTTCATTTCAAATTGAAGAGAGAAAGGAAGGTGATCGTTGGTTGGTTGGTATTTTGGAGCAATTTACACATTTTGGTCATGTATGCCCGTGAGCAGAAGTAAAATTAAAATGAAAAACTCCCTAATCACCTTTTTTTAAGATTGTTTTTATCTATTTTTATCTACCCCCTTCAAAATCGAGGGACAAGAGCCTTTTGTTATGCTTATTATGTAAGAAATAATAACTTTTCATATGCTTGTGTTAAATATTTACATGAATATGACGTCACAGCGATTTACAGTATGATTTTAACTATATTCAAGGGAATAAAAAAGAAAAAACATATTTTGATGTCAATTATTAAAAAAATATGCAATAAAATTCATACAAGGTGTCCATTAACTATAATTTTAGGTAGCTAAAAATGTTATAGAAAAATATATCATTCATTGACATTTATTCCAAAAAAAAAATTTTCTGTCTTTTTCCTTGTGTTAATTAATTGCTCTATCTTTATTATTTAACTTGATACTGAGATAATTAGTAAAATAATTTTATATGACATCTTTATTAATTCACAAGATGGATTTTACAATATTAAATGAAAAGATTTCTTACTAAATAGGAAGAGTGAGGGAGTTTTGACAAATTAATGAGCAGCTTTGATTCAATACCCTTTTCATTTAGACATAAAATAATTAAATTAATTTATTATTAACTTGAAATAAGGCACAGAACATTGTTAAATTATAATTTCCAATGTAAATCTTCTTTTCATAAATAAAAGCTAGTGAAAGAAATTGTTTTATGAAAATTGACAAATTCTGAGAATCAAGAAACATAATGAAAATAAAATCTAATATATTTTGTAAGTGGTAAATTATTAAATTAATATGTTAAAAATAGAAAGATTTACATTATATATTTAAAATAATTCCTTGAGTCTTACAAGAAATTATGAATATATTTATCAAGCTCTGTTAAATAGGATGAAATAATTATGTAAAATATGGTTCTGAAATTTAATTTAAAACTTATTATGTATATTGTTTTATAAGGGTAAATTTCTCTGTTTTCTGCTTTGCAAAATTTACCTTGTAGCTTATATATCATCAAAGAATTAATATCTACTAGAAGACTTACCGCTTATGGCGGCTTTCGTCCACTTTATCTTAGCAAAAAGCTTTAAGACATGGACGCAAGGTATCGCGACAGTCGCGATCGACGGATCGAGTTTGTTCAGAGCAGAGAGGGGAAGTAAAAGAAGGCGACGGGCAGAACTAGCTGGCCGGAGTGGGGGGAAGGTATGCTAGGGATGAATGGCCAGAGGATAACAATGACTAAAGTCATTCTTTTAAATAGAAGCAGGTGCATTATCGTCTTCAGTAGCAGCACTTTAGAAATATTAATATATAATATTTATTATAAATTATGTTCATTTTGTAACATTCAATCAATATTAATATAGTCATGATATTTTTTTAATTTTACAATTTAATTTTTCAATGCTTTATAAAATTGATTCGCCAATTTAAAAATAGAGAATGTTATTTTAAATAAAGTCGAACAATCAGTAGAAATAATTTTAATTTTTTTCATTATTTTTGCTGAAAAGTAGCCATTGTGAAAATCTGATTTATTTATTATATTTATTCAGAAATATAATAAATAAATAAATCAGAATTTCACAATTGTAATTAATCAACATTTTTCTTCTTTTTTTTTTTAAACTTGGTTACTAAAATTTTATTTCAAGGATCAAGATTTACAAGTTGAAGCGTAATTTTTCAACTAGGGATTCCTCGATCGATAAATAAAATAGTAAAAAAATTAATAATATTTTCTCTTCTACTGTAATTTATTTACAAATCTATTTGCAACCAATGCAGTAACAATAAACCTAATCTTTTTACCTCTAAGGCACACCTTATTTCATCTTCGATGAATGTGAGGATGAAATGGAGTCAACATTTCTAACATTCTATATTAATTATATTAATTTATATTTTCAGTAAAGATCCTACGAGTGTTACGTATTATCGTAAAATAAAAATTCATATACAATTCTACATTCTTGTACTATCATAATAATATATACATACATATATACATACACACACACACACATATATATATATATATATATATATATATATTATATATTATATATGTGTGTATTTGTATGTATAATATTATAGTTTTATTTTATTTTCCTGACGTTAACTAAAAGCCCGGTTTAAGGATGATTTCTCATTTTAATGTAAATCTTCAGCAATTTCAAACTGATTAAAATTAAAAATTATTTTTAAAAAATAAATAAATATTAAAACTGTTTATTAGGTGGACCCCGACAGCGCATGCTTCTTTTAATTTAAGTCAATATAATGTCATGTGATACTGTGATTATTTTTTTTTATTATGAGTGCTTACATTATTTTGGTACAATCGAAAAGTAAAGCAATAAAAATAATTATGAAATATAATTTTCCGCACTTCATTAGTTTTTTTAAAGTGCCTGACAACAATATTTCTAACATTTTAATGTTCAAGTAGTGAGTAGAGGAAAAAATATGTAATCTCGTCTTTTTCTCTTCTTTTCCTCTAAAATGGTTTAAAATGAGAGCAAATTAGACGAAATATTTAAAAGAATTCCCTGTTGACAACGACAACAATAAATACACAATACGATCGTGATAACAATATTGCCTCGGTAAAATCTGCTATTGTTGTGCTGAGTTGCCCTCCTTCTAACCTCACCCTTCTCTAACTTCCCCTCCCTTTCTTCAATTTTTACGACCGTGCTCCGGCCGTGCTAGGGTTGATTGACGTCACGGACTTTCCAATACAATACTAATAGGAGTCACGTGACGTTAAGTCAACCCTAGCCCTGCCGAACTGTATAGCCTCAGACAAAAGGGACATCTAGTGTCCATGTCATCGTTAGCTCACTTCATAAGCGCGAACAGGTTTTTCTTTTAAAATAGGAGAGACGAAACTTTAACACGGCGGTAAGTCTTCTAGTAGATATTAATTCTTTGATATCATGTTCACCCATCCAAGTAATAGCATACTCAGAATTTCTTGACATTGATGATCTTAAAAGCTCAAAAATTGATAAAAATAAAAATCTTAAACCTCTTAAAATTTTTGGTCACCCATCCGAGTACTAGCCAACTCATCATTGCTTGACAATGATGATCTTACATACCCCAAACCATCAAAACAACATTTTTAAAACCATAAAATACTACATCGGTCCCCCATCCGACTACTGGCCCGTACAGCATCGCTTGACGATAATATGATCTTACATGATCCAAACCATTAAAACCAAATTTTTAGAACCATAAAATACTAGCTCGGTCACCCATCCAGCTTGACATTGATGATCTGACGCGCCACAACTGTGAAATGAATCGTACAAACAACGGACAGTTTCCTAGGCAACAGATTTCCTCCCTCGTTTACTAAATTCTCTGCAAACTTGGTTGTAATATAGGAAGGAAATCTGAAGACTTATCTCGCTTCACTTAAGATAATTTAATTGATTAAAATTTGTGCCAAGCAAACTAACTATTTCTTCATTAAAACTAAATAGCTTATTAAACAAAAAAAAAAAAACTTATTAAACATTTTAAATAATTAGTATTATGGAAATTTTATTAACAGTTAATTATAAAATTGTTTCCAATTATGGTAATTAGTATATAAAATCGTTTAATTAAATTAAATAATGTATTAAAAACTTTAATTACATTTACTCATTAACACCTAAAAAAAATACTTTAATACTTTATTTATTTTAAAATAATATATTTTATTATTAAATACATTTGGATATTTGCCAGAATATTTTATTCATTTGTTGTATATTGAAATTAATGACTTGAATTCATTAGTAATGTTTATTTCTTTTATGATTTATTTATATCAAATGTAAAAATTGCTAATGTGGGGCTTGGTGATCAGTCATTATGAAATTGTGTTATTATGCCCCCCCCCCCTTTTCACGTAAAGCTAAAATCAATAAACATGAATAAAACAAAAATTACTAACATTATGATAATATATTTTACATTAATACCATTACAGCCTTTAGCTATAGCAATATGTACATACCCTCAATAGCAGGTAATACGGATCTACAGTCCACATACCTGGAAGTTACATAATTTTTGCTCATTTCCACTTCCGATTAAAATTAAAAAAAAAAAATAGTACAAAAAACAAAAGTTAGTATCCAATATTTAAAGCACTGTATATATACAGTAGATACGTCAATGGAAAATCTGCATAAAAATGTTATATTGTAAAAATAAAAAGAGGGTGCAAAGTTATGCTACTCTGATTTTTTTTAGAGTCCAGGAGCTATTTTTAAAATCTTGCTGAAAGTACAGAGAGAGAGGCGTACCTTTTTTATAAAAAGGGGAGTGGGTTCAAATCTCTGCAAAACTTTTTAACAATACTTCCAAGCTTCTAAAAATCTGAAATCTAAAGTAATATAACTTGATGTCACTTGAATATCAAAAATATTTCATGCAGGTAGTCTATTATTGTTTTCATGTGGCCAAATGTACACCTCTGTACAGTATACACGTTACTCCTGCTTTGTTATTACAGGTTATCACGCAGTTTATAGTATAGTATTAGTGAACTTGAACTTTTTCGAAATTGCTAATAAACTGGATTAATTTTAATGATACCAATAATGTAAAAAACAAATGTAAATTTTTTGGACCATCAGCTTCAGAAATTTAGCCAGGAATAACATTCATCGTGTCCCGAGGTGTACACCTTTGGACACCACAAACTTTATTCTACTTTTTAGGTGTTACCACAACGTCTATAGAGACGTGGTGAACCAAATCTTCTAAACTTTAAGCTAGCCCTAAACTTTAAACTTTTAAAATGGGTACACCGGGGGCTCTTCTTAACAATTTCCTAAATTGCAAATCTGCATCTATTGAAGCTGCAGCTCTATATAGCAAGTGTGGCAGAAGTAAAGGTGCGAGTATGTCGAGCGGGGTTAGAAATTCGCACTTGCTTCAATGTCATATGTAAGCCATGTTTTCGTGAAAAAATTGCGGTGGAATTTAATCACTGCGGGAGAGCAATTTTTTCACGACAACATGGCCGCCATATGATATTGAAGCAAATGCGCTTTCCTTGCCAAGCCCCGCTCGACATCGCTCCATAGAAAAGCACCTTATAGTTCACTCTGTCCAAAAATAGGCTGATAAATAAAATAATTTAATAAAGGCCAAAGTTGTATCATTTTAAATAATTATTAAAGTGGTTAATTTTAAAAATGTTAAATTTAATCTATAAATGAAAGTGATACAGTTACATATCATTCATTCTGCACTGTTCTAGAATCGTTCTTAGTATACCCTGCCTAAAGTTTCGAGAGTGCTTGAGATCTTGAGCGAGTAAGGTCCATCAATCAAGCTTTGTGTTTTTGTCGCCGCTGCTGATCGAAACTCTAGACATCTGCTCCCACTTACACAAACATCGCTCAATGTCAAATAAATACTGACAATCGATCGACGATTATCGAATCAAACTATCGATATTAATGTTATATTAAGAATGTTAAGGATTAATGTCAGTTGATTGAGATATCAAAATTAGTCTATAGATCTAGGATTATCGAATCAAACTATCGATATTAATGTTATATTAAGAATGTTAAGGATTAATGTCAGTTGATTGAGATATCGAAATTAGCCTATAGATCTAGGATTATCGAATCAAACTATCGATATTAATGTTATTTTAAGAATATTAAAGATTTATCTTAGTTGTGATACGCGTATAACGGAGTCTTCCCCCATTTAAAATTATCAGTTTTGAGATATTTGAGGTAGAAGTTTAACATGAAGCCTTATGGACGAAAACTATAAATGGAGCTGTTGTGAGAAAATCACCCCCTTGTAGGCCGTGGCCACTATCCGTTCCCTACCTTATCCCTACCCAGTACCCCGCCGCGAGCTGTAAGCTCTTAGGGGTGTATCCTTGTAAATAAAAAAAAAAAAATAATAAAAAAAAAGCGAGAAAATTTTAAAACATGATTCTGGAATTTTCAAAATATATTTGATTCGATTCCTTCTTAAAAAAAATGCCCTTTGACTCGGAAGTAAAAAAAAAAAAAAAAAAATGTTTTATGCAGTAATATTATAATATTTTTTTTTTCTAAATTTCATTTTAAAATAAACTTTAATCATCATTAATATATTACATTGAAATATGGCTTATTTTAATATGAATGTTGGCTTCATTAATTAAATGGTCTTATGTTTTAACGTTTCAAATACACAAAACACTTGCCCCCAATGATGTATTCAAACGTTCGTATAGATAATATTGACTGTTTGAAGTTCTATACCAGACTCGGTATTTTTCAATTTATTTTTATACCGTGCTTATGCAAATGAACTTCCTCTTTTTCAATTAAACCTCCATATTGAATCAATATTATTTTATGATATCATCAAAGTTAAATCAAAAGGATCATTATTATATAAATTTATATGTAAAATGAACCATTTGAACAATATAATTTAAATTCATGTACTTGAAACGTAATATAATGTTAATTATGTACACTAATTAACATTATGAACATTCCACAGTGTGTGATTAAATAGACTTAAAAGTGATATTCAATAAAGTTAATTATTCAGTGTAATTAAGTAAGAAAATAGACTTTATTAGTAATGACTCATAAAACTGTTTAAACATTTAATTGTGACGTACTTTTTCCTCGCCTTACAACTGCAGAAATATAATTACTTGAAAACTACTGTAAAATAGTATAACTTGATACAAAAGGGCTATTTATACAGCTTTCAATTACACTTCGTAACAGCACGAACGCTACCCCTGCTCTATTTGTAGGCATTATCATGTAGTCTATACTATTTGAAGATGTGATAAATTTTAGCTTTTATCTAGCTGAAAAATTATTGCGTCTTCAACTCATCCTTTACACATCTAAACATAATAATTATTTACGTCTTTTTATCTCAAAAACACTTCTTATTTCTTCTTCGCGCAAAGTAAGGATAAAATTGAAATAATATTTCAAACATTTTATGCCCAAAAAGAGAAAACAAAACGTAATTTTTTCTGTTCTGCTTGGAAATTAAGCAAAATAGGAGAAAAATGACGATTAATAAATAAAATACGAAAATTATTTCAATTTGGGTGACCTTTTAAAAAATTGCAAATTTTCACTTCTTTGTCCCTTGAAACTGACTTTGTCCTGACAGGTTTTCCACACGGTTCCCTCAGTCTCACCTCAGTGAATGCTGGGACGCGTAACAGACCATGGCATCCGTTCCTTACCTTATTCCTACTCACTACTCATTACCCCGCCGCGAGCTGTAAAGGGGCATTCACAAAGTCTTAAGAAGGCCTCATTTAAGACTCGATATAATTTAAAGCTTGATTTTAGACGTGTTTTTTAGAATTTCTGGTCTTAAATTATTGAGCCTTAATTGTGGCCTTATAAGGCTTTGTGAATGCCCCTTGTAAGCTCTTAGGAGTGTATTCTTAAAAAAAAAAAAAAAAAAAAAAAATGCAGCTCCAACAAATCAGGCAGAAGTAACATTTGTATTTTTCCGAAGTGTACTGTATATTTTATAAAGTAGTCGAATAATAACATTAAAATTGTTAGAAATTGAAAAGAGAGAGAGAGAGAAACTTGTAGCTTTACAATCTTTAACACAATGTACTTTTGATTGGCCTAGTTCGAACATTCCCTCACAATCTATTTGCAATATAAGAAATTTGTTCTCCATTTCAAGTCGTATGTTTGCAGCGCCGCACTTGTCCTACATTTTTACAATTGTCGTAGTTGTGTCACAAAAACTGCTCATTTCTAAAGAAAAATATAAAACAGTTTTTTTTTTAAACCTCTAAGCTAAAACGTTATTATAAAACACATGTAATTTGTGTTAAAACAGGTCACGACTCTAAGATTTTTTTATTTTTCACACTTTAATTTTAAAATGTATTTCTTTTTATTTATATTAAGAATTTTATACGAGAAAGAATATAATATAAAAAGTAGAGCGGAAAATTTTTAACGTATTATATTGTTCTTATTTTTTAATTTTACATTTTACATGTGGCGTTTATAATGCAATATCACAATATTAGATGCAATTTTATTACATAATACTTTCACAGTGCAATGTAGTGTAAATTATAATTATTTTTCTTAATTGCATTTTCTAATTTATTATCTCAAATTAATTATGTATAGGGGAATTATATGACATTATGTACTGTATTAATTTTATTAATTTGCTTTTTTATATAAATTCCCATTTTTAATAATTTTGCTATATACAAAAAAGGGTAAAAAATATCTTGACATGATGTCAAGTAAATTCTGACGGTTTGAGGAATAAATGTATGTAAATGAAATGAAACCTTAATTAATATAATGTAATACCGAACAAATTGTAATTTTTAAAGTCAATTAAGTTTGGTAACAATATTATATAAATTTGTTCAAATCGTAAATTTTAACTAATTTTCAAAAATATATCAAATTCTTAACCCATTTTAGGACATTTGACAGTTTTTCATTTTGTTTATTTTTCAATTCATTAGCATCATATTTATAGGAATTTTTTTAATATATTCAAATTTTGTGACGGCTATTAATTTTTGTTACTTTTCGACTGTAAATAATATTCATTTAACTTATATTATAACTATTACATGTTATTTATATTTTAAATTTCATCCTGAAAACTAAATTTGAATATGTATATATATATATAGATTTGCGATATGTGGTAAGTGCAAGTGACATTCTTTCAGTGTAACATGCAAGATAAATATTAATTAAGAATGACACTTGGTTATAACTCGATCACGATGTGTCAAGCCAATTTCAAATATCTGGACACACAGAAAAGCTGTCAACAAATGAATTCTGTCACGTGTAGAGAACTGCTGGACTGTCATGTCTTTAATGTTGTAAAATATGATGGAAAATTTATTATAAACATTCCAGGAAAGGTCAAAAATGACTTTTTATACTTTAATCGTAGAGCAAAAGTAGAAATTTGATTTTAAATCGAGTAAAAATATGTAATTGTAAAATTTTAATGCTTAAGTCTAAAATAAGTTATTTCCTGATGTTAGAGAGGGAAAGAGAGAGAGAGAGAGAGAGAGAGAGAGAGAGAGAGAGAGAGAGAGAGAGAGAGAGAGAGAGAGAGAGAGAGAGAGAGAGAGAGAGAGAGAGAGAGAGAGAGAGAGAGAGAGAGAGAGAGAGAGAGACTTGATATAGTTGATATTGTATATTTATATGCTCATGTATAAACAGTATATTATTTAGTAGCATAAATTTATGTATAATATAGATGTAGTCGTATCTAATACATGGCATTATTCGCATTACAAATTATAATTAAAACATAATTTAACATGATGTATAATAAAATTATTTAAACAGTATTCCCCGTAAAGGAGTTCACAAAATACGGTTAAATGTAAATATAAACATCATATCAGTGTATGAATTTCAAGGCCCAACTTTATCAGATCTTTTGCAGCAAGCATTATCGGTATATGCCCAAGTGATTTTTAATTATTAAATTTTAGCATAATAATTCCTTATAATATACAGTATAATAAAGCATAATTATTATGCTTCAAAGTATATGTAAACAATTTGAGGTCTAAATTTTCAACTTTCATTTCCCTTTTGTTTATTTTAATTTAACGCTCCGATTCACTAAGAATCAAATTATTATTTTAACTAAAAAATATTGACCCTTAAAACAAAAGTTGTTTTTATACAAATAAGTTAACTTTTGTTCTTTAAACATTTTCCTTATTTTTTCCTTATATAGAGCTAATTTAATTAAAGGTCGTGGCCACATGGATCATAAACAAGATTGGGTTATGTAAATGAAAAAAGAAGACTATTTTACTTGACAGGTACCCTCTTACACAGAAATACTGAACCTTGGGGCTATACATAATGAGAAATTCTATTTTGAAAAATATTATACTATTACAAAATAGTAAAGCAGTTCGATCTTGTCATAAGATAAAGAATTTATTTATGACGGATCTTCCACCATACGTCACAAAAATATGACGTTATGACGTCACGTGAATGTAGGCAAAAAGCACCTATTCTAACATAGTAGTAGCATACCAAAAACTATTTATTTTCTGCGATATGACAATCGTGTTAATTTTGACAATTATTTTATTTGATAGATTGAAATGTCAAGTAAACGGAAAAAAAAATACAATATTTGCCAATGATATCTGTGAAAAATACAATAAATCATTAAATAAAATGTAAATAGACTCCAAATTTCACGTCAATAATGATCATTTTAGGACACTTATGCATTGATTGACCCTAAGATTCGTCAAAAAAATCAGCTAATCACCGACCATTGCTTTCCCCGCGGAACACAACAACAAAAAATAATGATAAAGAAGCTAGGTATAATAAAAAAAAATGTATATGTTCAAGTTATGTATATTTATTTCTTACGTATTATATATTATTATTAAAAAAGAATAAAAATATGTTAAATTAGGAGGAATAAATCAAGTGATTCCAGTTCCCTCTCAGTACCTACTGCTGAATGTAAACAACAACAAAGCCAAGCAAACGCTATATACTTTTCTGACAACAATAGTATAAACTTAATTATGAAACACTGAATTTAAATTATTTATATTTCAAATTTATGTTATATGATGTATTCTCAGGATTTAATTCTTATGTTTCAAATATTTATTTCTTAATTAATGTTTTTCCTCTAAAATAATTTAAAGATAAGGATCTTAACTCATGTAAAAGCATGATCATTTGTGTAAATTGGGTCCATTTTGGACTTGAAAATACAGAAAATTGAACTTTCTATTTTTCTCTGCAATTATTATGTACTTTTTTTTATATTTAGGAATTTTCTGAACCAAATTTTGTATTTCTGAATGTAAATTGTCTGAATGTTTTCTATTATGACAAAATCCAACTCTGTATTTTAAAAATTGATGGGAAAAGAAAGTTTGAAACTTTGAACTTTTGAAGGCCTTGTATAGTTCACAGTTCAAATGACAAAAGTCATTAAAAAAAATTAAAAACAATATTTTTATTTTTCAAAAATTTCATGTAATAAAAATATTTCATTAATAAAAAAATAATCCAATCATAAATATAGAATGATACGCAGTGAATCCATTTGATAATCCATTATTTAAAGCTGGAATTTGCAGTCTTCAATATCTGCATGCACATTCATTTATGTTGGTATGAATTAAGCACGCTACTGCGGCTAAATTTAGTTCTGTTGATAAGGCGGGAGTATAGTCAGCCGCGAGAGTAATGCATAATTAATAGCAAGCTCAATATTAGCCTGCATACGTAAATAGTTAAAGCTGGCCACTGCATGCTATCTGTGAGTTTTTACTACGGTGGAGCACATTCCAAAAATATTATGTAGATTTTTTGTTATGTCTATAGGAAAGGGAAAATGTATGTTTATTTATTTGTTGAATCCAATATAGTTTATAGTACAGTATTTCACAGTAAAAATACAGTAAATACTGTTTTCTTGCATAATTAAATTCAATTTTTGATTGCAATTTTTTTCGTGATAAAATATTATAGGAAATTAAAAATTTATTATTTTCTATTTAAAAAAATAGTGTAATAGGAAATACAATTTGTTAAAAATTGTATAGATACACCTCGTGTTATCTCGAATGTTTCTAATATATTTTTCGGATATTTTCACATGTATATTAACTTTTTATGTATAAATATTTTAATATAATGGGATCCTTCTCGAAATTACAAATCTGAGTCTATTTGTATTTTGAGGCTTCATCAATTTACGTTAAGGTAACTTTCGTGATGTCTAAAACAACCCTTTATTGCTAAATTAAAAAAATCGCGTATTTCTTATTGCTAATACAGTCATATACAAGCGAGAATTTTCACCTGAAAATTTTTGGAAATGACAATTTTTTTTCTACTGATTTCCACTTCCGATTGCTGGCTTACTAAAACGAAATAAAAATAAAACTATGGAAATATGAAATTGTGGAAACTATGGAATTTCACTTCTGGAAAATTTCAGGCGTAGATTTTCGCTTATTTGACTGTATGTTGTTATGTTTTTAAGTGCACCGAAGTCTTTCTGTTTTATAATTAAAGAACTCCTTTGTCAATTCAAATTTTCATGATTCTTTGATTAGTAATAATCATTAAAATTTTTATGTCTCCTATGTGTGATTTTGTTCGACCTTTACGTCGAACGCGTCTGGGGGTTGACAAAGCACAACAGTCCCCCAGGTGTGAGTTCTTTGATCCTCTTTGTGGTCCGTAATCTGATCATTCACCGGACGGAAGCTAATGGAAAATCATTTCCACGGGGTATTTCACTTGATTTTAGAAATCGACAGAGAATAGAAAAAATATGAGAAATATTTTCAATCGTTTTTATGTTATTTATAAATAACATAATTTATGTTTGTTTATGTTTTTGTTATGATTCATTTGACTTGTTATATGTTGTATGGCCTATAAATATATTTAATGTACTTATTTTAACTGCATTTTCTTATTTATTTCAGTAAAATAAATTAAAAACATTGATCCTTTAAACAACCTGAGTTAAAATAAATGTCATATTTTATTCACTTGTAACGTCTCTTTTTGTCTCCTATTTTATACGAGAAAAAAAGGAGAGATAAAGACGAGATTACGTCTCTATTCCTCTTATTGAGTATGAAATGTTAAAAGTATTGTTTCCATATTATACTCATTTTTGATCGAAGAAGAAATAAGATGTGTTTTTAAGGTAAAAAGACGTAAGAATATTAGGTTTAGACGTGTTGAGGATGAGTTGAAGATGTAATTTTTCAACTAGGCTGGCGTTATAACACAAAATTTACTATCTAATAATGTTAATTAGTATATATGCTTGAGTAATCGATATGCATTAAAAACATTTTTAAATGTAAAATTAATACACACAAACAAAACAAAACATTACAAAAAATATTGTTAAATTATAAAGAAATGCCTTTTCATTATGCAACCATTTCTACACAAATACATTGAACACGCGATTGCACATTATAAGTTTCAGTCATAAAAACGGGGGGCACAAAAAAACATACCAAATCGTTTTAATAATGCAAGTATGAACTGTAAGGAAAGTTTGGACAATTTATGATTTTTTTTATCGTACAATTTTGTTCCGACTATTTTTACCTTTTTAAAAAGTCCTTTTAGATGCCTACAAAATCATACAGTCGAATGATTCTCTCTTGTTATAAGATAAAAACTTTTTCTGGTCTTTTAGAAGTCTAAAAACTTTTACCTTTACTGGGTATTGAACCTTGAATATATAAATCACACTATATAGTGTAAATTGCAATAATATTGATACTACTGTAACCTTTACTATAAAAAGTTGACCCCATGGGGATTTGAACCTAGGATATAAATTTGACCCTAGGCTTGAACGTTCGTCATATAATAATATTGATAGACCTTTCTGTCCGTGTAAAAAGTTGACCCCGCTGGGATTTGAACCCACTCCCCCTCGGATGTAAATCAGGGATAGATATTGACATTGAGTGACGTCACACTTGCAGCAGCAGGTGGTACCGAGCGGCCCGGGCTCGAGCCTTGCTATGATCTTAAGGGTCATTATCGTATGATATTATATACAAGGTTGAGCTTTATTGACGGAAGGGATGTTAGAGATTAGCTAACTTTACCAGAATTATGCACTTAGTAATTGTTATTGCATCTAAAAGATTTAAGACTTTAAATATAATATTGATAATCGTAAAATTATTAAAGCTGTTGATTTAAAATAAATACAGTATAAAAATGTTTTGTTATTGAAAAAATCACTATAATCCTACATAATATTAATTAATAAATAGAGTTCTTTATATGTAAATATCACAAGTTATTCATAATAAATACACCCATATCATATGACTATAATTATGTGATAATATAACGATAAAACTAATTTGGGCAACACAATATAATATTAATTATTATAATAGATATAATTTATAGATTTATATTATATAGATTTGTTTTAATCTTTGCATGTCTTCAAAACATTTTAATTTAATTATGTAAAAAATAACGTTTTTAATCATTGTTTTCAGCTTCTTAAGTTAATAATTTTAAATATTCAAGTCTAATAAATTTTTCTCATAAACGCAAATAAATTACTACTTCAAAGCCTCGCTGTTGAATACCTGTATAATATTATACATTATTAAAGCTGTTTATGAATTAACTTTAAGATAGCTAACTGAAAATGTAAATGAAAACGACATAGTTAGATGTTTTTTAGAGCCATAAGATGTAAATAGAACTTTGTGTAAAAATTGCAATTTCTCTTTTTAAATCCTCCAAAAACAAATCTACAAACAAAAAAAAACTTTAAAGCCGCATGATGGATATACAAAATTTTATATCTCCAATCTCCTGTAACTTTACCACATTAATTCCATAGCTTTACAATAATCTTTATGTATATAAAACCCCATTTTTTTTAAAAAATAAACAAATGATATCAAAGCGAGAATTTTTTTTTACTGTACTCATTTTACTAAACAAAAAGATTATTATGATGTTGGTTATGTTGATATTATTAAAAACATGAACATAATTTTAACTTAACACAATAAAAATAAAAGCATACGTCTGATAGAAGAAGAAGGGTTGGTCGAGTCTATATCGTTGCAACAACCGAAGAAAGAAGAACCCCGGGGCAGTAAACGTAGTGGTGTAAAGAGATCGATAAAACGAGCTGCATTCGGAATAATTCGGGAATAAGCTTCGGGTATTTCCGTGGTACTAACCTCCATCGTGTATCATGTGCTCTTTATCTCTCGCCGCTATCTACTTTCAAGAACCTCTCTCTTTTGTTGTGTCTTTGTCCAACGTCATGTACATTCTCTCTCTCTCTCTCTCTCTCTCTCTCTCTCTCTCTCTCTCTCTCTCTCTCTCTCTCTCTCTCTCTCTCTCTCTCTCTCTCTCTCTCTCCCTCTTTCTCTTTATTCCTACTTCTACTCATTTATCAATTTTATTTCCACTATATTTTTAATTTATTTATTTATTTTCTTCTCTTTATATTCATTTTCTCTCTCTCTCATATTACAGAATGAAATTTATTTAATCAGCTCAGTTTCTTTGATTCAATATATAGGGGTACTTCTATTCTTAAATTTTCAAACTCTCGTTGCTCTTTTTTTTTTTTTTGAAGATTGTTATTTTCAATAAAATTCTCTTGACATTTATATTATTTGTCGTATATATAACTGATTATTATTAAACATAGGGGACTAAAAAGGAAAGTATTTACACTGCTGTATTTATATACCTATTGTTTTTTTGTCCTGTATCAACATTGTCTTTTTATCTAACTTTTTATCTTTCTTTTCTCTGGTGTTTAGGCAAACATTTTTAAACTAAATAAATAGTAATTTTCTTTCAACCTTATACCACAAATTATACATTCTTTAAGCGTAAAACTGTCCTAAAAAAAACAACCTTAACTAATAATAAATATAAATCTTACATATTCATGATGGTAAGATGAAAAATATTTCAAAGTACAATATGAAGTATTATAGAGCTGTGGAATGAACATAAGAGTAATTTAGGTATTCATAGAACTTTTAATTGCAATGGTTCTTAATTCTATTTTGCACCAAATTTGTAAATTACTTGATATTTATTTCATATTTTTACATTTTATAAGTCTATTAATTGCAAAAACCTCTACGAAACATTTCAAGAAAGTTCTGTAAAATTATAAGATAAAAAGCCTTGATGGGAAAAATTGAAGTATAGGTTTTTGCAACTAATATTTTATGATAATTATGATTATATGAGGATGCAATTACGTATTTTTAATGAACAAATATATACGTCAAAATATCAATAAATTTTTATAAGTTTGGGATGAAATTTATCAACTAGGTTGTCTTATAAATCCATTTACACTTTATTACTTTACATATTTGTAGCCCTACTTTCAAAGAGTGTCCATAAAACATAAGTTTAAATTGATCAAAAAAATTTCAATTTTGTTTAGTACCTCCACTTTCTTGGAAGATAAACTATTTCAATCTTCCCCCATCCTGTCATCCCCCCTCTTATCCTCCCTTGTTGATAAAACTTTCCCCTTGCTACCTTTCTTTCACTGACTACAATATAAAAAAAAAAACTCTCGCTTCCAACTAGGTCGTGGAGTAATTTAAAATTTTCATCCTCGCTTCAAAAAAATTTCCTTTAATAATAAAAAAAAAAAATTGCTCGAATAACATGATGCAGCTACTGATATTTACATGTGACTGCAACATACTGAATGTAAATAAGACTCATTTGAGGTTGACAGTTTTCAATGATGGAGGAAATGTAACAGAGTGCTTTGATGATACAATAGAACAATGGCCTTGTTTTAAAACTATGGTATAAAAGAAGATCAATTTTCTTAGTAGGATTTTAATACGGTTGAAGTAAAATGAAAAAAAGTGTATGTCTATTGTTAGGTAAAGCCTGTAAGGGCACATTTCAATTGAATAAATCTTGACCTTTTTTAAAATCTGTTACTGTTTTAAACTAATTATATTGGTAATTTACGGCAAAATATAATAACATATCATTAAAAACTCCTTTTTGAGTTTAATAATAAATTTTAATTCCGATTTTGTTCTGTATAATTTTCTTAAACACACAAAATTCATTACCTATTTTAATATTTTTGTGTGTAAATTATTTTGATCATATTGTTGGCTTTAATATTATATTATATTTAATTATAACACATTTAATCATTATCAAGTTCAACCTTAAGACAAATTGGTGATGTAGTCTGAGTGTGAGTGTTATCCTCAACCCCTCAAAATTAAAAATCTGTGGGAGGTACGTTTGACCGGGTCTCGTCAGATCACCGAACTCAAACAACGCCGATTGTGGTTAGTAGTTGGATGATTTTTAATAAAAATCACGTTTCCCATACCATACGATATACCTGAAAAATATTAATATTATAAAGTTCATGTCACTAAAAAAGCAACTTATACGATAATAGTATTGCATGAACAATGTAGCATGTCAGTATTATATTATATCCTCAATTTAATGTAAGTTTTACCTAATTTCGTGACATTTAATCTTTAAATAAATAACTATCGACGAGATTTTATTGGACTAAAATACAGCAACTGTTTAAAGTTCGTTCTATGTTAATGCATGTTACCCATATTTACTATATTTAGTCTATTGTTAAAAATGTCATGGGATACACGGAATCTCTATGGTTTATATTTGTCCTTTCACTAAGTTTTTATGTATTTTGTAATGTATTGTATTTTTTATAATACTTAGTTAATACATAATGCCACTGAGGGCAGCACTATCGTATTTGTCACTATATCTCAAGAATGATAGTATTCATTAAATATAAATTACAAGAATAATGTTTTGGCTGTGGCTTACTGTCCGCCATTTTTGAAAGCCCCAGTAAAGTATGTTAATTGTTGTGCAGGCTTGCAGCAATTGTTGCATACTATTAAGGGGCTAAAAGAATTATTTTGATTCAGATTTTGATGATGATTCATTTTTGGATTTTATTTTATTTTATTTTTTTGTTTCAATAACTGTCTAATTGTGTATTAATTATTAATTTTTACTATAAAATATTATGTGCATAAGTTATCAAATTGTCCATTTTCTCTCCATTTGTAGCCATATGTGTAGGTGCATGCACTAGATGCTGAAATGTAGACTCAATACACCGCAATCATCCATATTATCAATAATACTCTTTATTCAGTGTTTACAGTTGTCCCGTAAAAAAATTGAAGGAATTACAACGTGTTTTGACGTAAAAAATAAAATTACGTAAGATAACACAATATAATTATATTAACATAAGAAAATATAATGTAGAAAAAATTAAAATATTATATAAAAAATGCTATAGTATTTTTTTATGGTTACATGGTGTGATATCATATCCACTAAAACCACAAACATGGGTTTAACATATTGACGTAATTCTATACATAGGATTATCGTAGTAAGCAATAACTCAGAGGGGTGAAAAATGGACAAAAAAAGCTGAACTAATTGTTGTTTTTTTAATCAGATAGAAAACGCATGTCGCATAGTTATGAAGATGTAATGATAACTGGCATGCGATCGAACGACATACAGACTGGTTATATGGAAGCTCACAACAGGTTTCACCAAGTGGTCAACATTTTACTATGAGTCAGAATATAGTGTGTATCTTAAGTTTAAGGAGCAAGCAATTAAACTCTATAAAACCAAATAAAAATATTACATCTTCAAATCGTCCTTTACACATCTAAACCTTGTTTATATAGAATCTTGTTATGTAATTTTATCTCAAAAATACATTATTTCTTTTTCGCGCAAATTTAGGATGAAATTAATTTAATATTTAAAAAAATTTCATGCTAAAGAAAAAAGTAAAAAAACTCTTTTTTCTCTTATTTTTTCTCGGAAATTCTACAAAATAGGAGGGGAAAGAAAAAGAAGGATGTTAAAATTGAATAAAATATGAAATTTATTTGTATATTTGCACACCAAGAGTTATATCTATCTAACTTTAAAGCTTTGCAGCTACCAAAATACAAGGACATGTAAAATTGCAATGTTGAAAGCGGTAGAAAAAGCACCCAGTCTATCCCTGTAAAGTTGAAGTTAACCACAACTTCATTGTCTGCTTCATACTATATCAAGGGTAAGGTTCATGCTATTCCCCAGTGTGCAATTCATGTCTATGTGATTTAAATTATATTCGTTTTATAATTGTAAAAATGTGGTATTTTTAATACTTTTATTTGTTAATAAATTATATAAATGATTGCTACACTATTATATGGATAGCAGGTGCCTCCAAAGAAAGAAATTTATCAATAAAAGCTAAGCAACAATATACATTAATCTAATATCTTGGCTATTTTTATTAAATTATTATAGAATTTGATGAAATAATTAATAATAAAGAAAGAAACATATTGAGACTATATGACATAATAAAATTTATGTTTTAGCTTATTAAATGGCATAGAGACGGCGATAAAAGTCTATACAATAAGAAAGTTTTAATGCAAGTTGTCACTGAATTTTCTTGTATCAAAAACTGCATGTCATAATAAATATATTAAAATTTAAAAAACAATGCAATTTTGAAATGAGATTTTCAGTTTTCTCAAAACAAATAAAATTATTATAAAGGTTATTTTCCAATAAAATTACATTCGAATATGAACCTTATGTTATTTTTAAAGAACACAAATAGCCCTAGACAATAAACAGAGCTGCTGAATGTTATCATAGTTGGAGAAGTGCCAGACTTTTGTGATCTCATCACAAGACGCCCAAACAATTTGCTGAGAGGCTTGCTAAGACATCACAATAACTTTCCGTCTGTGAGAATCAATTGAGACTTTCTTTGTTTTAGTCGTCTGGTGAGATTTGTTGTTGAAATTTAACGCAATTTGGACCCTAGTTGAAATAAATTTCATCTCATATTCACTTCTAGCATCTCTCCTCGTCCTTTTTCCTCCTATTTTGCAACTTTTTTGAGGGAAAAAGACTAGATTACATCTTTTTTCCTCTTATTGAATATAAGTACAATATTGAACAGTATTGTGAGTACTTGGATGGGTGACCGTTTCAAGTAAAAAATACGCTGCTCCCTTCCTGGGGTAAATTCGTCTCGCTTTCCACCCAGTGTAGTGATGCACTTGTGTGTGGTTCCCCAGGCTTTGGATATCACTTTAGTCCATTGAGAAAAAGTAGAGGTGTCCGTCCTGACTGAGGTTTTCCACGGTTCCCTCAGTCTTACCTCAGTGAATGCTGGGACGCGTAACAGGCCGTGGCCACCATCCGTTCCCTACCTTATCCCTACACATCACCCCGCCGCGAGCTGTAAGCTCTTTTAATAGGGGTGTATCCTTGTACAAAAAAAAAAAAAAATGAAATATTGTCTTCATTTCATCCTCAATTTAAGGGAGGAAGAAATATGTTGTGTTTTTGAGGTAAAAATACGTAAAAAGATTAGGTTTAGTTTTGTACAGGATGAGTTGAAGACGTAATTGTTCATTTAGAAGGAAATCTTAAATATGTCAAAACCTGCTCTTTTAGAGTTGAGTTATTTTATTTAAAAGATACATTTAATTTAATTCTTACTAAAAATCAGAAGATTTAATTTTTATATTTTATCCCACATTATTAATATATTATATATATATATATATATATATATATATATATATATATATATATATATATATATATATATGGGAGGTGTGGCGCAGTGCGCTTGACCGGGTCTCGTCAGATCACCGAAGTCAAGCAACGCCGCGCGTGGTTAGTAGTTGGATGGGTGACCATTTTGAACAAAAACCACGTTTCCCACCCAGGGGTAAAACATTGCGCTTTTCCACTATGTGGTTCCCCTGGCTTTGGACCATTGCACTTCCGGTTCATTGACAAAAGCTGTAGCGTCCATCCTGGCTGAGGTTTCCACGTTTCCCTCAGCCGCAGGCAAATGCCGGGATGGATTTGCAAGGCCGTGGCCGCCCTCGTTCCAGAAGAGCCCGCGAAACGCTCAAGTTAGGGTTTCGGAAGGTTCGGGGTTTCAAAGTAGTGTGTAATTAGTAAATAGAAGTACCCAATAGGGTTTGATTAAAAAAAACTATATATATATCAGGGGCGGCTCGTGACCCTTTTCTCTGGGGGTGCTGTCCGACATGGGACCAGCAGAACATCAATGGGGTTTTTTTTTACCCCCCAGGCGCGATTTTTTTAAGGACACGCCCCTTTTATGGGTAAAATTATATGACAAAATCATATAATTATATAATAATACTCCCAACAAAGAAGCAGAAATTATATAAAAACAAAAAATTAATCATTTTATTTATAATTTGTTATGACACGCACTTAATTATGCAAGCGTATGACCCTTTTGAAATCGTGATTTAATGTTTCAAACTTAATAGATATAATTTCCAATTTTTAATTATATTTTTAATTCATAAGTCTTCACGTGTGTGGTAAGAAAAATATATAAAATATTGTTTTTAGCCTTTTTTTTTTAATAAAATAGTGTCAACCAAACTGCATTGTTAATATGTTAGTCTGTTTTTTTAATAAATATAATAAATAAATGATGAAACCTGAATGTCTGGTATAATTTTTACGCGATGTATATTATGAATCATGAAAATGTAATGCATACTTTTTTTAAGGTAGAGATAACACGCCCATTTTAATAAAAATCCCATTCATGAAAATTATAACAATAAAATGTTCTCCCCTACATCCCCTATCAGTAGCTAAAATATCAGATACAAATTCGAGCTAGTTTTCGAGTTATTAATTTTTAAAGTTGGCCAATTTTGCATGGAAGTTCCATTTCTCAATCTCCATGTCAAATTAGTCAAATTCAGAAATTAATAACTCGAAAACAGCTCATTTTCGCAAACCTGATATTTTAGCTACTGCATGATAGGTGATATAGAGGAGAAAATTTTATTTTTTTTTCATAATTTTCATAAATGGGATTTTTTTAACATTGGGTCACCTGATCCGTGTTATCTCTACCTTAACAGGATTATGATTATTTTTTCTTAAATAAATAAATACTAATAATAATGAAATAATGTTTGATAATGCAATTTTTTCTTATAAAAATTTCATTTGTTATTTTTTTATTAAATTTTGTCTTTAAAAATTTATATTAGATTCTGGTTGTCGCCTAATTTTGTACAAATTATATATTCTATGATCGATTTATTTGATGTTCAGTTCTGATGGGTGATTACGACACGTCAGTATAATTGGCTTGACCGCACATATGAGAGACCTCTCGAGCGGTATGACAGATCAAAGATCCCAATTTTTTATTATTGTTTTATTTATTTTTTTTTTTTAGCCATGCAATATTTCTTTGATTGCTCACGCATATTTGCTGCTAAATAATGTACTGCCGGTACACGCAAAACCGGGAAAATAAGCTATTTTTCTCATGGAGTAGTTAACGTTTTTTCTTATATTTTGTACTCACTCGTACACTTTTACAACTTGTTTTTGTTTTATTTTTATGTTTGAATTTTCACATTAATGGTATAAAATGCTTTAGTGAATAATTAATAAATCTAGCTCCCATGTATATATATCGACTTGTTCCTGGTATAAACTTATAATAATGCATGGTCGCGATTCACGAACGAATTATGTTATCCAGATTTCTCAATTAATTCGATCGACGTTTATTATAGTGTCATCGAGTTAGACTGGCGCTAACTGCGTGGTTATAAGTTAAGAATCCAGCTGTTTTTGCCGTTGTTCGAACGTGAGATCCCACGATTGTTTACATGCATGCACCACTTAATTTTCAAAAGACATCAAGTATTGGTTCTTTTGGTACAGACATATTTTTTATTAAAGTAAAATAAAAGTGCTGGTCTCCATTTCTTAGATGCTTCAATATATTTAGTCAATCTATGTTAGTATATTCACTGATGAATGTAATTAAAATTTTGTTAATCTGCTCAATGAAACCATATTACAGGAAATGTCTTAGAAGTGTTCAAGTTATTCCCGCATGTCAAATACCGCAAGCTCATTGGTTCTGTTGAACCAATGAGCTTGCGGGTACTGCCGACAGCACAGTCCCCGAGCGCTCCAAAATCACACGGCTTGGGTGGGTGTTGAAGAGGAGGAGAATGAGGGAGGGAGCACTGCATTCGGTACTGCTAGTAGTGGCAGTACCCTCCGCTAGACAGCGCTGAGGAAGTAAATTTACGCGGCAGCGGCAAAATTTTGATGATTTGAAATGTTAGAACTGATAAAAATTTGCTGGAAAGTTCAGAAAAATTATAGGATTATTTGATATTTCTAATTGTGTGTTTGTTCCCAAAATTTCTGGGGGGGCTGCAGTACCGCAGTACTATAGTACGAGCCGCCCCTGAATATATATATATATATATATATTATTTATTTTATCGTCTGAAAAATGACAATCGTAATTATAGTACATGATTTTGGCTTTTATTTCAAAATTCTAGTGAATCTAAACATAATCTAACTATGGAAATTATTTAAGAATTTAATTCGAGCTAATTAAAAACAGAATTACGGTGTTGGTGATTAAATAATAAATAATATGATTAATTATATTCTGGTATAATTTAATAAGGAGTTTAAAAAAACATGACAAAGAACCTAATTAACCTTTAAAAAATACTATTATTTCAATTCAATTCAAGCGTATAAATTTAAAGAAATCATGAATTAGAATGCATTACAAGAAACTATTAATGCATATAATTCAAGGCCGTATTATTGCTAATTAATATGATTGCAATTGTTCTACATTGTAAATAAGAAAGAACATTGTAAGTAATACATCATAATAATACAAGTTCTAACTTGTGTTGTTTTTGTTGCCGATAGCAACGTTGAATTTGCTCTAATTATTACTACTAGCAGTTGTATATTATTCACAATAACCTGTCATTGCAATCTGTTTTGTTAAAACAACACAACTCTCATTATTATTATATAGCAGCAAATGTAATTAAAAATTATAAAACAAAGATGTGTATTATAGCATAAGAATAATGAAAAAGTGTGTCATTAATTATAATTATAACAATGGTTGATAATTATGTAGTACGCAGAAAATTTTTTATTGAGAAGAGTCTAATTAATAAAAAAATATGTACTCAAATAATAAACCTACATAATGTAGGTATGCACTTATCAACCGAAGCATTCATGTATATAGATGAGTGCATATTAATCTTATAAGTTTATATATGCATATATAATGTTATAATATAATGAAATTTAATATATATTTAAACTGGTTGCATAGCCGTAATGCGTAGTTAAAATTTTTTCCACTTTTTTTTACACAGATTCTAAAATCAGTAGTAAAATTACTATTACTATTGTATTTTCCTGTTTATTAGATCAATTGAATTTACATTTTATATTATTATATTGCATTTTTTTAATTAAAAATTCTTTTAAATTCCTATACCAAATGTACACTCGTTTCCTCGGAAAATTTCACTTTGTGGCCTTGTTAATCATTATGACATGTAAGAATAACAGAGGAGTGATTGATAAAAAGACTACGAGTGGGAAATTTTCCAAGGCGTCAAGTATACTTTTTATTATAAACAATACTATATATATAATATATACATAATTATATTGATAATACAGAAGTTATTAACCTTTTTTTTCACATCTAAAATATCAACATGTATACGCACAATACTCCAGTTTTTATGGCTACCAGTGTACGTGAAAACTCATTTGAGTGGCGTTACAAGTAGGTCATGTTCAACGTTGTGTTCCGGTGCGGAACAACAAAGAACAAAGGAGAACAACAATGTGCGCAGTCAACACGGTACAGCCTATGTAATGTTTACATTCATTAGATTACATGTTAGTTTGATTAAACAATGTATTTAAGATTAATTTATCGTAGTAATCAATAATTGCATTCTAAATTATATATAATGTCATGCCATATAATTACTTATTAATTAGCTTTTTTAACATAATAAGCAAAGTATAATTTAAACCCTTATATATATACATTGCAGCTACGAAAATCTGAAAAAGCCAGCAAAAATTTAATACGAAAGGCAGTAATCCAAGTTTATATAATGTACAGGCTATTATTTGTTTCTTATGTACTTTTTGGTAAAATTTTAGTCTTAATGCCAGCATCGAAATGTTTACGAATAAAATTTTTTCTTTTTTTTTTTTTTTTTATAAAGCTTGCCCATATTGGCTTAGCAAAATTCACAGTTCAAGTTAAAATCAATAAAAAAATTAAATAATTTATTCATTATCATCACTCATCTGTACCAATTTTAATTACTTGCATTAATTTAAGTTATATTTTTTAACGTTTTTTTTTAATTGAGAAAAAAACTGTAATAAGCTAACGTAGTAAGTAATGTAAGTAAAAATTGCCAAGCAAGAAACAGCATGCATGAAATATTTTTTATTGCAGAAATGAATAGCAGGAACTAAATTATGTAACTCTTATTAATTTTTTCAGATTTTTTTAGAGGCCACGAAGTACTGCAAATAAATTACTCCAAGTTCATTTTCGAGCCTACGCCCATTTTAGATCGGATCATTTTAAAAGTGACGCCTCTCTCTCTCGCTCTCTCTCTCTCTCTCTCTCTCTCTCTCTCTCTCTCTCTCTCTCTCTCTCTCTCTCTCTCTCTCTCTTTTCTCTCTCTATTCAATATATATATTTTTTAAATAGCATCCGGGCTTTAAAAGATCTGAAAAAAAAACATAATTTGGTACTTCTCTTTTCATTTCTGGATTTAAAAAAATTCATGCAGGTTATCCAATTTAATTTGCCATCATCATATGGGTTTCACATGCGGGAAAAGCCCCTCCCCCCCTCTTCCTTTATAGTATACGACGCATCCAATTCTGGAGCTAATGTTTTAGTACAGTTCTTGTGTTACAGAGTAGAATCAAAGTGTTTATGATGTCTGCTAAAACAGAGACTACAAACAATTAGACGCCAAGTAGTAATGCAGTTTGGCACTAGAGGTAATAAAATATATGCAGTAAGACCGTGGCAAACAGCCAATCATATTGCAGGAATGACCTCACAACAGCCAATCAAATTTAAAAGTTCAAATAGGGTCAAGAAAATTCGGAGCATTGATAAAACCTTGAGTTTTTATTATTTTTGGCAATTGCTTCAGTTTGTTAGAGGATGAAAAATATTGTGATGTATCGGAGAAGCTTTGATTCTATCTCTACTGACTTATGGATGTTAAAGTGAATGTTCTTATTTTATCTTTTTGAAAATAAATTAGTTGTACATTGCTTGTATTATTAATTTCTTTTAAATTTATAACGTTTTAAAAAATCTTGAAACTTGAATTCTTTGAGCTTTTTTTTTTTTTTTTTTTTTTTTTTTAGATATTGTCTGACCAGTTTTTTGAAAATTGAGATAGAAGTTTAACATGGGACCTTATGGAAACCGAAACTGGAGCTGTTGTGAGAAAACTACCTTTTTGAATTTACTTAAACCATAAGCGATTAATTGTATGTTTCAATACATTCTCAATTTTTTAATATTTATTTCATTTGATTTATTCCTTTTTTTTTCACTCCGAAGTGCATGAGTTGTGCTAGTAATTTTAAAATTTAATTCATACATATTTATTATTTAATTTTGTCATCTAAAGTATTCTGTATTGTATGATATTTCAACAGCAGCTGTCCCAAGCTCCCAAAAATATATTATTTTTCCCCCAGGGAAGATCTCACAACAACAATTCATGGTTTCCCCCAATTTTCTTTTGAAAAGACATTTCTAAGGAAATAAATTTGAATAAAGTTGTTTAAAAACTTGTTTGAAATATAAAATATTTATCAAAAACATCTCTACAGTATATTAAATGTTATATTTATACGACATTGATGTCCTACATAGTTATGGTAACGCAATAAAGATACTTGCATACAATTTCAATCACGATATCTATATATTTTTGTAAAAGTCATAATCATAATATATGCAAAATAATTAAGATAGCTAATTCTTGGTTTTTACGTCTAAATCTGCTCAAATTTATTTCACATAATATTCTAAAATATTATTGTTTTGTTTGAAATAAATAAGCAAGAATTAAAATTATACCAAGCCGTTAGAGAATATTGTTATAAGTGTAATAAACCAGTGATTTCAGAAGTTTATTTTAGGGCACCCAACCTTATAAATAATAAAATAGTTATAAAATATATAAATTAATTATTTTGCATAGAAGTAGTCATAGTAGAAGGTTCAGTAGCCAGTTCAATAGACTCATGACGATGAGCTGATTTCATTAAACTGGCTACTGAACCTTCTACGATGATTTTTTCCAAGGAAAATAATACCCTAATAACTGTCACTAGATGATAGAGATATCATCACAGCTCACACAACCGTTATCTCATTTGGACCACAGAGATATCTTTAAATATGTCACCGACATGACAAAGTATCTGTCAGAATTCTTTCCCGACTGTCGAACAGAGAGAAAATGTAGAAATTACATCGGAAGACATCAATAAATTATAACGACTATAGGAAACCATCATTCTTTCAATATCGTAACATAAAAACAAATCATTTTTACTCAGGAAGTAAATGGGAAAAAATAGTTACATGGGGTCGTCGTTTTGAATCATGTAAAAATTTAGTGGATATTTTTAACATTTGTAATCTAACTTATGAATATGAAACAAAGGCACTTTGGTATTTTAAGAAACTGAAGCAATCAATAATGGGCACAGTTCACGAAGCATTTAGCCAGGTTTCTAACCACGTTTAACTAGGTGGTTTAACACTTAAAACATGTATAGTTAAACGTGGTTAAGCTAAACAAGGTTAGAAACCTGGCTTCGTGAATTGCACCCAAAATACATAAGTTTATATATTACTAAATTTTATTTTTGTATTTCTATTATTTTGATAAAGTTAATACTGGATTAATGTGCTATTTCAACAGTATATATATTTTTTTGCAATATGTAAATACAATTTTGTTTGGTTATTATAAAAAAGTGCATTAATTTTACTTCAAGGGTAATTTTTAAAATAACAATAAAATAATAAAGCTCTTACGTCAAACTGAATTTTGAAAAGTTACTGTGAATATTTTTTTTTTAAATTTATAATATTTGCATTAAATATAAATAATATAGATTAAATAGCAGATAATAATACATCCACTCTATATAATAAAAATCTATTGTTATATAATGTCTTTACTGGGTATTGCAGCAACTACGGATTTATTGCAAGATAAATATAAATTTTATCTTCAATTAATATTATCATACCTCGAGACTCATAAAAAATAAACTTGTCATATTCTTTTAATATTTAATATATATCAGTTTGTAGCTTATAGAATGAAACACTTCTATAGTAAGAAATGATCCAAATATTAATATTGTGTCTATTTATTCTTTAGTAGCTGTCAAATGATGCTTCAAAGGAGAGAGGGAGGGAGAGAGAGAGAGAGAGAGAGAGAGAGAGAGAGAGAGAGAGAGAGAGAGAGAGAGAGAGAGAGAGATGATATTCGATTGTCGGCTTCTCATATCTGCGGTTGACACCTCCCCTCCATTATGATCGGCTTATGTGTTCACCAATATTGGGTTCACATTATCAATCTCTCTAACCGGCTCTTCATGATTTATTCGCTTCAACCCCTGAATTAATTTTTTATTTGACAAGCCATGGCACTAAGCGTGTAATATTTCACAACCAGAAATCGACATGTCCAATAGTCTGTATGATATAGGGGCTTTCTTATTTGAGGATTTTTTATTTATATTTTATTAAACTGAAAGTAAATTGTTTATATTTACATTACATAAAACGGACACTGCGAGTGAACTATTTGTGGATAATCCGGTTCTCAAGTTGTGTTCCAGTATTATTGAGTACAACATAAACGTTATTAAAAAAAAAAATGTAAAAAAGTTCTAGAGGATTTTAATTAACGGTGTTGAAATAAATTTCATATTTAGTCACTTTTAACGTGTCTTTTCTTCCGATTTTGCACCATTTCCGAGAAAAAAAGAAGGGGAAATGCAATATTTTATCTTGCTTTTCTTGAGCATAAAATGTTAAAAATATTAGGTGCGATTCACGAAGCAGTTAGCCAGGTTTCTAACCACGTTTAGCTTAACCACGTTTAACTAGGTGCATTTAACACGTAAAACAGGTGTAGTTAAACATGGTTAAGCCAAAAATGGTTAAAAACCTGGCTAACTGCTTCGTGAATCGCACCTAATATCTCCATTTCATCCTCATTTTGAGTGAATAGGAAATAAGACGTATTTTTGAGGTAAAAAAAATAGGTTTACAGTTAGACGTGTAAAGGATGAGTTGAAGGCATGATTTTTTAACTACAGTTTAAATAAGCAAGATATGTCATCATCTCATAATGTAAGTCAAATCAATATATTATATATATATATATATATATATATATATATATATATATATATATATATATATATATATATATATATATATATATATATATATATATATATATATATATATATATATATATATATATATATATATATATATATATATATATATATATATATTTATATATATATATATATATTTATATATATATATATATATATATATATATATATAAAAATGCGTGATACTATAACCACTCTTATGCTCATAGTATTATTTATATAAGGTTCATTTTTCCATTAAAAAATCGTGTAGTTTTCTGACTTGGATTTTTTAGGCGACGATGTATAAAATTTCACCACGCCTCTATAGAATGACAAGGCTTAAAAATAAAAACAAATACTTCGGGACATCATGAACTTTACCCTTGCTTTTTTTTGTGGACGTTTTGTCACGCAATCTATGGAGGTGTGGCGAACTTTTGTATACGTTTAATAGGTTCTTTTTATAACATTGTGTCTTCATAATATTTAAATATGCATAATAACATTATGTTTATCTATTTGAGTCAAATAAAGTTATAATAGAGCGTTCTAGTTATCCTGAACTGTACATAGAAGTTGCATCATAATTATTTTAGCCATTACCTTTTATATGTTGTACTAATAACGTTACTTCATAGTACAAAACATAATAAAAGCACTCATTTACAATTCAGAATGCATAAATGTGTTAAAAAGTTATGCAATTGTTGGTTATATCAAAGAAAGAGCTATAAAATTGTCGTTTTATGTGCCTTTTGTGCATGGCTACTTTAACACTTTAGGTCTGTTCGTATACCCTGCAGAATTGTGTTGGCTTCTCTGCATACAATTATGCACTAGAAATAATTTTGATCTGGTACACTGAACAATATCAGTAGGTTTACATAATGTTCTTGGATCCGTATTCGATGGATGCATTTTCAAAAAAAAAAACGTTTTCATCAACTGTTTACATGATAATTTTCAGTTCGTATTGAACGTTAAATACGCATTAAAACAAGCGTAGTGAATAATTAAAGCACATTGGATGAATACACATTAAATACTTGTTCACATGAGTCTTTAATACGGATCCGTTACATACGTGTTCGTCTAATATAAATAAATAAATAAATAGTATTTTATTTAGCAAAAAAGCTAATACAGACATGTTGTTAATACATCAATCATCAGAAGTCGTTTTCACATTAAATATTATACCAACATATTATTACAAAAACAAAATAACTTTATTAATATTAAATAATATCATTAATTCATTATCATAAAAATAAACAAAGTCTCCAAATATTAATAATATTTCTTTTTTAAGTACATAGATTTTATAACTTTTACACATTCACGCTTAAAATATTTAACATCATTATTCATTTTAATATTTCGAGGTAGTGTATTGTATAATTTAAACCCACTAACCAAAATTGATTTCTGAAAGAAATTTTTGTTTTGTTTCTCTAAATGCAAATTATTTGCAGTTCTTGTATTATATCCATGTAATTCATTATTATACGTAATGTTATTACACAAATAACTGGGAGCTTTTTTGTTGACGATCTTATGGACAAGGATAAGTACATTAACAGCAATTCTTTGTCTTATTGACATCCAACACAACACATTTAGCATATCATTTATTGGTGTTAATTTATGGCATCGCAGTATTACTCTCATAGCTTTATTTTGTAATTTTTGCAGCTGTTTTATATTTTCTTCAGTCGTGCTCCATAAGATGCTTGAACAGTACTCGAAATGGGGGGATATTATTGTTTTGTAGATTAGAATTTTAGTACATGGACTCAAATATTTTCCAATTCGTGCCAGATAGTTAATTTTACTTCCAATTTTTTTGCTTATATATGATACATGAGATTTAAAAGAAAGATGTGAGTCAATAACAATTCCCAGATATTTAATTTCATCAACAAATTCCAAGGGTTCACCATCAATTACAATATTATTTTTATTTTCATCATTTATCATTTTACTTTTTGCTGTGGAGGAGGGGCTAATAAAAATACATTTTGACTTCGTTACATTCAATTTTAGTTTGTTATATTTAATCCAAATATTCATGATATTAAGATTGCGATTTAAAACTTCACAGACCTCCTCGTATGTTTTCCCTGCTGCAGATATTAATGTATCATCGGCAAATAAATTGAAAAATACTCCATCCAATTGGTCAACAAGATCGTTTATGTACAAAATGAAAAGAAGGGGCCCCAAAACTGACCCTTGGGGGACACCTAGGTCATTAAGTAATTCACCTGATATTTTGTCATTAAATTTAGTTTTTTGTTTTCTATTTGTTAAGTAACTTTTAAGCAATTCTGTACTGTGTTGGCCGAAACCGTATTTAGTTAATTTACAAATTAAAATATCCCTATCAATAGTTTCAAATGCTCTTTTAAAATCAAGCATTACAGCTACTACAATATTATTTTCATTGCATTGTTTTCTCCAATTAGAGATAACCAACTGGACTGCAGTTTCACAGGAGTAACCTCTTCTAAACCCAGACTGATTTTCACATAATATATTATTACGTTCTACATAATCAAGGATTTGTTCATACAAAATTATTTCTAGCACTTTTTCACAAATAGGCAATAAATTAATGGGTCTAAAGTCTTGTGCTTCTTTCGGATCTTTTACTTTACCTATGGGAAGAACAATAGAGGTTTTTAATACCTCGGGAAATTTTCGAGTTTGAATTGTTAAATTAATAATTTGTAATAATTTTTCACCACAGACTTCAAATACATTACATAAAAAATTTTCTGATATATCGTCAGGGGAACTTTTGTTTTTATTTAACGAAAATACTTTCTTTTTCAATTTATTTATATCAATTTGCTGAAACTCGAAAATTTCTGTTGGTGCAAACATTATATCTTTTAATTTATTTTTATCCTCTGTCGTCACTGGAGGAATAGAACTTACAATATCTTTGACACTATTTACATAAAACTCATTAAATTTTTCTTCATCACTTGTTGCATTATTATTTTCGAAAATAATATTTTTAGCATCACTCACTTGTTTATTTTTACCCACTATTTTTTTCAATGTTTTCCACATAAGTTTGGAGTCATTTTTCACTGAGTCGACCTTGTTGTTATAATATTTTGTACGCTCACTATCTAATATTGCAACATACTTATTTCTTAATTGTTTTGCTTTGTTCCAATCTTCAGCACTACCTGATAATTTAGCCTTATTGTACATAAAATCTCTTTCATTTCTAGCTTTAATTACAATTTCATTGAACCAAGGCTCATTTTCTAACAATTTAGATAAAGATACAATTTTAGTAGGAACATTATCTTTAATACCATTAGTTGGATCAGACAACTCTTGTAAACTTACTGAATGTTTACGAAAAATACTTTTTTTTCTACACACATTGTGTTGTACCTATAAAATGAACAACAGCATTGACTTTTTTATTGCAGAAATGAATTGAATGAATTTTACAGCCAATTGATTGAATAAATGTATTGAATTGAATAAATGGCATCACATTATTACCCTGATTTTTTTTAGATAGAGGCCAGAAAGTATTGCTAAAAAATTTGCCGAGGTTGGATTTGAACTCATGCCCCTATATAATCCTTTCAAAATGATGCCTATTAACATTTCTCTCTATATTTTCAATATATTTTTTTAATAGTTGCCAGGCTCTAAAAAATATCATGAATAAAAAGAGTAGCATAACTTCTATTAATTTCATTTCTACAATAATAAATTCCATGCATTTTTTTTTTATTATTATTATTTATTTTGTCGTTATATATATTATATTAGCAATATTCTTCACCTGTGAATATTGTGGCAACAATGCTTTGTTTAACAGCTGATCGATCCTCTGTGTGCACGAACGCAGTGACATTTTACAAACAAGTGACGTGGATTTTCCCTTTTATCACTTTTAAAGAGAAGGCTATGTTTTTATACTTTTACTTTTCTCCATACAACATCTATTTATTTATGATATTTAATGTATATAATTATATGTTATTACGTTGTTATAATTTCTTAATAACCCGGATTTATATAATTAATTTTTCTACAATTTTCTTTGCATTATACTTCATATTATCCTATAAAGATATGGATAACAATTTGTTTTAAAAGCTTGTCTTAAATGAACTGTAAACAAATATGCTTGCAGGAAGTAAGAAAAAATATCACAAACAATAATTGTATCGTGTTTATAGCTGGCTTTTAATTTTATATAAGTAATAAAAAAGGAATTAAAACACGTAATGTGTCTTTAAAACACGAACGTTATTAACATTTAACTATCGTTATAAAAATTATCATAAATTTAATTATAATTCTTAGTAATTTTATAGGAGATATCGGTAAAGAAATTAGCATAGATTTTGTCTATAAATTTTAGAACGGTTTAGATTTTTTTACACGAGAATTTGCAAATTGCAATAATAGAATTGCACTAATAGGGGGCATTCATAAAAGCACTTTAACCCCCACTATAGCCTCGATTTTTATCCCTGGTGCTAAACATGGTGCTAAACTAAGAGCTAACCATGTTAAGCTCCTAGTTTAGCACCAGAGATAAAAATCAAGGCTAAAATGAGAGTTAAAGTGCTTTGTGAATGCCCCCCATTAGTGCAATTATATTATTGCAATTTGCAAATTCTCTTATACAAAATCAGATGCTAGTGCTAAAATTTATAATGTTGTTTTTTTAAACACCTCCTTAGAAATTACTATTTATGTGTCATAGATGACTTCAATTTAGAGTAGTGACGTCACACGATACCACGACTAACCATGGTATTTAGTGACATCACAGGCTACCCCGGTGACACAGACTATACTAGTGACGTCACACGGTACCCCGACTAACCACGGTATTTAGTGACGTCACAGGCTACCCCGGTGACACAGACTATACTTGATGACGTCACAGGCTACCCCGGTGACACAGACTATAATAGTGACGTCACACGGTACCCCGATTAACCACGGTATTTAGTGACGTCACAGGCTACCCCGGTGACACAGACTATAATAGTGACGTCACACGGTACCCCGATTAACCACGATATTTCCGTCACACGGTTGAGCAACCGCGATGATGAGTTGTTTGCGTGTTGGAGAGTAATCCCTCCCTTACTTGGGGGGTGGAGGGGAGGTAATATTGGTTTCAACAGGTCACAAGGTCACGGTGTACCCACCTGGGCAGAACAAATGAGACCACAGCGATGAGAAGATTAGTTTCAACAGGTTAATTTTGTGACATGATAAAATGAGAAATTATAACATCATAGACAGCGTATTTCATGTAACTGTTATATCAATAAATTCTATTTTGTCAATTTGATATCACTGATTGTTATCACATAATAATGTGACAATATAATTAACGACATTGCTTTTCCCCGGAGCGTGAATTTTTATGCTTTTATACAACATAATTATTCATATTATAAAAAACTGTATATATTACATAATAATATTATTCTAAAGCCTGTTCTGTTGTTTACAAATTTTCATTACATAATAAATAATTTTCTACTGCCGAGATACTCCAACGTAAGTAGCTTGTGTACAATATTTCCATTATAACATATTTTAAATCCAATGTAAGCAAAATTTAATGGAGAAAAGCTTAAGTCAAACTCTTGAATTTTTTTTAGGAACAAAACATATTAAATTCATAAGAAAATACCACTCTACCTATTTTAATAAAGAGAAACTAGTCAATAATGGGCAACAGTCGTGAAATTTTGTTGTTTTATATTTAGACAGAGGACATGTATTCTCAATTTTTTAAAGATATTTTGATCCCTCTAAAGGCGGATTCAGATAGCGGCAACGACAATGCGATGCAAAAGCTGTGAAATCCTTTGCAGCGAGCGAATTCACCGTTGCGGCGGCGTTAATTAACGATGCTCTTTTTCTAATCGACAAATATGGCTGTCAATGGATGTTAAAGCAAGTGCGCATCATTCGCATCGCGTCGCATGAAAAAATCGCCATGTGAATCCGCCTTAACTTCCTTAAAATTGTGTTGCAAAACGTTATGACGTCATAGTCATGCAAATTTAATATGCAAGCGTAAGGAAACACGTTGCATGACTATGACGTCACAGCGTCTTGATTTTAAGGGTGCATGTAAGGTTAAAAAAAATGTGAAAACAATATAAATCGAGGTCCCCTACTCAAATATGCAATAAAACAAAATTATGTCCATTATGACGAAAGTTAAATAATTACATGTATGAACTTGTGCCCTTTATAATCCTTATACTTTAATGTGCTTTTTGAACTCAATATAAAACTTTATTATCAGAAAATTTTTACAGACACTCAAATATTATTTTTGGTACCATGCACTCTAAAATTATAGCATATAAGAGAAAACTTTGTACAAGATCTTTTCTGTTTATCTCCAAATTTTATTTTTATGGTTGTAATATCAAGTTTTATTGCTTCAAACTTTGATATGGGAGAGGACCGAACCCAGTATCTTTTTACAGGCAATTCATAATATTATCTTAAAACTAGAGTGCTCCGTATTGTTGTATGTTAATTCTGGATAAATATATATGAGAGTGGGAACTCTGTTTTAATTATAAGTAATGTCAGTGATATTTATTAATTAAGTTTTAGTAAAACTAAGAAAATAAAGCAGGTACATCATCTTCTTGTTTAATATCTTATAATGAAAGTATTGAAGTGATAATTTTAATTAACAACAAATTAAATATTAATATAAATAATTTGCAAAGACGAAAATATTTTAATAATAAACGTTTAGCATGGTTTATTAGCTTTAAAATTCATACACAATACTCTATATTAAATTTAACTAGTAATTTGAGATTCTTGAATATTTTCGTAATATTATAATTAATATTTAATAATAATTAAATTTTGTATGAGTTTATTTTATCATTATTATATGTATGAAATAGCACAATTATAGGAAAAAATAATATTTATATATATTTAATATGTAAAGCAATTCCAATGATCAATGATGTTTTTAATTTGAGCAAAATAAATATATATTTTACTATATTATATTTGGGGGATATTCATAAAGCACTTTTACCCCCAATTCAGCCCCGATTTTTAATCCTGGTGCTAAACATGGTGCTAAGCTATGAGCTTAGCATGGTTAGCCCCTGGTTTAGTACCATGTTTAGCACCAGGGTTAAGAATCGGGGCTAAAGTGGGGGTCAAAGTGCTTTGTGAATGTCCCCCATTATATCTTAATAATTATGTGTTTATTGCTTTTTCTGTAAAAGCGTTACCTAATATTTCAAATCTATATACTTGGATAATTGAATGAAATCAATAAAATCAATAATAAATTATTTAGTTGGAAAATAGGGGGAAATTGAATTCATTACAACATAAAGTGCTATTAGTTTAACATGTAAATTTATTGTATTGATCAAGATCATATTGATCATTTCCATATAACAAGCACGACATTATTATATATTATAATATAGTCAAATATACATATTTTTACATAAATTATCTCTGGTATAAATAAATAATATATGTTCATTATATCAAGACTTCTACATATGTATTAGTCTTGCATTACATTATTTTATAAACTGTGCCTTCTTATACTATACTAAAATATTACCGTGTTCTAAATTTGTTATTTATCGCACAATTATTTAAATAAGTAAAATCAATTTGAATGCATTTATTTTTATTAATTAAACCATATTATAATTTCTAGCAGATATACTTGTGACTTAGGAAACCATGGAAACTTGAGTCAAAATGATCGCAATTTTTTTTTTTATATATTTTACGGTAGATTGAAAATGCAATGGTTTAAGGAAATAACAAATTTTAATGTCAATTTTGATCTTACTTCAAATTTCATTAATTAATGTTAACAATGAATCTTGCTGACCTTTTCATTGTTTAATATTTATCATCCATCAATGTCAGTTAGACGCCCACCAAACACCACGCTGCTGTTTTCTACAGGTAAATGTCAAACAGGTAAACTGTTCTCTGTAGAGCTCTAGGCGGCCTCTCGCTCTCTCTCTCTCTCTCTCTCTCTCTCTCTCTCTCTCTCTCTCTCTCTCTCTATCTCTCTCTCTCTCTCTCTCTCTCTCTCTCTCTCTCTCTCTCTCTCTCTCACTCTCTCACTCCCTCTCTGCATACAGTTGCTCACGTTCAAACACGAAGATAAATAACTCTCATCAACGTTTCAGTAAAAATTTGATGATAAGATTTGAATTTTAATGACACCTATTAGTTTGTATATTTTAAAAGACTTTACATAAATAAATCTAAAGGACAATAATCATCACTGCTTTGGTCACTTTATCCACTTTTGATACCAACCAACTCGATGACCTATCTACTTTGACCTTTGACCTATTGACTACAATATTTTCATTCATGTAAAATTATAAATTTTTCAATTAAATTCCCTGCTATAATAATATATTAAAATAATTCGTAAAATATTTGTTTCTTTTGTTATACATTTTAACATGGAAAGTTAATAATAATTATATTTGATACTTTAAATGGAAAATATAACATAAAAATACTATTTTAATATTTTGTTTGAATAATAATGGATTATAATATTCAATAGAAAAGCTTAAATTACACTTGAAACATTCAATTTTTGTTTCTATGTTACATGAAAAATAACTTTATAAACAACTTTTTATTTTTTGAAATTTTTTTCCATTTTTTATTTTTTTGCATTGAAAATTATATTTTATGTTTCTGAGATATTATGATACTAAAATTTTATTATAAGACATCAGATTCAAAGAATTTTATATCGTATACTTCCTGCAGTATATACTGACACTGACAGTGAGTGACATGTATCAAATAATTTTCTTTGTTGTAAAGTCTCCATTATTTCGGAAACAACTATTTGACATCGGATACTGATTGTGAGTCAAAGTTAATAAAGTTATATAATGCAATAATGTAAATATTTTGTTCACATCTCAAAGATTGGCTTTCAACATTTGCAACAAAGGATTCATTGTTGCTTACCTGGTCATTGTTGTTCTACATTCCGGTAGATAGTGGACACAAAATATCATTGTTATCTGTAACTCTCCATTGTTATTCTAAATGTTAGTGTACTGCTATGACCAATAGAGAGGTACTGTACGTGCTACAATCTAGAGTGCACTTCTAGGCAGAAGTTTAAGTTCAATTTTATCTATCTAATGGAGAAAAATTATTACAAGGTGGAAAAAAAGTGGATATTTACCTCCCTATTTTACAATAATGCAACAATTTCAACATATTTGTTTTTAAGTAGTGTTCAGTACTTATGACATCATTAATGCTATTAAACTTGCTATTATTGTTTGAGTCTAAAATATAAAATTTAGTATTATGTATGAATTTCTTACTCATAAAAAATTGAAAATCATGCATAATTTTATCATTTCTAGCAAAAATAGGTAGCAGGAACGTTCGAACTGTTTCAAGGTGTGCATAAACTATATACTATATAAAAATATATATAATATAAACGGAGCTAAGAGTAGATCTTAAAATCTACATGAAATTAGTTCGTTATCTTAACATTTAACTACTTAATAATTATAATAAAGTCATTACAAGTACGCTAATTATATTATCTCTTACTTGTTATAATTAAACATATGCAATGAAGTTCAGACTATCTTCTCTAGCTATTTAACTAAGGGAAATGTTATGAATATTATTCTACTTTGAAATTACATAAATATATTGTACTTCTATATAATTGCTGTAAATTTAAATTCAAAACTTTGAGAATTTAAATACAAAACTAGGACAAATTAAATTAATTAAATTTCTAAATTGTTTGAAATGAGTGTCTTGCGAGATACAAAGTAATTTAAAATTAAATAAGTATTTTTTTTTTCTATTCCAAATATATTTGTGTATAATATACCAATAGATGACATGTATTATTTTATATAAAATAATGCATTAGAGGCGAGAAGTTAAGCAAAGTTTCACTTTAAAATAAATTTCACAAAATACTCATTATAAAGGAAATATGTTTCTCAATAATTATAATAATGATAGATAGAAAAAATGCAGTTAATAAAAAATGCAACGAAATTGTCAAGCTTTTTAAATTTATTTTGAGCTATAAAATTTGAAAATTCTGTTTTGTTGAAAATAAAATTAAATTAGAAATAAAAACACCATAATAAATATCACTAAAAGATAGCTAAAGTTAAAACGTGTCTGATACTGAAAAAAAATGTGATCATAGACAAGTTTAATCATTTTAATTAACCATTAAAATCAACAGTAAATACTTGTGTAATTTGTGAAGTTAATTTTGTTGAGTTTAACAAAATAAAAGTAGTTTTTCTAATCGAATGAAAGTTAGAGCGTTTTAGTACATTAATAAAGGTGTACGTAAAAAACTCAGCTGGTTGAGAGCTCCGCTTAGCGTTAAACCATTCGCCACAGGCTACAGTAAATTGCTTCCACCGTTCTAGTGAAGCTTATGGTGTAGAAACTAAATACTGTGTGGTGGTTATGTAGTGTGTTTTACAATCGTACACGTGTAAATGAGAGATTCAATGATACAAAATTGATTTTCAGGTATTAAAAGAATATACAGTCCCTTGTCCGAAATAATGGATCTTGTTGCAATAATGTTATTTCAGGTTTCAGGTGCGCACAACAATGATAATTATGTGATAAAAACTCCTATTTGCGCTCTCCTGAAATAGCTTATTATTGCAACGAAATCTTGATGATATATGAATGTTATAATTTCATGACCTTCAATTGGTAATTAATGTACATGAAGGGAACGTAGCATAGATTATAATATATAGCTTTGAAATTTTTAGTATTGATATGATACAATTTTTAATCTAGGACAACATTTTGAAGGCTAAAATCCATGTCAATTTTTTAATAGATCCAATTATTAATTATTCACTTTTGATTTATAAAATATAATAGTACACATGTACAATTAAAAATCAAATAAACAAATTAATTGAAACAATAATTATTGAATGACATTTGTAATACCTTTATTTAACCACCTGTCAGATATGTAAATTAACGTTGTTCGCACCAACATAATTATATTGACATGACTGTGGCATTATTCATTTGACAGCACAAACATTAAATTCTGTACCTACTTAATTAAAGCTAATTAAATTGACAATGTCATGTTGCAACAATTTCTCTTTACTCATTTATTTTTTCATAGCTGGTATTAAACAATACAATTTTTAATTTATTGCATTGCAGAACTTTGTACTTGATAAAATTCCATATCCACATAAATAAGTGAAGATAAAAGTTTTTTGTAAGGAAAAGTAATACCGTTAAACTTGTTGTAATATATACTGTATAATATGCAGAGAAAATATCACATCGATGTGATCTTTTCTCTGTAATAAGTATCGAACTAAAATAATTTATTGCAGAAATGGACAGAGGGTGCAAAGTTATGCCACTCTAATTTTTTCATTTTTTTTTTATCATATATATAATATATATAATATATAAATGTCTGAACTTTCATTTATTTTTAAAAATAGTTCCCGGGCTCTAAAAAACAAATTTTGAGGTTAATATTCCATTAAATACAGTATTACAAAAGATTGAAATATATCGATACTGAGCACTGCAAAAGGGCTCAAAAATACAGTCGTTCATATCTATAAACTTTTTCAGGGTGATTTATGAATTAAATTTAAATGAATGCAAGATTTTACGACGTTGAAGTTCCACTTTAAAATTTAAATGGAAAATATTAAATGACAATTTTAAACTCCCTGCAATTCTTGTTGCATTCAAGAATTCCATGAACTCAATCATTTAAAAAAAATCCAAGTTGATAACATGTATTCTTATTATATTTGCAGGTACAAGATTGTCAATTGCATGTAGTACGTGTTAACAATATATTAATACAGGTAGCTATAGTCAAATTTACTTAAAATTCCTGCCGGAAGTAGCCGGAAATGAGTAGTTTCTGATCTTCCTGTTCACGTAAGATTTTTGTACTTTTGTAAACAAGTCAATCCTCTTATTGCAAAGCTATCTGTAAAATTTCAAGTGCCAAATGCAAACAGGAAGGACAGAAACCTCTCTCTTCCGGCGGGAATATTAAATTAATTTTACTGTACCTCACGCCTGTTGCGCCATCATATTGATTTTAAAGTACCCATGAGAGGCGCCACCCTTTACTATATTTAGCAACTGTTTACTCGAGACAGACTCAAGGTCGAATATCTAATGTAATAGTAACATAAAATGAACCTTAATGCTTTCGCAGCTGTAAATCTTAAACAGTTGTTACATATAAATAATGTTAACAATAAAAATACACTTTGGGACAGCATAAATGTTATTTCTGCCTGATTTATAACGAAAGATGTTGAAAATTTCAACACGAAGTCTAGCCATCTTAAAAAGGTTGAAGTTCATTTCTTTAGACTGAGGGGCAACGCCTACAAGCAGAGTATGAGTATTGTTATAATGTTATTGCAAAGCTAACATTTTGATATATTAAAAAAAAATGAAAGTGATTTCTATATCTCACAACGAGCAAGCCCAATAACATGTGATTTAATAGAAATGATGGATGATTTCAAACGGTGGACTGTCCTTGGATTTCCCTTGTATGGTGTGGGCCACTACAACCACAGCCTGGACTAGCCGGAGTAATGCATAGACCTGTCAAGCCTACACACCAATCCTAGCCGTATCAGCAGCACAGTAAAGGACATACATATTAACTTTTAACGTCACTCCCAGCTTTTTTCTTCCGATTTTACACAATTTACAAATAAAAATTAACAATTTAATGGAAAAAAAATAGCATTTGTGTTTACCTTAGTTGTATAAGAGTCAGTAAATAACAAAATAAGCTTTATTTTCCTGATCTTTCAGCAATTCATCTAATTTTCTACGTATTTTCCACATCACTTTAAACTTCTGTTATTGCAGAAATTTGTTATTTCAGGTTTGTTTATTTATAATACTGCTGACTATAGTTTAAATCTCAGATGAGAAGTAATAATAACCTTAACATGATACTGCGTCGTTAGCAGGTCCTAATTCAATTCACTGTTGGCTGCATTTGGTGCGTATTATTACTATGATGCTGCTCTCCTAATGAAGACGCATTCACAAACTTGAACTGACTCTAATCCCTAGGATTATTGTGCCTCAGAGAAGATAATCCCGTGAAATGATGCTGTGGTCCATGTTAAGACTGATAAGTTTATTTTTATTTATTTATTTATTTATTTATTTATTTATTTATTTATTTATTTATTTATTTATTTATTTATTTATTTATTTATTTATTTATTTATTTTTTACAAACATTTTCCAAAATTTCAATAAAGAAATAATCATAAAAAAAATCAATAAACGTAAGATGATTTGGTTGCACATTTGAAATGACACAATATTGTAATATCTTATGCCTTAAAATTTCCACAATTTTTGCTTACAGTTGATAATATCTAACAATATACATATTATATATACGATATATATATTGTTCACAAGGCTGTTTATTTGACCATATATGTCAGTAAAAATATCCAGGCCGGCTCGCAACAAAAGCACAGTAAATCAATTCTTGGTCTACAGGTATAGAAATGCAAGCTCTAACTCGAAATGTCCTGTGTCTATAGAACTTTTTAATATCTACCATTGTGTATAAAAAAAATCAGAATAATAGAAGGAAAAAAAAAATGGTATTGTTCAACATGGAAAAATAGTTTTTTATAAAAATGAACTCTTACGTATTGAATGAATAAAAAATTTATACCACATGAAAATAGACATCTGTTCTGTGGTTTCAATAACATTGTTGGAATTTCAGTTGAAATTTATCATGTATAATTAACGAATATAATAAATATATTACTACCTAGATACTATATAATATGTATTTGCTACTGGCGTAATAATTCAAACGTAAAATATCAAAGTATGAAAGTTAAAAATATTGTAAATCAATATTTGATAAATTTGTTAGTACTTTAGTATATAACTTCAGTATTTGGTGCATGTTTGATATAAAATTTTATGGTATTTTGGTAGGTATATTTTTGCACCCAATCGGAAATATTGAGCAAAAACGAAAGCGAATTGTTATAGCTAGATATTTAATTCGTAATATAATATTTCAATATTTATTTTTATTTGATTTGATTTCATTTAATTAAACTGTACATATACTCGCATATGACGTTATAATATTAAATATTTGTAGAAATATATTTCTATTTATGCATGAATAGTATTGTTTTTATAAACAATATGCACACTCATCGCCTTGGAAAATTTCCGACTTGTAGCCTTGAAATGTATGCAATTGTTTCTACACAAAAGTAAGGCAATTAACATAAACTGCCAGGGGTAAAAATAAAAATGGTGACGAGACAAAGAAAATGCACGTTAAAATTTGGTTCCCGTCCATGTAAATGCTAGGATGGTCATACACAATACATTCACCATGCCCTATGTTATTCTTACGAGACATTTTGATTAACAAAAAGGAAATTTTCCAAGGCTACGACCGTACATTATACAGTGTACAAAAAGCTAGTGTATTCCCATGCAAGACACCATTAAAAAAGTTGCTGTTTAATTAAAAATTACGCATAGCACCAATCTTCCTATCTCATTTTTTATGTCTAGCCCTGTACTTCCCATGAATATGTTTAAAAAAGTTGTTTGGATGACAAATTTTTAAACTTGACTTCAAGCAAGCATGATTTTCAAGCAGTATTTTAAAATTAATTACAAGCTTGTTTTTATTAAAATGTAGGTACATGCATGCACAACAATTAGCATAAAATGCTAGGAGTGAAAAAAAAATGGCGTCTATTTTTATATTTTAATAAAGAAGCATGAAAAAGACACAATTCCATTGGTAAACAGGTCTTAAAAGAGCGCTTTTTATGATGTTTTTGTACCCTAATTTCAAGCAACATTGTTGTAATTTTGTACTCAAAAACATAACAAAACCTTTTACTAATGAGTTTGTATGAAAGGTATTATTTTTTACTACAGAAATGCATTACAAAAATAATTAACAAATTATATTACTTGTCATTTTTTTGTTGGCCCCTGAAATGTATGCAACTTTTTTTACATGAAAGTCGAGCAATTAACATAAACTGCCAGGGGTAAAAATAAAAATGGTGACGAGACAAAGAAAATACACGTTTAATATTTGGTTCTCGTTCATGTAAATTCTAGGATGGTCATACATAATACATTCACATTCGCATTTATACTATTGCACATATGGGGACACATTCTCAATTCCCATAGTGTGATTCTTTCGTGCTTTGAATTGCTTGATATATACACATCAGTTTGCATGACATCTATACTGATAGCATTATAATGCATCGTAGCATTGGTATCCTACATTTTGCACCCAATACCATAGTTTATTTAGAATCGTATCAGCATAGTGCATGGTAAGGGTATTTATCCAATTTTTTTCCTCGAGTCATCGTAGAAGGTTCAGTAGCCAGTCCAATTATCAGAAATCTAATTAACTGGCTAATGAACCTTTTACGATGACTCTTTCCATGAAAAAAGTAATAAAAATACCTGAAAAACAATTAAAGCTTTAAAGAGTCATGTAATAATATATGATAATAGAGCTTAATGAATATATTCATTGAATAAAATAAAAAAGAAGAAATAATATAAATAATTGATAAAAATGGGCTTAATACCTTTTTCTATTTTTTTACTTTTAAAAATAACGCACTTTTATATTACACATATTATGCGTATTATGTTATTTATTTTATTTCACCCATATAATGCATACATAACTATTTAAAATAATAAAAAGAAAATAGATATTTAGGGTAGGGACCAATATAGCAGCCATCAAATCAAATGCAAGCAGGAATACAAATACATATTTGCATTTATTTTACAAACGATTTGAAGCTTTAATAAACACATTTGAAACTAATTTAACCGTAATTTTTTATAGTAAAACATATATTATAGGATATATTCAATTTTAAACTACATAATCCATACTATACAAATTACAATTGAAACAAATTAAAGTTGAACATACACTATAGGGAGAATTAATTTGTTTGCTTGCTAATTGAGCAACTTGAAACAAATCTCATTTCAATTGTTCTCCATATATTTGGCAACCTGAATTTGAAGACGACTCGAGACTCTGAGATTTTATTCTCAAGTACCTCGCGAGTGCAGGATTAAAACAGACTATTTACATAGCGAGAGCATTGTCACTGTAGTACATATACAAAGAGTAGTTCATTCTTTTGCATTGTCAACCGTACTTTGTAACTTCAAGTTAGGAATAAATTCCAGCATATCTTTCTGCTTTAATTTATTATATAGTCCAACAAATAAAAGTAGCAGGAAGTTAAAGGATTTTGACTAAAAAAAAAAAACTAATGAGATTTTGCAGTTTGAAATAACCAATATAAATTTCTCTGCAAAGTTTCAGGTTAAATATTAAACTAGTAAGTCCAGAAACCTCGCACTTCCGGTCGTAATCTTTAATTTATTGAACTGTATTATCCGTGACACCATATGAATAGAACATGTGAGTATATTTCTAGTTAATAAATATAATTTTAATTTAACACAAAATTTCATTTTATCTTTTAATTGTAAAATTTTATACATCGTACCATGGTGACGTGGGACTTTTCAAGAGTGGTCGGAGGGTCACTACAAAAGGTCGTTGAACCTTGAGGGACCTCCACCTCGTCACGTGACATCGTACCATAGGGGCGTGGGATTTTATTCCTCGTCCGGATTAATGAGCTATCTGCTTACCACTATTCAGTTGCAATAATGAGCTATCTGCTATTTCATGTGGGCACAATTTTATAAGCTGTAGATTGCTATAAACTGTTGCGCTTACTTAAAATAGCAGATAGCTCATTATTGCAGATGAGGAACAATTTACTGAAAAATTTTAATGACCAAAAAAAAAGGGGGGATGCAAATTTAATGTCGAAGAATTATGATAACTCATAATTTTATGAGCAGTTAAAAATTTCTTGCAATGAAAAATTGAATACAAAAGATAACAAAAAATACTCTTGCTTAAGTAATAATGCAGAAAATCATAATTTCGAAGGACTTTGTAAATTTTATAGACAGTCCAAACATTTTAAATATTTCCCTTTGCATCCATATACAAATAGTGAAAGATTGTAAAGTAATTTTGTAGTATCTTTCATTTTAAACTTTTTCCATTGTAAGTGTAATTTATTAAGGATATTTAAAATATAATAAAAAACTATACTAGCATACTACTTTAAATACAAAATTACATAAAAAGTATTTAAATACTTCTATTTATACAGTATACTGTTGTGAATTTAAAGTAAAAAATTCAGTAAAAACACACTTTACATTGTCTTCTGTACGCACGTACAAAAACTAGTTTCAACTAGAATTTTCTTGAAAAACAGCGCACAGCTTGTAACAAAAAGCTTAGGTTCTTATGATCAGATGGCTCACAGATTAACCCGATGTTAATCTTATGAAGAGAGAGTAGCAGTAATGTAGTCATCTATGTCTTACGTTTGAACAAGGCAAGCTTAACGAAGGCGTGATTATTTGCATCATCTTGTAACACTTCGGCAAGGTTAAAATACCCCCCACCCCTTGAAATTGCAGTACTTTAGACTCCTCCAATCTGTAGCTTCTAACTATAGCAACTTTCTTAACTCTTAGAAAATTTAAAAAGTTCAGATTCCTTTATATCATCACTATTTTTGTGATAGAATTAATTCGTTATGCTAATATACAACTAATATTTTTCAAATCCCTACATGATATACTAGAAGAGTATGTTTATAATTGTCATAGGTTTATAGTTGCAAATTTACAAGGCTATGATTATTTCTTATAAATGCTAAAAATTGAATTTAAGAATATACTTTGACACTTCAAATTAAAGAAAAATTCGGACAGCATCACTGTTTGTTATTTTGTAGTATTAACATTTAGCTGAATCATATAAACAAATAAAGTAAGAATGTAACTAATAAAATAAATACAATGAATAATTATTAGTTTAAATCAATAATTTTTATATATTTTTAGAATCAACTAATGTGGTTCATGAAATCCTATTGAAAAATTGATCAGTAGTATCGATGAATGACTTCAATGTTCACTGTACAAAATAGACATATTTTTAACTTTAACTTTATTAGTAATAATAAATTATATGATAAATATTTAGGTACTTCGAAGAAATTGAGTCAAAATATTTTGCACTACAAGTTATCTGATTTTATTGGACTTAAAAAGAGTTTTGAGGTAAAAATAAAATGGGTTAAGTAAGATGTCGAGTTGCAATTTAATGTTTTTTCTCAAGGTAGTAAATATTAATTATTTATGCAGTAAAAGCCCTATTATAATGGATATTTATAGCAAATACAACCGCAAGGTAGTTCGTTTACCAAACATCTTTTGTGTTTTGATCAAAACTATGTGTAAATGGTAAATGGTGATAAAGTTTTTTTAAATAAAGTTACGGTGGAGTGAAAATTTTAGATAACTCATTAGGCTTCACAATATAAAAGAAATATTAAACAATAGTGGAATATTTTTTAGCGGAAATTTTCAAAAATCATTTAAAAAAAAAAAATCGACATTTTTTTTTACGAATTAATTTTTATTATTTTCTTTTTACGAAGATACATTCTTATGAGGTCGGAGCTCGAGGCGAGATACTGGGTAGGGAAAATGGGGTATAGGATGGGGACTACGGCCTGTTACGCGTCCCAGCATTCACTGAGGTGAGGTGAGACTGAGGAAACCGTTGAAAACCTCAGTCAGGATGGACAACCTGGGGAAAAGTAAATCAATGCACTACATGAAAAGCAAGATAAACTTACCCCAGGGAGGGAGCAACCTAAATTTGAAACGGTCACTCATCCAAGTACTAACCATGCTCGATGTTGCTTGACTTTTGTGATCTAACGAGAACCAGGTTAATGCACTACGCTTTACCTCATTTTCTGTGATTAATGGAGTATTGTCCTCAATTTTGTTTATTGCAGAAATGGATAGAGCGTGCAAAGTTATGCTACCCTGATTTTTTTCAGATTTTTTAGAGACCGGGAAGTATTTTTAAAAAATTATTGAAAGTCCTTTTTGTGACGTCACGCGGCGGCAAGTCCTATCTTTCTCTTAAGGAGCGGCGTCTCGTGACGTCACAAAAATAACTTTCAATAATTTTTTAAAAATAGTTCCAGGGCTCTAAAAAATCTGAAAAAAATCAGGGTAGCATAACTTTGTACGCTCTATTAATTTCTGCAATAAAATAAAAAAAATTGAGGACAATACTCCATTGTACATATTACATTTCAGAAAACTTTCCCATTAAAAGCGAGCAAAAATCCTGAAGTTATAAATAAAACAGCTGGTTTTTTCAAGTAGATGAATATGCGATCAGTTTAGTAAGACTAGTCCCTTCCTATGTTTAAACTAATGGACCTCTCACCATTCTTTGTCATACCCTCGGGCAGTTTCCAAATGTAAAAGCTTCTCCGTTTGAGCTGTGACCTAAACTAAAAGAAAAAGATCTTTAGAAAAGAAGATTCAACAAAAAAAAAAAAAAAAAAAAAGAACCATATGCTAATTTTTACATTGAAATTCTAACTAAAGAACTGTTGCTTTTTTTTTTCTAGACCATCGTAAGAGTTACTTGGTTAGAAAAGCTCTATGATAAAATCTTAACTTTTTCTTATATGGTCTGAAGTGTGTGTATTTTTTGGCAGAAGTTAGGAAAGCAACAAAATAATTCAACAACATTAACATTTATACCAGCTTTACATCATAATAAACAATTTTAATGTAAAATATTAAAAGTTTCCCTTGGGACGTTTGCGTTTTTTTTTTTTTTTTTCTGTCTGTGATAATGTGGAGAACATGTTAAAGAACGCTAAAATATAATATTGGCGTCATAAAGTTAGTGTGAACCTAGTGGTAACTGCTGGAATTACGTGTGTCTGGCGAGGATTGCTGTAAATGATTAACATTGTAAAATCATGTAAATGCTCCGTCAGCAGCCACAGAGCATAATTTTACAGAAATGATAACATCATAATTAGTTGTCAAATACTTTCGGACAAATATAAAAAAATATTTCAACTTCGTAAGTGATTTCTTTCCTAAAAATATGATAATTTTTGTGATTCTCCCCATGCTATAGGTATTGCCGTATTCTCGATACAAAGAGCAAAATTTTCAGACGTCAGCGCCATCTCTTGGTCTTTTATGTCCTTTATAGGTCTTAAAAAATTACAAATCTTTTACGTTTTTTGTCCTCACAATAAATTTTAGATATACTGTTATAAGTGTAATTACTATAATGCTATTATGTACTATTGTATTTATCTTATTATTTAGCGATGATTTTTTATTATAACCCTTAAGTCTATGGTATTTAAAGGTCATTTTCCTATCAATTTTTTTTAATGTGTCTGAAATTCATTCTGAGGTAAATAAATTTTCTATTAAACGATGTAGCTATGCAATATTGTGATAGGTAAAATATACAGCAATCCCCTAACCACAACTCCGAAAAACAGAGCAGATATACTGATGCAGGAGTAATCGACGTTCCTTTATACCAGGTTAAGACACCGATTTGGCCAATGTTAAAGGACTTAGCCAATCAGATTCAAGTATTTCAGGACTCATCATGCCGCGAAACTTTGAATGCGCCCATCATGCAATGCTAATTTTGAAATTTCGCGGTATACAATGAGTCCTCAAAATGACGCACGAAATTCACGCGTGGATTAACCTGGTATAAAGGAACGTTGATAGTAACGTTTGTGCTGACTTGAGGTGTACATTGATTTTGTAATGTTTCACGGAACAATACCAAATTTAAGTACCCCACACTGTTATGGTATGATGGAGTGATCAAAAGAGAGAAGTTAGCTCTGACGGTGTCATTTGCACGGCGATAACTTTTCATGAGTACAATTATAAATCAAGAAGATTACTCGGTAGGCAATTAAATGAGAAGTCTCATCAATCCTCGAAATGCGCTTTACTTTCTTCTGACTTTGCTATCTTAGTACGGTGATTTACCTGTCATTTAACCATTAAGAAAGACACTTTACTACGTTTTATGGTCGAGACTTTATAACAAAGTAAGAAAGAAATTGTATTAAAAATGTTAGTTAAATAAAATATTAAACAATAGCATTGTTATTTTTACTATTATAATTATTTTAAAAAATATTATATTTGTTTAAAATTCTTAAACATGAATGTAAATTATAATTTTTATTACTTTTTAAATAAAATATATGCATTTTTAATAATAAATAGTAACTATAATAAATATATCTTATTTATTTATATTTTAAATGAACTTTATATGAAATGCATTTTTAGCCATATAAGGTCTGTGGTGTCATATCTGGAATAATAAATAGTTGTTTAATTACTAATATGGATGAATATGATCATACATACATAACTTAAATTAATTGCTGCGAATGACTTCAAATTAAACTATTATTTTCTTAAGTGAGTAATAAATTTAATGCAAAAAAAAAAAATTAAAAAAAATATTTTTTACATTGTTTATAAAAAACAAACAAAATGTACTCACAAGGACAACACACCTTTCTTCTTTTACACAACCAAATAATAAATTTTGCTACTTATTTATACAATTTATTTATATTTATACTGTTATACAACGTTAATTACAGCCAACAAAGACTTGTGGTAGAAAATAAATCTAGTTGCGTGACTCCACATGCAATTTGTCGTGTAAGACGACAATCAGCACATGCGATACAAAATAATTACTGAATTAAGTATTTATGTCATTTATAAGTCGTTAGAAAACAATGGAACACGTCAGCCCTTTGTTGTCTTTGTATTGTTGGTCATTATGCTCTGATGAAAGTAAAAATGTAATTATATAAAATGCAATCAGCTTCGATTACTTTTAAATATTAAAATGCAAATAAAAATCCCAGTCCTTGTCTCAGTAAATTTTCTGTCATTTTAACGCTATCTCTTGTTGGTATTTAAGGTGAATTTTCCTACAAATAGTACATTATTTTGTGAACAATATTTTGTATTAAAAAAAAAAAGAATAGTCAGGAATGTATATATCTCATTATATATTAGCCTACTTTTATTAGCCGATTATTAAAATTAAATTTTATAGATAATAGTGTTTTATAGAAAATTATTTTTTAAATATTTTTTTTAAAATTATAATTATTATGTGGGACATTCACAAAGCACTTTAACCCCCACTTTAGCCTCGATTTATATCCCTGATGCTAAACCAGGGGCTAAACTTGATTAGTACTTATGGTTAGACCCTAGTTTAGCACCAGGGATAAAAATCGAGGCTAAATTTCTTTGTGAATGTCAGCCATTATATCATAAAAATATAAAATAAGAAAATAATTCAACAATTTTATTATATTTTAAATTAATTTTATATTTTATAAATATTTTTAAGTATTTTAGTAAAACATTCGCTGCACATATTTCTTAGCAATGTACACATTGGAACAATTTCTACTTTTTCTAAACTCCCCTTACCAATTTTCATAATACATTCAATATTTTCGAGTTATTTTATCTCATTCTCATGTTTCTGTTGGTGCAAATGTTTTCCCAATTATGATGCCTAAAATTTTAAACATGTTCTTTTTCTGCTAGCCAATGAGAATTATGTTTTTTTTGTAAAGAGATTTCAAGAGAACAAATAATATAGTTTAACTATTAAATTTTTAACCAATTTTACAATGAGCACATGCCTGTCATAAGTATTTTTTTATACATTTTTATCACATTTCAAGTTTGCTACAAAAGTAGACTTCTTTTGAAATTTCAGACAAATTGCTATATATATATTGTACAATATATTGTACGACATTTTAGTATAAAACGACATCCCACCCACTTTATTTTGTATGTAAGAAAATACTGTTGATAAAAAAACAACAAGTTACCGTATTACCTGAGAAAGTTGACATTGTAGAAACATGAACATCGCTTGTTGTATATTGATTGTAACAATAGAAGGAGTCTGCTGGCGTCTTCAAAACGAGCCAAAAACTCTTACTGTTTTTCCTAGCATTTATTTCTTGTCCTCAAAATGTGACCGCACAACACAATCGTCTCTACTGTTAAGATTTATAGACGCATGACTATGCCAACTTTACGCCCACATACGCACAACTACACGGTATAAAATTTGGAGTAGTGTGCGTCTATGTATAGTCGTTGCCTTAGAAAATTTTTCACTTGCAGCCTTGAGCCTTGTTCACCATGCCTTGTGTAATTCTTAAGGGTAATGGTGATTAACAAGGCTGCAAATGGAAAATTTTCAAGTCGACGAATGTGCAATTCAAGATTTCATAAATGTTCTGCTTATTAAATGGAAGTGTATTCAACTTAAATATTTGAAATGGCTATAGACAGGGTGCTCTTCTTTCCTCTCTTAAAATTCTAGCGTAAGTAAATTAAGGCAGAGTTGATGCTCATGCTGTCCCGAGGTGTACACTTAAGATCATTCTGAATGTTCTGTTTTTTTTAGCGTTGCTATGGAAGTGTGAGGAACGTATTTTTTCTCTTTTCATCTCGAAAATTGCAAATCTGTAACTTTTTTCTTTTAATGTTCGATAAAATGCGATAAGATAAGATATGCGATCCCAAGGTGTATATTAGAATACTATCATTGAATTACACAATTAATATATATACCTCTTTTTTTCGTATGGTTAAGAAGATAATGGCTCCCTAGGTTTTAGACATTACTTTGGTCCATTGATAAAAAGCGATAAAACTGACTAATGTTTTCCAGAGTTCCCTCAGTCTCACCTTAGTGAACGCTTGGATGCGTAACAGGCTGTGACCATCATCCTTTTCCTTCCCTTATCCCTACCTATTACCCCGCCACGAGCTGCAAGCTCATAAGGAATACCCCTGTAAAAAAAAAAAAAAAAAATAGAAATGCTAACGTGTGATGATACTTATTATCATGGCACAGTAGAAATAACATTTCAACTGTAAAAAGGTACAACCCTAAGCTAAAGAGAAATACCTCCCCTCTGATGGTTTCAAACCACCAAATTTGTCATTCTATTAAACCCCCTTAACAAAAACATTGCAAGAACTCCCTTGTATTTTAGTCCAAGATCCTGCCAACTTTTCTCCCTCACAAAATACTACACGGTGCGAACAAAGGCATGCATTTGACGTTCGTGTCACAGTAAGGTCCAAAATTTTCTACTTCACAAACTAAATGTATTGTTATGACAGGGAGTTGTTGGTTGTTGCCAAAATATTTCGTGACACGTTCCCGAGTTGAAATAAATTTTATCTTTTATTCACTTTTATCATCTCCTCTCGTCTTTTTCCTTCCTTTTTTTACACCATTTTTGAAGAAAAAGGAGGAGTAGGGACGAGACTTATTAATTCAGCATAAAATATTAGAAATTTGTGTCCCAACTTTTTATTCTAACTTTAAGAATGGAAGAAATAAGAAGAATTTTTTAGTTTGTACAAACTAAGATTAGATTTAGGCGCATTAAGGATTAGTTGAAGTTAAAAAATTTCAACCAGAGTAACTGTTTTGTACTATCACTGGCCTATAAAATTTCCGTTTCCAATAATAGTGATTTTACTTCAAGTATTGTACAATTACCTCTACTATCGGATTCAAAAAGTTGTACCCCTGAATAGCATATAAGTTTCATAAGGAGACAGGTACACCTTTTTGGTTCTGACAGTAATGCCATCATTAAATTTTTTGAAATCTTTTAACCCAAATCTTGGAGTGTGGCATAGTATTGTACCAAAATTTGAATGGTAAAAAAAGCAACTGTTATTAAAAACTCAATACAATACTATAGGATGCAAAGAAACTTTTAATTGCAAGGATATAATTGGGAATATTTACATTGAAATAGAAACAACTGCAGAAATTATAATACAAGCTGTAAAAAAAAAATCTTATGACAAAATCTATGACTGAAAAAATTTAATTACTACAAAACCAAAATTCAGTCAAAATTATAAAAATTCAACACTTTTGGATTTTAACTTACAAGAAACAAAACACTATCATTTCAAAATAGCTAGAAACAAGAAAATGCAAAGTATAATACAATCTAACAAGCGGGATTTGGAACCTGAAAGTTCCCGAAAGTGACATAAATTACGAATTTTTGCTTTTATTTAGTTCACAATCATAAGCAAAAACAAGTAGAAAATACATTATTTTAGGAAATTTTCAGCCATCAACTCTCGCTTGGTTTAGAAAAGTGTTGACATTTTTTGACCGTGTATTTCGTCCTCGTTTTCTTGTTGAAAAGAACAATTCTTTTTTATGTTATAGTGGCTGACAACTTTGTTCACAAAACTTCATTCTTAATTGTATTAAAAACTTCGGATAAAAATAATATTATGATGGGATGAATTGAAAAGTGGAGTGGTATATATTTATATATTACAAAGTTTACGATAAAAGTATAAATTAAAATTATTTTTTGTATTATAGTCACGTTCAAAACGTTTGGACTGGAATTATGATTATCTTTCGGCTATGTTATCAGCAAATTTAGGCTGTTATTATCAGCAAATTTTATGAATGAAGAATATAAGCATAAATTATAAAAAAAAAACTTTCCCGAGTGGTTGATCCTTCTTAGATTTTAATTATATATTAAATGCTTATCTTTATAAAATTATTAATTTAAAATTTCTGAAGTAAATGAAATCATTTAATTATTATACCTCACTGCAACAGATATTCATTTATTTTTAAACTTAATTATTTCAACTAATACGTTAATTCTTAATATTTATACATTTTTTTATATAAATTATATTAATTTACAATTATACAAAAATTTAAAAACAATAAAATTATGCGTTTAATAAATATAATTGTATATTAAATAATATTAATTTTATAATTAATATAAAAAATTAATATTTTATTTTTCAATGTTAAAAAAAATATATAAAAAAAAGTATTAATGGTTTATTAATAACTTTTAAGAGATAAATAGAATCATTTAAATTGTCTATAAAATCTTATTACCTTCTGCAATGGCTTTTTAATTAATTTCTAATACCCCTATGAATAAAAAAACTGAAGTGACAGCTATAATGAGTATAATTAAATTATTATATATTGAAATTAATATGAAATTATCAATAACTAATAAGAATAGATTTATATAGAACAGAAACACCTTCATCGCTCCATATATTATACGAGAGCGGTATAATATCGAGTCCTTGACATGTGGGGAGGCGCAATTAAGTTGCGTCGTCCAGGTGGGGTTATTAAAATTTCAAGTCCGGTATAATGAAGGTCCTCATTGTGTCGATATGGAGAGTGTAATTATAAACTTATGAATCGTGTGGTGGATTTTATATGTGATTGTGAGGACATAATAAATAATTTTGCTACATAGAGCAATGTGGACAAAGTATAGACAGATTCTATGCAATATTTATTAGAATTCTTGGAAATATAACAGTATTAAATATGTATCAAAAAGAGTATTTTTGCTGGTAATTGATAACATGGTAATGAATTTATATTTTTTCTGATTTCAGTAAATTTCAATTTATTACTACATTTTTATATCTATGAGCAAGATATCACCAAATTTTTTAATTAATTTTTCAGATATGCAATTTGATTGTTTATGTAATTTGAAATTATATAAAATAAAATATTTTAATATATCAAATAAAATAAATATGCTTCCTATATATAAGTTTTCAGTTTTAAAATTTATATTTGAAAAAAATACATTTTACAAATAAATAATTTTAATAAATATTTATCCAAATAAAATATAATACAATCTTATTTTATGGTATTAAAAAAAGAAGTATGCCTGTTTAACGATGCAATATGAGAGTAAATAAATATAGCCAATTTACAACATAAAATCGCTTTCCATACAACCAATCATATTTAAAAATAAACTCCCTTCTTTATGCATAAATGTCGGCAGAAAGCTTTCAACTGCTAGTGCCGTAAATTGGATACTTCAATTTTTATCGCCTATCAAAACATAATGTTCCTCTACACTCGTTCTTGCATGTAAACCCCAGTCTAGTCTGAGGGACATCTTAGAACAAGCAAAAATAAACAATGAACCACGTGAAGTCACTACAATATTTTGCATACTTTACAAAAATCTGCTTGCATCAGCAGTGTAGAAAAAATTAATTAAAAATTATATACAGCAATTATTACATTTATATCATTTCCATATCATCTGCTACAATATAAAGGCCATTTTTGTGTGTTTATAATAATTATATCTAGCAACAAAGTTAATTTTTTCAATTGTTTTCAGTGCTTTAGAGCGTATAATATGGTTGGACTAAAACACAACATAGACGATGTTAAAACAATACATTCTTACAATTTTTTGTAAAAAGAAATTATTTCACTGAATAATACAGAATGTACTCCCTATTTACTAAAGAAAAATCAAACATGTTTTTGAAAGAACAAAATTGTGCTTGATGGTTACAATTTAAAAAAAAATATATATTTTTTTTTTTAAAAATCATGAATCATGGTAGTTACAATACATCAAACTATTTTTCATTTTATATTTATAGAGAGATACCAGTTTATAATCCGAAAATATATATATATGGTTTTGATTCCTTAAAATTCAAAATTGTGGTTAACTTTAGGATATTACGAGGGTAAAATACCCCTTTCATAGACTATTTTTTCAATGATACACATCACTAACTTGTAAGTTACTGCTGGGTTTTGAATTAATTTTCATATACAGTAAAGTAATTTATTGTTGCTTTATAAAAAGTACGAGAGAATAAATATTGCATATTTATTATCTCACGAGCCAGCTGTCAGAGTGCTTTAACAATATAAAATAAAAATAGTAACGCACACTCCCATTTTACATTACCAACAAATTACTATGCATTGAAAAAAAAACTTTTATAAATTGAGAGCAGCTATAAAGGATGAGTGAAAATGCATGTCCTACATTATATATGGATATAATGAAAGTAAAATATAACTTTTTATTATTTTTTTAAAAGTTTGAAATTCATCACTACATGAATGCAATAACTTATATTCTAATATAATAACTAATATTTTAATTTAAGTAGTACATACAAATATTAAAAGAAAATTAAAAAAAAAATATATTATTTATTATTCAAGTATGATGTTTACATAGCGGTATTAAATACTTATTATTAATATGATTTAATTTTAATGAATTTAATATTGCTAATGTAAATAATATATATTTTGTTTTTAATATAAGTACTTAAAATTGTAAATTAATATTAAATCATAATAATTATCCAATTATATATTTATAAGTCACTTCCGCGGTAAATTGAGATCTTCAAAGAAGAAATAAAAAAATATAAATATATATATATAAATTTTTTTATATAACCGGATTACCTAACCTGTGGTTTGTTTTTTGAATAAATATAAGAAATAAATGAATAGGGAGTTAATTAGGCAAATATAAAATATATATATTAAAAAATTATTAATTATTATTAATTAATTAATAAAATTATTAAAACTGTACCTTTCTGTAGTACTCAACATGTTTCTGACAAATTGATATAAATGCTTTCAAAATTTAAACTCTACTCTATTTTAGGAATGTAACAGATAATATTCTCCATAATACACGGGACCTCTGGCCCTTTAACCTGCTTGTTCTTACGTTGTACTAATCCTGCTAATATTGTTACTAACATGCAATTGTTATTTTTCTGTTTGTGCTGCTACATTGGATCTTCAGAGCGCAACTAGAGTGAGTAAATCTTATCAAATTTTAATAATTAGTGTGTGTATTAGATAACCTGCATGCATGATATTCATATTGTATGCTTGAATAGACGACCTTGACATATGTTTAATCTTTTTTAAATTTTTTTCAATGCCCTCAAAGTAAAGGGAAAGATGCTGTGACGTCAAAATCATTATTTTTAAATTTGTCATTTATATTTTATATTAAACGTTAGTTTTTTATCACGTTTTTAAGGGTTAAAAAAAATGATTGTATACATACCGGTTCCTTTATTCAAACATGTAAACAATATACAAAATCATGCATGTTGTTTGGTGAATTTATTATATCAATGTTATTATGACGAAAAACGTTCTGAGCATATTATTAGGTGTGTTCGTAAATTCAGAATCTATTAATGAATCAAAAATCAGATGAACCTTCTGTATAAGGAACATAAGGGTTATCTAATAACTGATTATTTTCTGATTGTGTATTTATGAACAGACCTGTGATGGATGCAAGATGTTGTCATTTATATGTTCTACAGAGAAAGTGAGTACATTGTGATATTATATATGTAGTATTTGCATGGTACATCTTAAATCTTAATTATTCTACTTCATATTAACAACAAATTTTGACATTGCAATGTTAAACTTGATGTCTGCAATTTAATTTATAATTCATTCTGATTTTAAAACGTAAAAAAGCTAAGTTAAAAATATACTATAAATTTTTAAAAAGTAATATTTAACAATTTGTAACAAAGAAACAAAAAAATAATTAAATATAATTTTTAATATTTTATTTTATTTTATAAATTTATTAAAATAACAGTTACAATAACGTTATAGTTATATATTTACCAAAGTCACCTTGATTATCTGAGTTAATTGTAGACAGATGTTACTTGTTAGTCCTGGGTTAGCTAAGTGGATAACAAACTACCAATTATCTCCTCACTGCCATTTAACAGGGCAAAGGTGGGAGGTAATAATAGTAATATGGCCATTATCATCGTTTGTATCATAGTGAGTCTTTAAAAGTAAGGTAACAAGAAACAGCTGATTTCTTAGTCTTATTTCAATAACATGTAAACCTTAGCAACCTCATAATAATTCTGAATTTTTTCAGACACAGTCCTTAGCACTAAAAAGTTGTAGAAAAAATTTCAAAACAATCGGAAGAGCCGATTTTTTTTAAATTAATTTTTTAGCTTAGCTCTCCATGCCTTATACTGAAAACTTAAAATCTTAATGTTAAAAAATCAGCTCGTCCTATGGTTTTGCAATTTTTTCTGTAACTTTTTGGTGTTAAGGATTATCTTTATCTTTAAAATAAAATCAGAATTTTTATGAGGTTACTAAGGTTTACACGTTAATCAAATGGGACTACAAAATCAGCTGTTTAGTGTTATCATACCTTTAAAAAATTGCATGAAATAAAATTATCTCCTATTTTAAAGAAACTGGGGGGTCTTCAAATAACACCACTTAACGTGAACTTAGCCTAAGACTGTCTTAGCGCAACAATAAAGAATACGCTAAGACAGTCTTAATTTTAGGATTGTTGTAATTTGTGTTATTTGAAGGCCCCCCAGGATTCCTGTTTACATAATTTACATTTTCCTTTCTATTGTTATTATTACTCAATAATATTTTTATTTCACCCTACTGTAAAAGGATTTTTATTACGTTCTTCTATATAATATCTATACACAATTTCGATATTTAATAAAATATATTTAAAAATCTTAAATTATTATTAAAATTATATATAATTTTTTTAATTAAATTTACTTAAGATTTAGTAATATCATGATATTTAATTTTGCCACCAAGCCACCCACCTTGATCAGCTGGAGTTGATTATCAGGTGTTAATTAGTCCTGAGTTACCAGCTAAGTGGATAATTAACCACCAATTAGTCTCTCACCTTCGTATAACAGATTAGAGGTTGGAAGTGATTATAACATATCCATTATCAGTGCTTAGAAATTGTTAGACAATTTGAACCGGGAAACAGTCAATTTATATTGTGTAATTAAATATGAAATCAATCAATTTTATCATTAATTATTAAATTTTTTGAAAAAGGAGGACATTTTGATGGATACTTTTTAATGTATCATAATTCTTCGTAAGGATTATAAATTTATTTGGTGATTTGCTAAATTGCAAGATAAAATCATGATGAATACCTATAAAACCAAAGGAAAAATTATAAAATGTTTCAGGAGAGAGATTTGTAAAGAACATTAAATTTCAACCTAGAATATTTTTTTTTACATATATAATCAGAATCAGATTCATTTCCAATACTTTGAATTTGACACGCCTAAAAATTTCTAGCCTAAACTCACTGCCCACTGTATCAAGGCCTGCAAAAAAAATAGTAGTCCACCCCATTTGCTATAGCATTGTAAAATTCAAATTAAATCAAATAGAAATAAATTTTTCTTCATATTTTCACACCCCAGGCATAATTTCTGAACCCCATATCTTGCCGTGTGTAAAGTTTCAAAATTTTAAGATCATTCCTTTCATGAAAATTTCAGGGTCAAAGTTGCATATAACTCAATGTAAAATTGGAAATCTAAGACTACTATTTCAAAAAACAATCGAGATCGATATTATAGTTTGCAAGCCTTGGTGGAGGGGGCAGTGCTAAATTCCCCTCACCATATTTCATTTATTAATATTTTCATGTCATACTGAGTACTAAAAATTAAAAATAGTGATACGCAATACCCAAGCGACCTACCAGATTATTTTCATTTTAAACTTAACAAATTGCTATGAGAGTATTTGTTTATTTTATTTCTTTATAATATAATTTTAAAATATGTAATAATTATTTAATTTAAAACAAATAATTATTTAAAATAGTAAAAAATAAATATTTTTAATATTTTTCTAAAAAATAATTTTTTTGAATATCCTAGTGGAATAAAATCAACATTAATATTAAATATCTTTATTGCGTTTTAAGTATTAAATTAAACAGAAAAATGCTAGTATTGTTATATAAGTTAAATAAAATTCGCAGCAATATCTTTTTAAATCCTAACATTGAACTCACTAGATAGAAACATAGAAAGGCCTGAAAGTCTTACATGGAACTAATAGTGGCAGGGAATTCTCTCGTGGCTAAGCTGCGATAAGAAGGTTGGGCTAAAAATCAATAGCCGTCCTCCCACACAGGCAAGCGTCTGATCAGTTGGGAACGTAGTGGTATCGAGAAATGTCACATTATGTCATAATTGTCATAGCTTGGAGATTCGGCTTTATTGTGAATATTAGGGCAGTACATTTGCCTAATGTGACTGCAGAAACGTGGAAACTTAAATAAAAATGGTCGTTAATAATAAAAAGGACATAACGAGAAGTGTCATAATTATTAATCATAGCTTCAAGATTAGTCTTTATTGTGACGATTAGGACATCTCATTTGCCTAATGTGACTACAGAAACGTGGAAACTTGAATAAAAATGGTCGTTAATAATAAAATATGATTGAGCGTCATATTATTTCATAATTTGCAATCATAACTTGAAAGTTCTTTCTTAATGCATTTGACTAATTTAACTTAGGGAGCTTTGAAACTTAAAAAAGAAATGTTCGTTAATAATAAAATAATGAAGTGATATCGAAAAATGTCACTAATATACAGTATTGTGTTAGATTAGGGCTCGATGATGAAAAGATAAATATGACAAATTTTCAAATTTTGAGACACTAAGGGACGTAAACTCCACCCTACTTGAACCTGGTTCAAATAACGGCGGAGCTTATGGCCCTAAGTTCACTATTGCTGCATTTGTAATATAAGTATAAGTAAAAGGAGCGTGAAAACTTTAATAAATGTGGTCAATAACAACTTGGTTTACGATGTTTATGGAGATCAAATTTATTCTCTACTTCTACAAACAATTTTCAAGCAAAAATATTTTAATACTAAACTTATGTTGTCTGTTTTATGTATAAACAACTAAAAATAAAACAAAATAGTTAAAACAATTAATTTTAAAAATTTATAGAAAAAAAGTCTTTGAAAGTAAAATTACATTACCATTTGTATGAAAAGTTTGTGGCAGAAGTTTAATAACAAATTTCAACAAACTTGTTTAAGGTCATATATCAAATAGTGTAACCCACGCAACGCACTTATCGTCAAAAAGTTTGGCTAGTAAATTGTGATCAGCAATAACTCGTTGTGTCGTGAGAGAGAGCTGTGATCTACAATAACTCATTGCTCTAGAGAAAGTGGTACGTAATCAATATTGCATGCTTGTTGGATTAAATTGCTGAAGAAAATATCAATCAGTCACACAATGTCAGACCAGATGGATAGAGGGAGAGGAAGGGATAAAAAGGGAGGGTAAGGGAGGGAGGGAGAGGAAGGGATAGAGAGGGAGAGGGAGGGATGGAGGATATATGGGTGCGTAACTAAAAACTTCTCAAGTAAAAAAAAGAGAAAATGCCATGTAATTTGAATTGGAGAACAAATGTATAAATATGATGCATGCTAATTTTGTGTATACATGATCAAAAAAATCAATAAACAAATTTGACAAGGTGGTTGCTGTCAAGCTAGCAAACGTCTTTAAAACAAAGCGTGTTCATTAATATTAGCATCATAATATAACAACCAACCCTAGTTTAAAAATTTACATCTTCAACTCATCCTTTACACACGTGTCCTTTTACCTCTAAAACACACCTTATTTCTTCCTTGCTCAAAGTGAGGATGAAATGGATATAATTTTATAATATTTTTAACATTTTATGCTCAAGAAGAGGACAAAAGACGTAATCTCGTCATTCCCCTTCCTTTTTCCTCTAAAATAGTGCAAAATCGGAGGTAAAAAGACGAGAGGAGAGCTTCATAACGGATAAAAGATGAAATTTATTTAAACTCGTGAATGTTGTTTTGGTGCTGAAAAAGTTGCCTAACCTTCAAGGCTAGATGAAATAGCAACTCGTGTAAAATTATTTTAGAAACTACTTACATAACCAGAACTAACTCTTTTGTTACAGAACCATATAACTATCTAATTTGTTAAGGCTTAACCTGAGAAATTTGGACGAAAAATTCGCTACAACAGATTTTCTTCAAATTAATTTGGTGGACTCACAACAATCGTCAAATTAGCTCTGAATTTTTTCGGAATTTTTTAACCGTTGGTTTAATTATAATTAATTTATTTAAATGAGAATTTTGTATCCTTTCAATGTTAAATTTGTTAATTAGCATTGCAAAAAAACTATACAACAGATTCTTTTACTTTTTTCTTTTTACTAAAACCTAATTTTTTAGACTATTTTTCTGAATTGTTTTCATATATTTTGAACCGTGGCGATGATCGTTTCCTATATGTGAAGAATAATGTGGCAACGTTCTCAAGGACTGTTGTCACCACCCCCTCCTAAAAATTTATGCGCATTCCAATGCAAACAGTGTTGCCACTATAGCCACGCCTCTTGACCTTGACAGACAAATTCTCAGGTTATACCTTAAAATATAACATGTTTTTGTACAACAAATATAAATATACGTATAGTAGTCCTTCAGGAAAATGTCTCGATTCCATTTGTTATGGAAAATTCCAAAGGGAAGGAGTGTACATCCATACAGTTCTAGGATGCTAATATGGTACATCATAAATGGCAAATGGTTATTTTTACTATGCATTATGTCAATATCAGTATGAAATCATTTGCTTCATAAAATATAGTTTAAATTCAGCAAGGTATTTGAAAGATAAATCTTTCGATACATTATAGTAAAAAGTGAAACTAAAAAGTCGATATAGGAACTATCACAGACGCCATTAACTACGCACGAGTTGTATCAGATTTGTGGGGTTGATGACAGTGAGCACGTTCTTAGAGACTGTGGGATGTTACTAACAAAATGAAAATCACAGAAACAACTTAAAATATGTGTGATGAATAATATTCATACTAAAATAAGTCCATTATATTTGAATATAGGTTAGTATGAACATATAGATATAATTCTAAGTTAGTTGGAGGTAGCAATACTGTTTTGTTAAGGGTAAGAAAACGCCACTAATGTTAAAAAAAAATCCCTCACACAAAAATTCTGAAATAAAAATTAAAATGTTCTCTTCTACACCTCCTATCAGTTGCTAAAATATCAGGTAGCAAATACGATCTAGTTTTTGAGTTATGAATTTTTAAAGTTGACTAATTTAATATGGAAGTTTCATTTCTCCATGTTAAATAGTCTAAACCTAATATTTTTACCTCTAAAACACATATTTTTTTCCTTTTCACTCAAAGTGAAGATAAAATGAAGGTAATATTTTTAACATGTTATGCCGAATAAGAAGAAAAAATACGTAATCATGCTATTTTTCTCTTTTTTCCTTTAAAATGGTGCAAAATAAGAAAAAATTAGACGAGGAGAGAGCTTAATAGCAAAGAAAAGATGAAATATATTTCAACTCAGGTACAGTACTTTCATCCTAAATATTCAAACATACATGATCTGTTACATGAAGATCTAACAGAGGTATATTGGCGTCATAAAGTTAGTGTGAACCTAGTGGTAACTGCTGGAACTACGTGCATCTGGCGAGGATTGCTGTATATCTGTATATGATTAACATTGTAAAATCATGTAAACGCTCTGTCAGCAGCCACAGCATAATTTTACAGAAATGACAACACCATAATTAATTGTCAAATACTTTCGGACAAATATAAAAAAATATTTCAACTTCGTAAGTGATTTCTTTCCTAAAAATTTTATAATTTTTGTAATTCTCCCCATGCTATAGGTATTGCCGTATCCTCGATGCAAAGAGCAAAATTTTCAGACGTCAGCGCCATCTCTTGGTCCTTTATGTCCTCTATAGCGTTCATTCTGTCTGTAAGTGTACATATTTGCAGTTTTCAGTTTTAATCTTTAGACATTTGTTTGTAGAAATCTCAAGAAGAGAAAGAGATACTCGTATGTCAGAGATTTCCAAGAAAACGTTTCTTAAACGACAAGCCGTCACTCTACAGTATCACAAAGTTGTCTCTCGTAAAAGTTGCACAATGGTGCAGTCATGTGCTGAAATGTGCTGAGCTCGTCTAAATAAAAGAGAGGGAGGGATGAATCTTTTGATCCGCATCTTTCTAGAGAGATGCTTGACATACAGATTAAAGAGGTTATAACGTTAAAACTGCTGTAACTACTTTTTTTACTATAGTTAAGTGCATTTTAGAAATTATATTTCAAGATCAATAGCTTGATGAAATAGATAGATAGATTTTTTCAGCAATTTTATGTTTAATTTTTCAGGTATAGGGTATTTTACCACTTTATGTGTTGGCGCTCAACAGTGCCTTGTAAAATATCCCATTTCACCATTTCTTGTTTTTTTGTAATTTATATTGGTGAAATAAATAAATACTAGATATCAATATAGTGTGATAGTTATTTTCTTAAATCAATATAGCTTAATGGTAGTAAATAGAAATTGCATATACATAATCTGTGTGTATAACCATTCTCAGTAAACATGATAGTAAAAAATGTTTTTGACCAGTTTTGGCACAGAATTGGTCTAATAAACTCATCAATAATGGACAGACAAAGCTGTGTTTATTCTATAAATCTTTAAGTTATATGTATTTTACGCAAATAAAAAATGCTTTTAATATAATGTAAGTAAGAAAATGATTAAAAATATATATTCCTACGTAACGCTGCATGCATTTTATCTATATGAGCTATTTACTTTTGCTTTTGCATTCTAATTTGGTAATATAATCATTTTTTTTAAATATTTTTTTTTCTCCAATCTCTGTATATATTACCCAATAAACAATTTATACTCTATTCACTATTATCATGGTTAAAATAATTGCAAATGAATATTATTTTACATTATTACATCGTTCTTCTGTTTCTCCTTTCATTTGAAATAAATTTAGAATAAAATGAAAATCTGCGTAAGGAAAAAATTTAGCATTGTTTGGTATTTGGTTCTATATTCCAATTATTAATGTATAATACTGGAGGGGGGGTAAAGCACTTTAACCCTACTTCCTTCCAGATCATTATCCCGAGTTAAATCAAGTACTAAACAACAAAGCATTACGTTGATTTTGTATAATCCTGGCTTAGAACTATATTTAGTTCTCGATTTAATTCAGGATGAAAATCTAAGGAAGTGGTACTAAAGTGCTTTGTGAATGCCCCCCCCCCCCTTCCCCCAGTATAAACTAAACCATTTAAACTATTGAACATTCCAAACAAATAATCATCTAAAATAGAATATCGACCTCAAAATTTTGCATTGAAAAAATGGATAAAGTTATGCCACTCTAATTTTTTTCAGATTTTTTAAAAGCCGGGAAGTATTGCTAAGATATTTTGCCGAGGTTGGGTTTAAACTCATGTCCTTTTTTTTTTTTTTTTTTATTTTTTTAAAGAGAGCTAGAGGCATCACTATTTTTGAACTTTCAATTTTTTTAAAAATTATTCCAGGACTCTAAAAATTCAGAGTAGCATAATTTTACACCCTCTATCCATCTCTGCAATAAAAAATTTTGGAAGTTCGTTCAAATTTTGCAGATTTTGTGAAGTTTGGAAACAGGAAAATAACCTCCTTTAAAACATAATAAAATAATATATAAACATAACACTTTCATTTTTTATTCCAGCTATTGTACTTTCATTTCAACTTTTGTATTATAAATATTTTCATAATTAATTTCCCTCCGGAGCTACTACTCCCTATTAAAGTTAACATTTACAACATAAAATACTTTCAGAAAGTGCCACAACATACGGGAAGTTCTGAGCACTTTCCCCAGCATAAAAAATTATGTATTCAAATTTTGTGTGAATCTTTTTTCAAACATACAAAATGATATTGGTGAAAATGCAATCATTTCTCAAAAAAAAAAAGTAGAATAAAACTAATATGGAGTATCGACCTAATTTTTTTTATTGCAGAAATGGATAGAGCGTGCAAAGTTATGCTACCCCGATTTTTTTCAGATTTTTTATAGCCCTGGAAGTATTTTTAAAAAATTATTGAAAGTCCTTTTTGTGACGTCACGCGGCGGCAAGTCCTATCTTTTTGTTAAGGAGCGGCGTCTCGTGACGTCACAAAAAGAACTTTCAATAATTTTTTAAAAATAGTTCCCGGGCTCTAAAAAATCTGAAAAAAATCAGGGTAGCATAGCTTTGCACCCTCTATCCATTTCTGCAATAAAAAAAAAATTGAGGTCGATACTTCATTGTAGAGAAGCATTATACAACAAATAATAAGCATATAATATGACAATTATAATATTCAAGGTTCTCCTGGCTTTGGATTATTGCACTTCCGGTTCATTGACAAAAGCTGTAGCGTCCATCCTGACTGAGGTTTCCAAGCTTCCCTCAGTCGCAAGCAAATGCCTGGATGGATTGCAAAGCCGTGGCCGCATCCGTTCCGGAAGAACCCGCGAAACGCTAAGTTAGGATTTCGGAAGGTTTGGGGTGGGGGATCAAAGTGGTATGTAATTAATAAGTAGAATTACCCAACAGGTTTTCATTAAAAAAAAAACGTGTCCATATTTTAATTTTAAATTTGCCAGCCTAAATCCTAACTGCGGCTAATGCCATAAGTAAGTGTGATTATATCTATCTAGATATCTCTTTCGTGAATTGCTCAAAATTAAGTTTTAAGTAATATACGCCTTCTAGGAATAAAATCTTTTATATTACCAATTATTGGGTAATATAATATTTATATATATTTTTTTTCCTCCAATCTCTGTTTTTATTAAACATATCATTATTGCTAATCTAAACGGATATTAAAATTGAATCTATTTAAACGAAGTCTTTTTCTCTCATCAATTTAGTGTACCTACCTGGCGCCTTGTACTCTGAGCTGGCGCCTCACAATTGACACTGGCGCCAGGCCGGCACTTAGCCCTCCCCCTCCCCCCCCCTCTCTCTCAAGCAGCTCGGCATTGACAAAAACAAGTCCCCTCTATGTACAATACTGAGAGTACTTACTCAATATCCGCTCATTTTTATCATTACAATCTGAAAGATGGAGTCCGTAAATTACATATTGAGTACTGTTGTTTTACTTTATCGAAATGTATACTTTTTATCATGTTCTGATTCAACTTTTGATACAAAATAAAATAGGGTAATGTAATATACAGTACGTACTGTACATACTTGAAAAACTTTATTTGATTTTTATTTATTTTTTAATCAGTATTGAATTTAAATAAAAAAAATAAGAGTATTATTCTTGTACTACTAAAATGAATAGGTTAAAATGTGTGAAACACATTAAAACTATTATGCATTTAAAATATTAAAACTAGAAAAGTAAAATATGCAATTGCCATGTAACCTAATTATTCTAATTAATGCTAATTGGTACATATTCAATACATAATGATTTCAATACATATAACAGAAGTATTAATTAAATCTAGTAAATGTAAGTTAATGTTAAGCATAATAAAATAATTAACTCGTTTTCTTTAGGTTAACTTTAATATTTGCTAATTAATCTGAAACAGTTGTATTTTCTTGCATTTTATTTCTAATATAAAACCTGAATATTGACTAGTATATAATTTTTTCATAATTGGAGCTTCTTTCATGAATGAAAAATAAAATCGATTAAAAAATTGCTGAATGGTTTTGTAATTAAAGCAATTATAATTTAATCAATTAGTAATCAACTTAATTACATCACGATACCAATAAAAAAATTAAAGAGAAACGACTAATTGCATTACACTGAGAAAATTGCCATTTCTGTGTTGAGTTTCCTTTCCTTGATGCGGAATGTTATTGGGTCATACAGCATAACACACCTCTGGACACAGAGAACATTACTCCTGCTTGGTTTGTAGACGTTACCACGCAGTTTATGGAGGCGTGGTGAACCAAAACTATTTTGATATGTGTTTACTGGTTGCACTAATTAAAATAATTACGTCTCCCAAAAATGCAAATCTGTATCCTATTGTCCACGAAGAGCCGGAAAGTAAATGGAGTATCGACCTCAATTTTTTTATTGCAGAAATGGATAGAGCCTACAAAGTAATGCTACCCTGATTTTTTTTCAGATTTTTTTTAGCCCGGGAACTATTTTTAAAAAATTATTGAAAGTCCTCTTTGTGACGTCACGAGGCATGAAGTCCTATATTTTTCTTAAGGAGCGGCGTCTCGTGACGTCACAAAAAGATTTTTCAATCTTTTTTTAAAAATAGTTCCCGGGCTCTAAAAAATCTGAAAAAAAATCAGGGTAGCATAACTTTGCACCCTATATCCATTTCTACAATAAAAAAAAATGAGGTCAATACTCCATTCAGTCACTTGTGATCAGTACGAGAGTTGAAATAATTTTCATCTTTTATTCATTTTTAACGTCTCTCCTCTTCTAATGTCCTCCTATCCCTATCCTATATGTCCTGTCCTTCGAGAAAAAAAAATAGGGAAAAATATGAGAAAATCTTCTTTTCGATGCTTGAGGAAGTTGTGTTTTTTTTTAGGTAAAGAGACTTAATAAGTTTAGACGTGTAGAGGATGAGTTGAAGATGAAAATATTCAACTAGGGTACCCTCCCAATAGGGTTCAATGAGATACTAGAATGTGAAAATTTTAGTGACTTAATTGAAAAAAGGGGTAAAAAATGGAGCTGTGAATTTTTTCATATTTTTCTGAGACCGGGAACTATTTTTAAAAAATTATTGAAAGTCTATTTTGATGACGTCATGGGTGGCAGTCCTTAAGAAAAAGGATAGGGCAGTGCCTCCCGTGACGTCATAAAATATAGACTTTCAATAATTTTTTAAAAATAGTTCCCGATCTCAGAAAAATCTGAAAAAAATTCACAGTACCATTGTTTACCCCTTCTTTCGATTAAGCCACTAAAATTTCCACATTCTAATATCTTACTCAAGATCCTACCTGTAGTATTTCTTGACTATTTCAGCTATTTCTGGTACCTTTTTGCTAACAATGTCCCTTCTCACTTTATAAACTCTCCATTGTTGTACGTGTGAAGTTGCCCAAGCGGTTCTTTCAGTGTCAACTTTACGACTTTGGTGGCGACGTTCGTTCATCGAGTTGTTTATCTCCGCACTCCACGTGATTGGTGCTGGGGGATTTATGAGCACCAACTTGTGATTTGGAGAACAATTAAACTTACTGCAACAATATTATTGGCTGCAACAATGTAATTATTATCATCTTTCAAAGTAAAAATATTAAGGAGATTTCTCCTCGTCTAAAATTCTCTCCTATTTTGCAACATTTTAGAAGAAAAAAAAGGGGAAAAGACGAGATTACGTATTTTTTTCCTCTTAATAAAATGTTAGAAATATTGTCTCCATTTTATCCTCACTTTGAGCGAAGAGGAAATAATTTGTGTTTTTGAGGTAATAAGATTAGGTTTATACGTTTAAAGGATGAGTTGAAGACGTTGTAATTTCTAAACATTTTTACTCCTGAAATATTGGAATATTATTTGCAAAAAAAATCATATTAATTTGTTACTGCATATTAATAAAAATACCTTGAAAATAATCTACTTAACATACTTTAATCAGAGAACACCTGCATTATACAAAATAATGTTATAAAATTAAGAAATGGATAGTAACATTCAATAATATTAAATACAATACAATTTTAAAATCAAAATAAAACTAAATAATATTATTAAAAATTATTTATTTTTTTCACAAAAAAAATATCCAACAATGTTTTTTAGACACTTATTTTATTTTTTCAATGTTAGTCATTTTCTTGTCGTTGTCAATACAATCCCCTGTAGTACAGCTGACCGTTTGATATAAAATGTGGTAAGAACTTTGTAGTGGCCGGCAAATCTGTGATAAGAGCTTTGACATTTTGCTGTCACTAATCCTCAGTCACGTTCTGAAAGTCACGTCGGCTTGTCGTTTGATTTCTCCAGTGGACAACTCTAAGAAAAATTTACTGTACAAATGAATAAAGAACCTTAACTTAAGTATCGTCAATTTTTTTAAGTTCTTATTTTATAATTTTATAACATCCTCAAAAATAAAGGTACAAGACTGTGACGTCATCGTCATTTAAGGGTAAGATAACACGCCCAATGTTAAAAAAAAAAATCCCACACATGAAAATTATGAGGAAATTTGAAAATGTTTTCCTCTACATGCCCCTATCAGTAGCTAAAATATCAGGTAAAAATTCGAACTAATTTTTAAGCTATGAATTTTTTAAGTTGACTACTTTAACATGCAGGAAGTTCCATTTCTCCATGTTAAAATTGTCAAATTTAAAAATTATTTACTCACAAACTAGCTCGAATTTGTATACCTGATATTTTAGCTACTGATAAGGGATGTAGAGGAAAACATTTTAATGTTTTTTTTTTTTTTTTCAAATTTTGTTATGTATGAGATTTCTTTAACATTGGGCGTGTTATCTTCCCCTTAACGCCTCTTTATATACTTGCTTATTTATTTATCAGTTACATGATCATTATATATATTATATATATGCTACCCAGGTATTACCATTCAATTTAATATTTAAAAAGTAGTTCAGATTGTAAAATAACCTGGACAAAATTAACAGTTTGGGGTTTCAAACTTAGATTATAGTAAGTAAAAGTACCCAATTAGAGTTTTGCCATGATAAAAAAATAAAAGTTTTTGAATTAAATATCTGAACATTAATTTTTACGTCCCAGAAATTGAGAAGAGAAAGTAATAATAATTATATTGCAGGACTTTCAGGGCGAGTTTAAAAGTAAGTAAACTAAAAGTACCGTTAACCCTCTCTTACGTGTGTATCACAGGAGATTTTTACAACTTATTAGCAGCGTCACACGGAAGCTAAACGGCTATAAAGCGCACCTGCACGAGTACAAAGTTTAGTTCAACATGAGCAAACAAATACTCTACTCTATGTTATAAAACATTATATTAACCCTAGCATTATCAAGGACTTTTTGTCACACACTATACCAAGGAGGAAGGTGGATCGAAACGACCAATTAAATAACATGTATAAGATTTTTTTCACCTTTTTTTTTTCGTGGAAATTCTTTGGCTAAGGCTCACTTTTTTTTCAGGTATTTTGGGGCAGTATTTTACACTTTTTTTACTGCTTCAAAATATCTGCGGATGGTCTCATCAACGCACCCCCTCCCCCTCCACAGATAATGTTATACAACATGAAATATAATAATAGACAATATTCAACAATTTTTGTATTGCATTTTTGGAAAGAAAACCTTAAGTTATATAAAAAAAAATTACGGATTTTTATAACAAAAATCGAGGGGAAAGACGCTGTATTAACGTCATATTCTTGCAACAATCATGAAAAAATCAGTATTTAAAAAAAAAAAAAGGAAACAGGAAGCGAAGTAAAGACTTTATCAAAAATTATTTATATGGTAATTCTGCTGTATGCGCACGCTTTATGATGACAATACTAAATATTAATAGCAGTTTGTTCCAAACTTGCTACTTCCTATTGAATCTTATATCAACTTGAGTCTAGTCAAGTCGCGGCGTAACTTCACACCTAAAGTTTAACACCCCTTGTGAAAATTGAGACTATACTCCCCCCGTCTTTAGAAATGTGAGCGTCCGAATTGCAGCAGTCAGTTGGTGGGAATATGGAGAAAAAGGGGTGAGAGGTAGTAGAGTGGTGAGAGAGAGAGGTGGGAGAGAGGGAGACAGAGAGAGAGAGAGAGAGAGAGAGAGAGAGAAAGAGAGAGAGAGAGAGAGAGAGAGAGAGAGAGAGAGAGAGACAGGGAGAGAGATGCTAATTCATGTTCCTCGCTAAATTGCGCACACTAGCTTACGTGACCGCCTTTGTTTTTGACGGCACGCCCATCTTCTAAACTACATCCAATGTCACGAAGAACCCCTTTGATTCATAATAGACCACAGGAGTTCTCTTATATAAGGTCCATGTGGGGTTTGAAGTTTTAGTATGGGCCAAGGGATGGCGTGAAAATGTACTTACTGAAGTTTAGAATTTCGAGGCTTTTAAATTTAGTTAAAAGTGGCTTTAAACTCGGAAGGGAGTTTTACTTTAATAGGAAAATTGGTTGCTGTATAAGATTTCCTTACGTTCTTCCATCGTACTGTTAACTTAATATTTTATAATGATAACAATAAATACTCATTATAGTATCATACTCTTATTACTTGTTTTCGTTTGAAACATACATTGTACCTAAGAAATACAATTTTACAACATTCAATTTATTTGTTTATAATAATAATACATACTTTACTCAAATTTAATTTATATATTTTTAATTAAAGTTTTAAATGAATTTAAACTATTGAATTAAATTTTTTTCATTTTTACTGATAAAATTTAATACATTACAATTTTAATATAAACAATTTTTAGCAAATTTTTAAATAAATTTTTATTATAAATTTTATGTTTACATAATAAAATATATACTACTTACAAATACGTATATACTTTGTACAACACATCAATAAATAAAATATACAATTTTTTAAGATAAAATTTGAAATTTAATAATGGTAACACTTTTTCAATAATTTCCTGTCTTACAAAACTTATTTACTCTCACTTTAAGAGAGTAAACAAAATAAACGATGAAATTAAATTATATTTTCAACTTATTTCAATTTCCTTTAACTCAGTTACGAGTGTTGACGTGTAAATTTTATCAACTTATTTAATGTTTTTGTGTCTGCAAATATTATTGAGATAAATAATTCCTCTTGAACTTTCTGTTGTTTTACATTCATTGTCGTGCCCTAACTTTCATTGTTGTCAACACATCAATCTTAAGTGCTAACAATGAGAAACAAAACCTTAATAACAATGAAAGAGGCGTGGTTAAAGGGGGGGGGGGTGATTTACGGGAAAAGTTGATTGCGTTTTGAGGGTGCGTTTGAAAGTTGAGTAAAACAGAAGTCATGGATGTTTGTATGCATCTTTGTTGGGGCCTTTATTTGCTTGACATAAACAAATACGAGTACAAATCTTACTTAGTTCATGATTCATTGTCATAATAATTATGTACAGGAACAAAAATTGAAACAAAAAATTATGTATAAATATATTGTCAAATGCTTTGATTCTTGCCTTCTTGCATTGAAAAAATTAAATTGTAACTCATTTTTTTTTTTAATGAATTAATAAATACATACACAAATTGAAGCCAACAGTCTATGTTGTACTTTTCACAAAATGTGCATAAATAATTCACTAAAAAAATATATTTTATTTTCTATACATGTATATTATGATATCTTATAGAAAAAAAAATAAACAAATGAGTTGAAAATAGCACGAAAAGCACCATAATATATACAATGCCATGTCAAAACAACAACAACAACACAGAACCATATTCCAATAACGAGAGTAAATTATAAATAATCCAATACAACTTTTTATCGTTATTTAATATATAAGCTATTGATCAGTTGAACTAAAATACATGATCCTCAAGCTTACTGTAAAATAATGTACACTATTAAATTTAATAAATGATTATGGTTCAAGGGAGGTAAAAATTTCCACAATACAAAAAAAATATATTGACTTTTTTAAACACGTCATCTTATGACTTTTTTTTTTTTTTTTTGGCATCTCCGTATTTTTGTCCCGTTAAGACAGTCATCGACAGGTGCTATAGTTTGCACTGTGGCCATGGCTGACTCAATTTATCAATCCTGGCAATAGCCATGTAGATGAGGGGGAACCATGGAAACCCAAGTTAGGATGGTCGGAGTCAGAGCACGGTCTAAATATCTCCCGAATGAATGAGGCTCGTCTCTAACCAGACAGTACAGACCTCTCGAGCTCTCTCATTAAGATTCGAACGCTCGACTGTGAGTCAGATGCGCTAACATGCTCGGTAACAATTAAAAGTTAACAAACTAATATTGTTGTTGTTAATATCGCTGTTGTTTTGTTCCAGAACGACTGGCACGCCAAACAAGACCCCCTCCGCAACCTCCTCGACCCTCGCCAGTGCGAGCATACCAGAGGGCAAAGCGACTACCACCGCGGGACAAAGTTCCGGCGCCACCTCGCCTGCCCCCCAGAATAAGGCGCTACAAAATGTCAAAAACGAGCACCCCTCGGTAAGATGTGACGTCATAGGTGTTTGCAATTTAATGGAGTCTTTGTCATAGCAGGGATTTTTGAAGCAAATGAAAATTTTTTATTGCAGTAATGAATAAAAGGTACCAAATTATGCTACTCTGAATTTTTTCAGATTTTTTTGAAACCCAGAACTATTTTTAAATAATTATTGAAAGTGCGGCCACGCCCCCTGGAGACGTCAATATAGGCGTCCCGGTCATATCCTTTTTATTAAGGATTCAGGGGTGTCAACTTAAATTACAGAATTTTCAATAATTATTTAAAAATAGTTCCGGGTCTCAAAAAAATCTGAAAAAATTCAGAGTAGCATAATTTGATTCCCTCAATTCATATCTGCAATAAATTTTTTTCATGCAGGTTGTCCATTAGCTTTATACCTCTGGACAGTATGAACTTTACTCCCGCCTCACTTGCTAATAGAGCTACAGATCTAATAGACAGAGAGATGCAGATTTGCAAGTTTGGGAGATGTAAAAAGAGCTCCCAGTCTATCAATATCAAAAGATATTTGGTGTACCACGTCTTTACTGCGTGGTAACGCCTACAAACAAAGTAAGAGAAAAGTTCATTCTGTCCATAAGGTATTATGAATCATATTAATGTCCACATAATCTTATACAGGAACTTACTGGTTAGATGCTACCATGGTTAGTGATAACCTGGTTATTTTTATAAATCGTGGCAGTTAATTTAAATCTTTAGGAAGTTAATTGTAATAATTATTTGTTGTGAATTTCAGGCAAATTGCTACGAGTATTCAGCATTTTAAATCTGTATGTAAAGCCTATATTACACGATACAATTTTTCTGATTATTGTATACAACTTTTCCTTGCAAGAAAATTTTCTCTCCATACAAACAAATGGAGATTAAGTTTTCTTGTAAGGAAAAATTGTATACAATAATCAGAAAAATTGTATTGTGTAATACTGGATTAAGAATTAAAGGTGTAGAAATTAAATTTATTATTAGTTGTCTTATATACCAATATTATAACCAAGTTTCAGATACACGTTATTAGACTAAAAGTATTTTCTCTTAGTATAATTTTTGTATTGAGTATAAAATGACACACTGTGAGCCACACGTATATAAGTTATATCTTTGAAAACTGGCTCGTGATTCTTCTTGGTGGCTTTTAACTCACAAAAAAGTTTAAACGAGCGGTGAGACTTTGCATAAATCTCGGATAATGTGACGTTTACTGCCGATATTTCTTGTGCGTTCACTGAATATTATTACTAAGTTACTGTATTGAACATACTGTGTTATCCTGGCTTTCTTTATAGTTATAAGATATAGCAATATAAGTTTAATTCGTTTTTAGGAACATTTTTCATGAAAATAGGATAAAAAAGTAATCCTCTTTTTAGTTTGAATTTGAGATTTGGTACAAAAATTTCATTATTATAGTATATTTTTTCTTAAATTTAGTATCACAATCACATTTTGGTCCTCTTAACGTAAAATTAGGAAAAAATGGGATCTATTTTTTGATGTAAAATTAAAAAAAAGGTTCGTACAATAGAAGATAATCTGATTTAACTTTTATCACATAAAATTGAAATACTCGATAATCAGATAATTTTATTTTCTACCAATACTCAAAAAGGTTAAAATTTAAGATAAATTTTCACAAAAAGTCATAACTCAATCTGTAAACTGTAAAAACTAAAAACTTAAATCAAACATTAATATAAACGTACCATGATACAGATAAGACTTTATCCACCGAAGTTACGTATGGAGTTAAGGCTTTTTTACGATAAAACGACGATATACAATGATTTCACATCTTGCTTGACCTAGATTTTGTATTTACAAGTATATATAAGAAACTGACAACACAAAACTCAATACTTTCTTTTATATTCTTTCAATTTAAAAAACATGCATTTTCTGCATTTAAATAAAAATACACTCCCTTCTGCAGAAAATAAGAAACTTTTCTTACTGACCGTAGCAACATGAACCCATGGAGGTATATTGAGAGAAGGTGTAAATTCTAGTAAGAAAATAGGCAGTAAAATTATTTAGCCATCTTCGTCTTAATGACTAGTATGGATAAAGATTGGAATTTGATCAAATATGGCACATTCCCAATCATTCACTTTCATGCACATTTAAAACTAGGTTTCATTTATGATTGAATTTTTAAAACTAAAACGGAAAAATAACAAAATATGATACAAATTATACTTTTAAAAACAAACCATGCAGTTCAGAAAATTTGAATTACACTCATCATAAAAATGTCAAATAAAAATTTAATCCATTTTAGGATCATTGTTTATAATTCACAGTATGAAATTTTTTAAATTGAATTACTTTGTGTCAAATTTAGTATTAAAAATCGATTTTTGCTCTGTTTTAATGTGATCCAGCTTAATCACTTTAACAACTCAATGTTTGTTAATCACCATACCCTGCGTTATTCTTAGGGAACATATGGTGATTAACAAGGATGGAAAGGGAAAGTTTCCGAGGCGACGACTGTACACTTATCGCCTTGGAAAATTTTCTACTTGCAGCCTTGTTAATCATCATGTTCTATGTTATTTTTTGGAAACATATATTGATTAACAAAGTGTAAATGGAAATTTTCCAAAGTTGAATACTGTACACTTATCGCTTTGGAAAATTTCCTACTTTCAGCTTTGTTTAATGCCCTGTACGAGTGTACGAACCATATTCCATTTACCAGACTTACCTGTTTTTGAACCTACTTTGACCAAAAGAGAGGCGGCAAAGCCATCATCATATTTATTTATGAGCAATATTACCAGCGTGTTTACCTTGGCTTCTTGTATCGCTAGAGGCACCTCTTCACTCCCGGGTCAAGTGCCCCCCCCCCCTCCCCATGGCAAACGTCACGCACGGCACCTTAAGGTAGCTACAACCACTAGTCAACACTCGACACCCATGTTTTACGAGGGGTGCATAAAAAACACGTGCTATAAATTTTGTAATAGTTTCATAATTCATATATAATAATATATCTTGCGTAAGGGTGTATTGAAAATAGTTATCAATATGGATTTTTAACCTTAAGCATGAGGCTCAGATAAAAATGTCCAACAAGTTAAATCATAAACTTTGATGTTTGCTGGGCAATCCTTTGTTTTATGCAACACTTCACAATTAACATTGATTTTAATAATATATTATATAAACTAAGTACACACATATACACATATGCTAATTTAATAAGATAAGTCATCTCACGCTGAAGTAAGTCACTGTTTTTTAGCACTAAAGTTGGTATTATTCATTGCCCCTGTTGTGTATGTGACCCGCTATGTTCTGGTGTTCAACAAATTGCCTAACTTATAGGAGAAATGTTTGAATTTCAACGCTTCATAGTAGATAAAAGTAAAAGTCTGTTGGTTAACCATAAATTACGTTATTTTCATGTACTTTATGTATCATGTAATGAGATAAAATAAAAACTGTCTTGAATCTTGATGCAATCTCGGCTTCACAGTAAAATACACAACTCTAAGTATTTAGTAGGTAAGTTGTCATATTCTATCACTAGCAGTTTTGTTTTATAAATAAAAAGCACAATTTTTCGCTTACATTTTTTAGAAACTGATTTTGACTAAAATCAATAAATAATATATATGCTTTTTTCACATTATAATTCATAATAATTATTTTCCTTTAACAATATAAAGTTTGTGATATTTGTTATATGGATTCATACCTTCATTTACAGTGCATTAATATCAAAATAACATAGAACTGATATTCATATGTACAAAATAAATGTTATTATATTAATTATATTATATTATGAAACAGAACATAAATTATTTAAATTTTAGAAGATATATATATTACAAAACATTATTACAAAAATTTTGGAAGGATTATTGTCACTAGTCTTAGGAGATGGTGAATCACTCTGAAAATTAAAGTAAACCTTCCTTACAATATAACATAAATTTTCAGCAAAAAAAAAAAAAAAAAAAAAAAAAAAAAATGAAGCAAAAGTCGGTTTAGTTTTTTAGATATTCAGGATATAAATAGTGAGAATATCATTAGAAATCTGGCGGCCATTTTTAAATCAAGTCAAATCAGCATCTTTTTCAACTAAACAAATTAATATCTCAAAAACTGGACTGAATAATTACTTTTTTACTTCAGAAAGTGAACAGTCATTTTGTTCTCTATGTTCTGATCTAAATTTTATATTTTTTTTCCACCATCAAAAAATAATTGCACTAGTGACAATAATCCTAAAGTTTTTTTTACCTACTTCAGATCCATATCTCAATCTCACTAGAAAATATTGACATTTGATAAAACGGAGGTGTAGTATGTTAATTTTTTTTTCTTTTTTAAAAAGTTATCGTTGTAAAAAAACAAGAAGAAAGTTATGAAGACACGGGAGGGATACGTTAACACAAAAAAGGCTTTATTTCGAAAGATAGCAACCAAGCGAGCTGGGAATTCTTATCTCGATCGTAAAAACAAATGCATCCTACGCAGTTGAGATTTCGTACAGTAAAAATAAAATGTATCAACTACATTGTTCTTGTGCACCCCATTTTAATAAAAAAAACTTTTATCTGCTAAATATATGTATTATATTATAGCTTTATTTTGTAAAGCTGGTATTACACGATACAATTTTGCATTCAATTTTTCCTTGAAAATGTTAACTCTATTTTATTGTATTAAGATTTATGTCATTTTCTTTTAAGGAAAAATTGTATGCAAAATTGTGTCGTGTAGCAAAAAGATTTATATAGTAGGAACATTGCATTGAAATCTAATTTAATTATAAATATAATTTATTAGGCTTTCATTTTTGGAGGCATAATACTACAACAAAACACAGCTAAGTAGGTGACATTTTTTATGCACAAAAGTGTATTAGTATTTTTTTATAAGCCAAATATACTCGTATATTTTTTTGTTTTCATTTTTTAAAACTTTTTTTTCCCACGTTGCATATTATATATCACTTTGAGGTTAGGTTCTGCTTCAAGCTTATGCAGCAAATTCCCTTCGATTTTTCTCATGTTAGATTTTGTGTAAATATTTTTGTATTGATATTTTTGTTAGTCGTAGCACAATAACATTCTAAACTGAAATTGATAACATGCAATCGTTCCTTTTTTTAAACTGAAGAAGTTATCAAAGTACCATATTGAAAATAGTGGATAATATATTTTGACTTAAGTATGAATCACAGTTGATTAAGATCTCGGAACCAGCCGATAATTCAAAAAGACTTGCAGGGATTTTGAATTCACCATCAATAGGTGGCATACAATTTTTTTTAAATGGCTCTGTTTTATCAGTTTTTCATAAACTGAGGTAGAAGTTTAACATAGGGTCTCATGGATGGAACCAAAAATAGAGCCAGGCGCGGATCCAGAAAAAATTTCGGGAGGGGCTGCCTCCATAAGGCCAATGTTAAAAAAAATTTGGAGTGAGGGATTGCTTATATTGCATTTGCCTATATTGCCCATGTTAAATACAAAATTTCGGGGGGGGGGGGGCTGCAGCTTCCCTCCCCCCTCAGCCTCCCCCTGGATCCGCGCCTGAATAGAGCTGCTGTGAGAAAACCACCCCCTTAAATTCACTCAATCCATAAGCGATTGAATTTTAGAACATTATCGTTTTTTTTAATATCTAATTCATTCTTATACTTTGACAGAAATATTCTCTTACTCCAAAGTAGCTGACGTTCATCGTTAAGCTTCTTTTCATGTTAAAAATATTATACAGAAACTATTCACCTTAAAGCATAATATATAATAATATACACAGAAACTTTCTGTATCCTTAAATTTTCAACCAACCAAAAACACTCTTGAAAGTAAAAAGAAAAAAACTTGAAGTTTTACCTTAAAATAACCCCCTTCGCTGCTTTTCTTGTGACAAAATCGATTTTTTTTTTTTTTTTTTTTTGTGGCAAAAGAAAAATTGTAAAACAAGTCACCCTATTTTTTTTACATTCATGTTTTTTCAAGAGTCTTTCACTCGACCAACCATATTTACACAAGAAGAAATTTTTATAGCAAACTGTTTCATTTTAATTAAAAACAACATAAATTAAAAAAAAAAAATGTTGAAATATTTACTTGTTTATATTTTTATTTACTTACAAGTAAGAAATTTTTCAAGCATAAATAATACCAGTTGTTTACTTATCTTTATTAAAGCTTCCCTGAGGTGGAAATTTATCGCAGTAGCAAAATAAACTGGTCGAGTCTATAAAATATAATCTCTAAAGCATTAGATTTATGCACTTTATAATTAATATGATGTAAAATTCAGAATATATTTCATTTCAAATGTCTTAATCATCTCAACCTTCCCTAATGGAGTATCGACCTCAATTTTTTTTTTATTGCAGAAATGGATAGAGGATGCAAAGTTATGCTACCGTGATTTTTTTCCGATTTTTTTGAGACCGGAAACTATTTTTAAAAAATTATTGAAAGTCCTTTTCGTAACGTCACGAGACGCCGCTCCTTAAGAAAAAGATAGGACTTGCCGCCGCGTGACGTCACAAAAAGGACTTTCAATAATTTTTTAAAAATAGTTCTCGGGCTAAAAAAAAAATCTGAAAAAAATCAGGGTAGCATAACTTTGCACGCTCTATCCATTTCTGCAATAAAAATTTTTGAGGTCAATACTCTATTGAAAATTTTCATCTTCAACTCATCCTTTACAAGTCTAAACCTAATCTGTTTACTTCTAAAACACATTTTATCTCCTCTTCGCTCAAAGTGAGGATGAAATTAAGACAATATCTCTAACTCTATATCTCTATGCTCAAGAAGTTGAAAAAAGACGAGAAGAGAGCTTAATAGCAAATAAAAGATGAAATTTATTTCAACTCGGGTTTGTTGAAATTTTAACTTCTTTTTTCTAATCGAACAGTGTGTAGGCTCAAATTTTAACATGATCATGTGACTAGCAAGGGTGATTATGCACAGCCAAGTATTTAAGGTGGCGTTTTAGTACCTAGCCCCATTTGAATAACATGGTGTCCATTCTGAGGCTCTTGGGACGCAAAGCTGACTAATTTAGCATGGAGAAATGGAATTTCCATGTTAAGGCGGATTCACATGGCGATTTCCAGCCTGCGGCGCAAAGCGAATAAAGCGCACTTGCTGTAACATCCATTGGCGTCCATATTTGGTGATTAAAAAAAAAGAACATCGTAATTTAACGCGATATTCGCCGCCGCAATGGCGAATTCGCTTCCGCATGGGATTTCACAGCTTGTGTGACAAAATCGCGTCGCATCGCTGTTGTCGCCTTCTGAATCCGCCTTTAATAATTAATAACTTAAAAATTAGAACGAATTTGTATACCAGATAATTTAACTACTGATAGGGTATGTAGAGGAAAACATTTTAAGATATGTTTCATAATTTTCATGTGTGGAATTTTTTTTAACATTGTGCTTACTACAGTGAAATTAATTTGCTATTCCTTCCGGAAGTAGCCGGAAGTGTGAAGTTTGTAGCTTTTCTGTTTGTAATTCAGTTTTGAAACTTTACAGAGTGGTTTGAAGTAGAAGTATATTGATCTATGTGTGAAAATTCAACGCTGAAATATGAATATAAAGACCAAAAACCTTACACTTCCGGCTACTTCCGGAGGGAATATTATGTAAATTTTACTGTACCTTACCCTTAATCTAACTTTTCTGCTCATATTTTATAATCAAACTTACACCACTTTGTATCTATCTAATAATCTCGACATTCATTACGGCTTGGTCATTCATCTGCCCATATCATTCTGATTGGTCAGCACGCAGGTTTCCTGCTCTCTGATTGGTTGCAAGATAGGTGGGCGTGTTTTGGTGGTAATTAACGTGGTATTCATCACGATCATTTCTCTGGCGGTCTTTCATCGTCTCGTCATCCCATCAGACCGACTAATAACATGTGCTTGGTACAGCGATGGAAACTTTATAAAGTACACCTCTGAACACCACGAACTTTACTCCTACTTTGTAGACGTTACCACGCAGTCTATGGAGGTGTGGTGAGCCAAAAATTTATTTATATACGGATAGACTGCCCGAATTGAAATAAATTTCATCTTTTCTTCGCTATTAATTTCTCCTCTCGTCTAATTTCCTCTTTTTTTTGCACCATTTTAGAGGAAAAAGGAGGGGAAAAGACGATATTACGTATTTTTTTACTCTTCTTGAGCATAAAATATTAGAAATATTGTCTTCATTTCATCCTCACTTTGAGCGAAGAAGAAATAAGATGTGTTTTAGAGGTAAAAAAATTAAGTTTAGACGTGTAAAGAATGAGTTGAAGACGTGATTTTTCAACTAGGGTGGGTACTCTTCTTACATTTCGGAAATTTGCAAAACTACATCTCTCTGTCTATTGCAGCTCTAGTAAGTGAGGCAAAAGTAAATTTCATGCTGTCCAGAGGTGTACACTTAGGGTTAGCATAAACGTTAACAATTCCTGCATATATATTGTACCTGTAGCTTCAAGAGAGAACGAAGAAGAATGTCCATTCATCCTACTCCCCCCCCCAAAAAAAAGGTCACAATAACTCCATCATAAGCTACATAACAAAGCCTATAAACTGAGCAAAGGCTCAAGCTGTCTCAAAATATACAACCACAGCCAAATACAATGAAATAGCGCGTACCAATGCGTGTCTCACTCATTTTGACTAACATTGTACAAGACATAGAATCATGTATAGTTTTTTTTAATTGAAAAATAAATTTAATAAATTTTTGTAGTCAACAGTTAGTCATGCAGTTCTTTCTTATTTTCAACAACATCACTGCATTGGTCTTTCTTAAGTTACAATATACCTGCCTTATATCTGCAATGGTTCCCTCGTAAAAAAATACTTGTAATAAAGTAAATCATAAATTAATATGTGATTCATTATACTTTATTATAGGAATTTTTTTACAAGGGTTGCTATTTATTTGCCAGTCAACTGATCGTAAAAATTTTAACTTAGAACTTTGTTTATAATATTATAAATTATTGTAATTGTGATATTAATTTAAACAATTTGTATTTTAATTTTTAAACTCGCAACTGTTTACGATAACAGGCTGAGAAATTTACTTCATATCGGAAATTTCCATCACTTGAATTAACCTGTTGCTCTCGTCAGATCGTTTATATTATAATGTGATGACACGGAGCGCCATAATGAACAATATCGACTGTTGAATGTGGCTAAACCATCTCCTACCGCAGTTATGTAGTCTCAGATATCGCGTTTATATTACAGCAAGTAATTATATTCAGCAAGTTATCATGTGTATAATGAAAACAATAACTACCCTAGTTGAAAAATTACGTCTTTAACTCATCCTTTACCCGTCTGAATTTAATATTTTTACCTCTAAAACACATCTTATTTCCTCTTCACTCAAAGTGAGGATGATATGTTGACAATGTTTCTAAACATTTTTGCCCAAGAAGAGGAAAAAAGACGTAATATCATCTTTTTCCCTCTAAAATGGTGCATATAATAAGAGGGAATTTGACAAGGAGAGAGTTTATAATAGCGAATATAAGATGGAATTTATTTCATCTCGGGTTCTTTTTGTTATAATAAAATTAAATTTCTATATGGAAATCATGGAATTAAATAAGTTTACCATTTTGATCTAGTAATGTAATAGCCGAATTAAATCTAATTAGCTCAAAAAAAATATATACACTATGATAAAGCTACAAAAAACGAAATATATGAAATACATTTCAATTTATCACTATAGAAACATGCAATTTGTAATTTAAATTTGTATTTACTAAATAAAAAAATTGCTATCAAAAAAAGCTTTTAGTTTTATACTCACAAAAATAAAGTCATTAAATTAAATGGCAAATTCTCATCAATCAAGTTTGTTTAATGAATGTATGAAATGCTTTGATGTCCTCTCGTTTTTGCATTGCTACAACACGCTATTTTACCATCAAAGTACTTGTCAATCATTCGTTATTGTATTGCTGTAATTGTAATTTCAAGTACATGTTAAGTCATGTTGTAATAACTGAGCTAAAGGTGTAGTAGTATATCATAATGGAGTACAATCAACTCCTGCGAATATATTATGTAGAAATTTCCATATGTTATTCAACGAAGCGTAAAAAATATGTATAGATTGTTTGCTTAAAAATTCTATTAAATCAAAATAAAATGATTAAAAATAAATTAATAAATCTATTGCCCTTGTTGAAAAATTACGCAACTCATCCTTTACACATCTAAACTTAATATTTTTTCCTCTAAAACACATCTGATTTTCTCTTTACTCAAAGTGAGGATGAAATGGAGACAATATTTTTAACATTTTATGCTCAATAAGAGGAAAGGAGACGTAATCCTGTTTCTCGCCCAAAAGTGAAAGTGAGCAATGTATATAAGATGACGAGAAAAAAATTATAATAATAACAGATCTTTAATAGATTCATTGGCATAAATATTTCAAATTAATTATACATAATATTAGTAAAGTAAATTTTTCAAATCGGATCGTGAGATTTTTGCAATAAGGTGCTTCCTTACTCTTTATGTATTTCCCCTATCCCTTATTACTTAAGGAAGGAAGGTTTTTAAACCCTTTCACTCTTATCTGTGCCAAAAAATATCACATAAATATTATGTAACTATTATTTTCAAATGGCTCTTCTTCCATTTCCACTTAAGATTAATATTTACTGATAAGCAAGTCTAATACAAAAAGCTTTCTTGAAAATGTAAGAGCTGCAGTTTCAAACTCATTTTATTATTATTAATCAATTTATATTGCTAAAAATTATCCGTATAATAAAATTTGTTTTATTGTCAATAGTATCATAAAATAATGAACAAACAACAGTCAAATTTACTTGAAATTCCCGCCGGATGTAGCCGGAAATGAGTAGTTTCTGATCTTCCTGGTCATGTCCGATTTTTGTAATTTTGCAAACAAGTCAGTTCTCTTATTGCAAAGCTCTCTGTAAAATTTCAAACTACAAATACAAACAGGAAGGACAGAAACCTCTAACTTCCGGCTACTTCCGGCGGGAATATTAAATAAATTTGACTGTAGTTTTCCACTTTTCATTAAGGGTTAGTTTCTCATCTTGTTTTCATATAGATAACAACCTTCTACATGAATGGCTTTTATGCTAGTTTGATCCTGAAAGATAAAGCTCACTGGAGAACCTCATTAAACCAACAGTAACATAACATGGCTATTGAATTTTGAGACAAGGGTTAATATTAATGCTTACTATTAAAAAAAACATTAAAAAGCAAAGGTAATATTAGAGATCTCCGTGTTTTATGCCCAGAAAATTAAGAACAATTTTAGAAGGTTCACAGTTTTTCAGTGGTACCGCCACTATCGATAATAAACCATTCATGGTACACTCATCACCTTGGAAAATTTCCCTTTGCAGCCTTGTTAATCACCATGCCTTGTGTTATTCTTACGGGGCATGGTGATTAACATCAAGGCCGCAAAGGAAAATTTTATGAGGCGACGGCTGTACATATTATTAATTATTCCGGACAACAGTAAAACTTCTGAAATTGTATTCAATTTTGGGTCATATATATAAATTATGTAACCCTAGTTGAAAAATTACGCCTTCAACTCATCCTTTACATTCTAAACCTATTTACCTCTAAAAAACATCATATTTCCTCCTCGCTCAAAGTGAGGATGAAATGAAGACAATATTTCTAGCATTTTATGCTCAAGAAGAGGAAAAAATACGTAATCTTGTCTTTTCCCCTCTTTTTTACCTCTAAAATGGTGAAAAATAAGAGGACAAAAGACAAGAGGAGCGCTTAATAGTGAAGAAAAGATGAAATTTATTTCACCTTAGGTAGACATAATAAAAATTTCTGATCAGAAATACTTGTATTTTTTTTTTTTTTTTTTTTAAAATCTGGTGATTGTATATTTTAAAATACGTTGCATTTTTTTTTTTTTTTTACTCTGTATCAATTTACGAGCAGAACTATACAATGTTACAGTAAAATATTATGTTAATAAATTGAATGGACTCTATAATTAAAATCGCCATAAAGAAGCAAATTAAGGCCACCACCAGATCCGACAACAAACATTACAATACACGCAGGGACATGTTCACAATGACCGTAACTCATTGCAATGTTACCCCTTGATTTATCACCTCTCTGATCGCAACTGTTGACCGTTGAAACTAATAAAGCTCATTTTTATACGTTAAATCATGTAATAATGAACCTTATGTATAAAATACATTAATTAATACAGCTAGAAATTAGTTTTCCGTATTAACAACACAAACAATAGCTGTGAATTATTGTTAAAATATTTTATCATTTCCCCTACTATGTATCATAGAGTGGACATCATGAAAAACAAAAAAACTACACAAAAAGAAGCAAAATAGTACCTCTTTAAATCATATTTTTTTTACAGGGGTACTCCCCTAAGAGCTAACAGCTCGTGACGGGATAATGGATAGAGATAAAGTAGGGAAAGTATGGTGGACACGGCCTGTTACGCATCCCAGCATTCGCTGAGGTAAGACTGAGGGAACCATGGAAAACTTCAATCAGGACGGACACCTCTACATTTTATCAATGGACCAAAGCGATGTCCAAAGCCTTGGGAACCACATACAAGTGCATCACTGCACTGGGTGGAAAGCGAGACGAATTTACCTCAGGTAGAGAGCAACGTAATTTTTACTTGAAACGGTCACCTATCCAAGTACTAACCATGCTCAACGTAGCTTGACTTTGGTGATCTAACGAGAACCGGTCAATGTACTGCACCACGCTTAACTTTAGATTTCAGTTTGTTGATTTATTTAATTAATTTCTTATATATTACCATCAAAATCAATATAATAAATTATAAGAACTTTAACTATGAATGGAATACATAATTCATTTAGATATTTAACTGTATTTGCATAAGAAATTGACAGCAGTAATTAATGCATATTTGAATATTGGATACTGTCCAACTTATTAAACCCTTTTTCCTGATTTTAACAAAATATATATACATGATTTATGATTTATTCCCTGAAGAATGCAAAATATATGACAGGACCTTAACAATTTATAATTACTTTTAAAAAAAATACATGAGAAATTTCAATATCTTCGCAACAGAAATAGATATTTATATTTCAACTTAAGATTTTATATGCCAAGAAATCAATCTATTGAAATTACTTTTTCTAAGTATTCATCGTAAAAGTTTCAATAACAGTCCAATGGAACCAGCTCTTCATCAGGAGTCTATTAAACTAGCTACATAACCTTCTATGATAACTCCTATAAAATAATAAACTAGAAGTTATAATTGAAATGTCATATAATTTAACATGCACGAGGATTCGATCACGATATGTTTAAAATGTCATATTTTTCTGATATAAAATTGATTATTAGTCATGTTTTACTGTAGTTTACATGGATGACAGTGTTATATATGGAGCACCACTTGTGGCGCCTTGTCAAAGTGGCGCCAGCAGACATCAAAGTAAAAATGGAGCTTCAAAAACAGCAGCTAGTCAAACGTCTAATCTGAGAAGTTCAAAGAACTAACAAAATATCAAACAAAATTTAATTTTATCAAAAATTAAAATATATTTTATAAAATATTATATTTTAAATTTCAGTTATTATTTTTCTACTAAAAAATTAATTGTTTAAGTAACAGAGCTCAAAGGGTCTTCAAATAACACCACTTAACATAAACTTAGCCTAAGACTGTCTTAGCGCAACAATAAAGAATACGCTAAGAGTGTCTTAATTTTAGGATTGTTGTAATTTGTGTTATTTGAAGACCCCGCCACCTGCAGATTATTAATAATAAAATATTTTAATATTGCTAATTATGAAATAACATTAAAAAGTTTATTTTTTATTTCCAAAATACATCTTCAGGATAAGTCAAAATCTATAACATGATATATGAACACTACATAACTTCAGGAGGAATTAAATGAACTAATGGTATTATTTTAATAAATTAAAATTGAAAATTAATCCTAAAAAACATGAAGGATCATATATTTCTGTGTCATCAAAACATTGATAGGTAAAGAGCAAAATTTAATTTAATTGAAAATTAAAATACAATATTATATGAAATATTAAATCATATATTATATTCTTGAAATAAAAAAATGTGTTGTTTTGGCAATGAAAATATTAATAAGAATATTTGTGATACTTTAATGTTGTTATTATAATTACACAATCTGTGTTTAATCAAATATTATTTTATAAAATAGTGTTATGAAAAAAGACATTGTAACAAGTTTAATTTTTAAATATATTTTGAAACGAACTCATCCTAAAAAATAAAATTACAGCAGCGAGCTTTATGTTGACGCTTAAAAGAATAGGATCTTCTTATAATAGCTTAAAAATATAGCTACAAAAAATAAAAGGAAGGAAAAAGGAAATTAGCACATTGACATAAAAACATTGGAAAATGAACAAAATTCTAGTTTGTCTTACAGCTGTCTTGGAGTGATGCAACATTAAAGTTAGTGACAAAATATAAACTAAATTAAAATAATTTAAGATCAAGTCAATTTTAAGGAGCACATGCGTTCATTATTTGAATATTTTTTAAAAATACTTCAAAAATATTTAAGGATAAGTTTAGGACTAGAAAAGGCTTAAAATTATTGTAAAATATAAAAATTATAATAAAAAACGACATTTCTGTATTACCATGTTTTACAGTTCTACTCAAACAGCTGATTTATGTCAGCTGTTTGGCTAATTTTGAGGACACCTGATGTGTCACTCAAAGCACAACTCTAAACTAACACAAATCTCTGTCTTTCCCTCTCTCTCTGTCATTTATTTGTCTTTATGTGGATGTTCTTAACTGGTAAGTACTTATGTTGATAGTAAATTTATTTTTTTTCATATTTTTATATTTTTTTTTAAATCTCTGTAGATAGAAAAATTTTAAACTATGCTTTTTAGGCTTGCTTATTTAACCTTTAATTTTAAGTTATTATAAATTTTTCTTCTAGTTTCTATCTTTCTCTTACACAATCACACCTATACCACAAATTTGAACTTTTTTAGGTTGATAGCACACATTTATATACGCACAGATCCTGGGAATGGATGCAAAGTATTTAGTATACCAGAATGTTAAAACTGCATCATAACCTTTCTGATAAAGCTTTATACTTAGGTTAATAAACAGCAGCTGCAATTTTTATGATGTACAGTCGTCACCTTGGAAAATTTACCACTTGCCTGCAGCCTTGTGTTATTCTTACGTGGCAAAGCCGCAAAGGGAAATTTTCCGAGGTGACAACTGTACAGTGTGCAATAGATATATGTAAGGATTGCTGCACAGCCTACATTTAAATCTGACAGGTTCAGTTAACGGGTTAGTTGAAATGATCGCCGATGACGGCGCTGACTGTCACGGGGTATCTCATCCTAACCATAGCAGATCATCTTGTCTTAAGTTTAGGCAAGCATATTAATTTTTATGATCGACAGTGTACAGTCGTCGCCTTGGAAAATTTTCCTTTGCAGCCATGTTAATCACCATACCCCGTAAGAATAACATAGAGGATGGTGAATAAAAAGGCTGCAAGTGGGCAATTTTCCAAGGCGACGAGTGTACATTTTATTTTATTGTTTCAACGTACATTTAATTCTTAGGGCTGTCTCACACAGAGAGATTTCGCAGCGTATGATAATAAAATTAAGAGCCTATGCCATCAGTTGTACGTGCGCACACAGCTTCGATTCGTATCGCATACGATCGTACGTTTCTCATTTAGAACCGGTTCTAATTTTTATCATAGGAAGTCATACGATACGAAAGCAATGTGCGACTACCCTTACTATACTTTTATCTTGTAGCTTAAAAAAGTCAAAAGCTTACAACAGTAGATTTTCAAATATTGCTTCCCATTTTTAATAAGCAAGATATTAAATATACATGTGTAATACACTATGTATGTATAGATGGTATTACCAAAATATTAGCAGAAAAATCTCCATATATATTAGCAACTGGGATCTGTAAGCCTAACGCAAATTTATATAGACCAGAAAAATAATTAAGTACTATAGAAGGAGGTATTCATATAAAAAATTGGCATAAAAATTTAATATTTCAGTACTAAAAAATCATCTAATTTAAGTACACAAAAATTTTCAAAGCTAAAATTAATTCTAAGTCCTTTATTTATACCCCTATTGTTTTTAATTAAATAAAATGTAATAAAAATATAAGACTCTACTTACAAAAAACTTTGCAAAGTATAAAGAAAGCATTATAGAGATTATAGCTTATTAATATTTTGTGATCAAATTACAATATTTAAAGGCTGGTAATTAATATTTTTTGCTAAAATCTACCTCAGTGTAAGATATAGAATATTCAAATACAAATTCCTTTATTTTTGAAATGGACTTTTAAACTTGACACACAAACTTTGTCCATTTAATATTTAAAAAGCGTTATGACAACTTTTCTCGACTAAGATATAACTCTGTTGTCATGTGGATTGAGATGAACGTATTAGGGTGCTGCTACTAATGTTGTCACGCATCATACTGGGCTACAGTCAACCTAATTTTATACCCCAGTGGAAGTTTAGATAGCCTGTGTGGATGAAATTTTATATTGCATATTTGGATATAGAACCTTGAGCTACGTAGTCAATTTTTCTTCAATATTTTTTGAACTTACTAACTCACTTTTAAAATCAACGTCGTGTTACGACATGACTATGACGTCACAATGGAGTATCGACCTCAAAATTTGTTATTGCAGAAATGGACAGAACGTGCAAATTTATGCAACCCTGATTTTTTTTCAGATTTTTTTAAAGCCCTCAAAGGTCTCAAAAAAATCTGAAAAAATCAGGGTAGCATAACTTTGCACGCTCTATCCATTTCTACAATAAAAAATTTTGAGGTCGATACTCCATTTGAATTTGTACATCTTTCCCTCGATTTGAAGGTGTTAGAAAGTTCAAAAAAATTGACAATACATAACTCGATGTCCTCTATCCAAATACACAATAAAAACATTTCAAGCAGGTTGTCTAAGGGGCCTTAAAATCATGGAGGGAAAAAGCTTCGCTGTTCTGATTTTTCAAGATTCTTTGCAAATTATTACAATTAAATAATAAGAGAAAATAATAATCTTAAGATTTATAAAATAGCTAATATAGGGGCGTGGGGATTTCTTTATATTTCATAATTCATAATTATACTTCATTCAGATACAATATAATTTGTTGAAGGCGTTGTTCTTAATAATCTTTCATTAAATTCCTTCCATTTCCTTGCTGGGAACGTAAAATTAGTCTGACTGTAGCGCGATGACGTCACGAGATAATTACCAACAGTAGGGAGTGAGGGGAGGATTCTTTTATCTTGGAACGTTGGGGGGTCAGTTTAAATGAAACGTTCACGCAAAATTGTTAATTACACTTCCCATTAAACAAGCTGTCACTTTTCAAATGCAAATTTTAAAAAATTATTTTATAAACTTTGTTATTTATTAAATTATAAATATTTTTAAAACAAACAATATAAAATTTTCTAAGACTTTAAATTTTATTTTGTTTTTAATATTAAATCGTTAAATTTTATAATAAAAATACATATTAGTTTTCAATATATAGTAACAGTAATATATTGATCTACCAAAAAGCACAATATTCTATTGATACAAAATTTATGCTGAAAAATAATTTTTAATATCTTTAATTAACAATGGGACGAAAATTAATTTTGAAAATACAACACCCTACACATTTTTGAAATTATTCACTTAAAAAGTAGCAGTTTAGTCTAAAGTAAAATCAAAATCAAGTTACCAGCAACAAGAAATCCTTTCCCATAAAAATCCCTTTAAATATAGTGTCATTCAAGTGTTCAAAGTATCGTATATAAGACAAAATTTTGTCATCAAATAAATCTGACGTAAAATTTACCTGAGAGTACAAAAAAAAAAAAAAGTAAATATTTTGGTGCACAAAGGCAGTATAAGCTAGCTAGAGTTTATCGATCCTGGCATGGCGCCAAGAATGATGCCAGTGTGCGCCTGTTGCTCGAGCCCTTGCCAAGACAACAAAAAATACGACACTTTTTTTTTTAGAAAAAACTCTTTGAATTAAATAGTTTGTCAGGTTGTTTTAAAGTCGTAGTTTAATTTAATGTAAAAAACTACAACGTATAAATATCATAGCTTTACTTAATATAAATACATGTTTTTTAAAGTAATTGTAATTTACTTTAAAAGGATTATCCCTTTGCTTTTTTGGGGATGTTTTTTATAAAAGATGTAGATTATATTATTTAAAATTTTCTACACGATATTTATGTACTTAAAATTTTAGTATCATTACTTAAGTGAGTTAAAGAAAGAAACTTAAAACTATTTAAGCTATTTTAAAACTTAATGGCCGTAAGTTGCAGCCAACCTATCCTAGAAAAATCGGAGAATTATCCGAGAAATTTAATGTTAATTAGTAAATAATCCACGGATAATCCTCAGATTATTCTCGGATAGGTGGCTGCAACTTACGACCATAAGAGTATAAAATTCTCCAAAAGATGACTTGAAAATTATTCTTATAAATTTTGATTACATACTATTATATATTAAAATGAAATATAGTTAGATTAGATAAGAATACTAGCTAGTCTTTAGACATTATTAGATTGTACTGTACAATGAATTCATATATAATTGAAACGGTTGAACTTTATAGTCAATCTGCAAATACTCTATTTCATAAATTTTACTACATTTACTATTTTTCTGGAACTGAAAACCATTAAAACATGTTTGTGACGTCATTGGCGTATAAAAAAAAATAATGTAGTGTCCATAAAATAGAAAAATGAATACAGTTACGTGAAATTTATATCACGAATTATGTATTTAATTAATAATTACAATTATTAAACGTCGATGTAATATCCAACATAAAATTAAACGTCAAATCTACAATTAACTTGAAATAATTACACGAATACAGCTATTTTGTAGTTGCCGCTTGCATCTACAATATTTCATACATGTAGTTCTAGTGTGATGGCTTGAATTCTACATTTCTACATTGCCGCTTGGTATAATTAACGCTATTTTGCTTGTACAGTATTGCTCATAAAAAAACTAATACGTTCATTTTATGTGCACTTGACTGTACTTTGGCAATAATATTGTATAGTCACGGACATTAAAACTCGCTCATTGAGTCATTTTATCTGCTCCTGACTGTACCCAAGCTTGTACAGTAATGCACATAAAAAAATAATACGTGGATCACATTTTATGTGCACTTGACTGTACTAAGGCTTGATGATATTGTACAGTAACGGACATTAAAACTCGCTCAATGAGTCATTTTATCTGCTCCTGACTGTACCCAAGCTTGTACAGTAATGCACATAAAAAATAATACGTTCATTTTATGTGCACCTGACTGTACTAAGGCTTGATAATATTGTACAGTCATGGACATTAAAACTCGCTCATTGAGTCATTTTATCTGCTCCTGACTACCCAAGCTTGTACAGTAATGCACATAAAAAACAATACGTTCATTTTATGTGCACCTGACTGTACTATAAGGCTTGATAATATTGTACAGTCATGGACATTAAAACTCGCTCATTGAGTCATTTTATCTGCTCCTGACTGTACCCAAGCTTGTACAGTAATGCACATAAAAAATAATACGTTCATTTTATGTGCTCTTGACTGTACTAAGGCTTGATAATAGGCTTGACGCTTCAACTGCACGTATTTTAAAAATTTCTTCCAGATGGTCGCACATTTTGCTTGGCGGGTTGGAGAATATGTAAAACCTGGCACGAGCATCCTTTCAATTATAATTAACTATGATTAATTATCATTACAACTCATTTTAATATGATTTTATGAATCATTAATAATTAAAACTGTTTATTTTTATCATCATTAGTGCTTTAATAATATAATTTAATTTTAATTAAAGCTTAAAAGAGTACACCTAAAATAAATTTGCAATTTCATTTACTTCATATCAGTTTGGTTATTAGTTATTATATATAAAATCAGTAAATCCATTTTTGTAATAATATAGATTTTGCTACAAAACATGACCCTTTAAACAAAATGGAATTACTTATTACTTTTTTCTTTTTTTTTTATAACAATCAACTTGATCTTATGCAACTTTTTATCAAAATGAAATTGCATTTTTTTACGAATAAGTGTACATTAATTAAATGCCATAAATTAATTATAAACTCAGGTAAGTAAATAATGATTATTTCACCTCACGCATTTTGAAAAGCAATGACCCAATGACCTGTATTAATTTTGAAATACCTGACCCTCGCAACGAAAATCACAGTAGAAAATATCAACCGACCCTTTTTGCACAAGTAGCTACAAGATTCAGATTTTAATATCTGATCCTGAACCTTCACAACTTGTGAGGTATCACATACCTTTATGTAGAATAATATCACAATGCATTGGTATATTGAACAGTTATGTATCAAATCCCCTTTTAAGGTACAGATAACACGCCCAATGTTAATAAAAAATACCATTCATGAAAATCATGAAAAAAATTAAAATGTTCTCCTTTACATACCTTATCTGTAGGTAAAATATCAGGTACACAAAAACGAGCTAGTTTTCAAGTTATCAATTTTTAAGGTTGACTAATTTAACATGGGAGTTCCATTTCTCCATGTTAAATTAGTGAACTTTAAAAATTATTAACTTGAAAACTAGCTCGTTTTTGTATACCTGATATTTTACCTACAGATAAGGTATATTGTAAAGGAGAACAATTTAAATTTTTGTCATAATTTTCATTAATGGTATTTTTTATTCACTTTGGGCGTGTTATCTCTACCTTAAAGCTTTACTTGCCATTTCATAAAAAAAAATCAAATTAATTGAATTAATCTTTAAATCAGTTAGAATCATAAGAAATCTAATTATTTCCTAAGAAAATAAGTACGTGAATGTGAAATAAAAAAATATGAAATTGAATTTAAAAATTTGATTATATAATACTACACTCAGAAATCAAAAATTATGTTTGTAACCTTTTTGCTAATTATTTAGCCTTGTAATTGTGACACAGTAATTACTGGAAAAGAGCCTTGATGCTATTGGACTTATTCATATGCTGATAATGTTCACATGTCTGGATTGTACACATGTTACCTTGGAAATTTTCCTTTTCCATTAAATATCAATACATGGATCCTTGGTTAAGGAAAAATTCTAAGAAAATTAGTGTACTTTTGCAGCAGCTACAGTTTTACAAACATTAAATTACTACAGGAAGTAACCTGAAGTTGAAGAATTAATTTTAACTGAACTATAGTCAAATTAACTTAATATTCCTTCCGGAAGTAGCCGGAAGTGAGAGGTTTCTGGCTTTCATATTCGTTTTTGCATTTTGAAAATTTGGCTACAAGTTTGTAAGAAGAGTGCTAACACGTTTACAAATTTTCAAGACTCAGAGATGAACAATACGAACAGAAACCTCTCACTTCCAGCAGGAATATTTCATAAATTTTACTATATTTGAACATTCAAACTGTAATACTTTGCAGATAACTTGAAATTCCTTTCTGCAAAGTTCAAGGCTTAAAATGTAATAAAAATAATTCAGGCTATTTCCGGTTAAAATCTTAAATTTATTGAACTTTATAATTGAAATTAAATAAGAACTGTTCCCATAACTAAAAGGTTACAAACAATTTATGATAGTTTGAGTGTACGTCCGATTGTTGTGCTGTTCCCTAACGTGTTCTGACTCGTTCCTGCGTTCTCCAGATGGCGTTCCTGCAGAACCGTTCCATCTCACTGGTGGACATGTACATCGACAACTCAGAACCCTCTGAGAACGTCGGACAAATTCACTTCAGCCTCGAGTATGACTTCCAGAACACAACCCTCATCCTGCGTATCATCCAGGTGAGTCTCGGTTCGAATCCCGGTCCCGGCAAAACTTTTTACAGTTTTTGTTTGTTTATTTTATTTTATTTATTATATATATATATATATATATATATATATATATATATATGGTTTTCTGGAAATATTTGCAGAAATTGATGAATTCAAATGTAATAAAATATAGACAACCTTCATGAATTTATTTTATTATAAATTTGGAAAGAGGTCCTAAAGCAATTAATCTTTTTGCAACTAACGTTTTCAAATATCTTTCTTTTATTTGTATTATAGAGGTGTAATGCAAAAGATGTTTATTTAAAATAAAATGCTTGCTGAAGGCCCGGACATATAATAAATTAATCAAAACTAGAATATATCCTATTCTATTCTTATACTCTATAACCTAGTCCGTACGATTTTGCTACCTATTCTTAATATTGCATATTATGAGCATATAAATGATAATAATATTTCATTCTTCACCTTTCGAAATTTTGTGTTTTTTAAGGATTATTTCTTTTCTTGAATTAATTAAATAATTAATTAATTGCACAGATAATTTTTTATAATAAATATTATAGTAATATGAATCTTACGTAATTTAATTTATATCACATAATCATGGACTGAATAAAATTTTCTAAAATAAATTAAACTCCAACTCAGCATGATACATTAACATGAGCGCTAGTGATTTTTAGCAACTACATGTCATAGTCTACATAAAAAGTATGGGACGATGTGAAAATTGATTGACTCATGTCACGCTGATTGAATTAACTTCTCGTGGTAATTCAATTGACTAATGTATTGGCTACCACAAAACTAATGTTATTTCGTTTCCATGACTACTCGATATACGATAGACAAAGTTCTGAAAAACTCTCTCGGGTCGATTATCTATAAGTAGAAAATATTATATAATTAAATAAAAAATAATTCATAGACTGGATGAGGGTTTAAAAGTCCATTTAAGTTAATTGCATACTTCAAATTAAATACATTCTTTGTTACATTAGATCTACCAAATATAATTATAATACGTTAAAAGATAACAATTTAAATTAACAGAATATAATAAATAATTAATGCAATAAATTAGTAACAATAATCAATATTACTTTGCAGTAAAATACTGGCTGGTATTTTTGATAAGGTAAATTATAATGTTTTATTTTTTTAAAATTTATTTAAAATTTATCATTTTTAAAAATAAATTTTAACATTTTCAAATTCTTTTATACCTTTATTAATTTTTTTATGTATTTTTGATTGCAATTAAATTAAAAATTCAATAATCAAGTTATTTTTAATTTGTTCCACTCTATCAAACTCTTCAAGAGTGAATTCAAAAGAATAATGCAGCATACCTTGTTGAAAATTCAAAATTTCTACTAAAGATATTCAATGCATCCATGAAATGCATATTGTGAACAAAATAATGTCTTAATTAATTAGATACTGAATTCCAGTACTCAAAACCCCATTTTTACCATTTAGTTTGGTTATTATATATTACGTATGGTGCCACAGGATGTTCTTGAAAAATAATGAAATACGCACAGATTAAATAGTAGATTATCAGATACAGAAGTAACAAATTCATTGTTGACCTTTAAAAAATTAACTTTGATCATAAAAATTTCAACATTTAAAAAACTTAAAAATTTATTTAAAATATATCTTTTTTAATTAACATTTATTAAAATTTTATTTAATTTTTTAAAAAATTTATTTTCAATTAATAACATGCAACCTTATTATATATCTATAAAATACAACCTTGCATAAGTAAAATAATGGTAAATAACTTTTTAAAATAGAATTATAGATATGTAATTTATTCCAAATTTATAATTGTTTTCAACAGAAAATTCAGTACTTCCATGACTTCTAGCTATAACTTTGCAAAAGCTATATTTACAAAAATATCAAATAAAATTTGCTTCAATAAAAATTTAAAAAATCGTTAAAAATACAAAAAAATAATAAATTTTTTAGTTCAACAAGGCATCAGACTTTCCATTAAAATAATTTTAAACAGGTTAACATTAAACAACTGGTTGATTTTAACTATTTTATTATTTGTCCATGTCATTCGCGTCCGAGAGGTCTATGAATTTAAATTTGCTGAGAACAGCATGTTTTTTTTACCGACTACGATTTTTATAAACCAGGTGAGGGGGAATTGCATGTTTGGGAAAAAAACATGTCAGCAATATTTAATAATAATAATAAATTAATAAAAACATGAGGTAATATAAATAATTGATCGTGCGAGTTTGATTTTCATGCAATTCTGTGTAATATTCTGTGTATTTTATGACATTGGTTGGGAGAATTGTGGAAACTGCAGAGTAACAAATAAATTTTGCTTGAATGAAGCAAAAAAATTGTTTATTTACACAAGTTTTATAGTAATAAATTTATTAGTCTAGCAAACTAGAACATACAAAACCTTTAATAACAAACATTGTGACGTGGCAAGGGAAAAATATCATAACTACATTAGTTAGCTGGAATAAAAATATGCTAACTACTATAGTAAGCTGGAAAAAAATATCCTAATTTCATTGGTAAACTAGAAAAAAAAATCCTAATTTCATTTTACTTACCAATGGAGTTAGGATGTTTTTTTCCAGTTTACCAATGGAGTTAGGGTATTTTTCCTCTACCACGTCAATTTAATTTCTGATTTGTTAAGTTTTTCATGTGTGATAGAACTGAATGTCAAATTATGAACAACCTGCATAAATTTTTTATTTCATATTTGGATTAGTACCTCGAGATTGTCATTGTCAAAATTTTTTTTTAAAGACCATATTAAAACTGCAAATCTGATATGATATCATAGTCATGTAACTTCTTTCTATGTACTTTAGTGTTAAATATTTGCATGAATATGACGTCACAGCGTTTTGTAGCTTGATTTTAAAGGTGTTAGAGGGATTGAAAAAAGTTTGGAAAATTTACTCACTGTCAGACAAATATTATACGATTAAAGGTGGATTTTCATGGGCGATTTCCAGCCTGCGACGCGACGCGAATAAAGCGCACTTGCCGTAACATCCATTGGCGGCCATATTGGGCGATTAAAAGAAAAGAGCATCGTAATTAACGCGATTACCGGCGAATTCGCCGCCGCATAGGATTTCGCAGGTTTTACGTCAAATCGCGCCGCGTCGCCGTTGTCGCTCATGAAAATCCACCTTAATATAAATAACAAAAATCATACAGATTTATTTTTATTATTACTTTATTTTAATTATTTTAATCCATTACTTGCACTGCACATAATTGTTGCAAGCGTTGCATAGTATCTTTAGCATCTTTAGCTAATAATATGAAATATTTAAGCCATATTTTTTTTACCTAAATTAGTACTTGTGAAGTACATTTCAACTAAAAATATCACATATCAAAATTTTTATATTTTGTGACAGCTGTTACAATCAAAAGTAGGTCATTGAGGAATTAAATGATAAATCCATAAGCTTTTTAAAAAAAAATGACGATATTATATTTAATTAATCACCTACACTCTAATGATATTATAACATCTTTTTTTTTTAATATTCACTTTTAAAATATGCTGTAAAAAAAATCTCTTTTTATACCTATATTTCATAGCCGTGACATATTTTTAAAAAAAAAAGAAGAAAAAATGTCATTAATTTAATTGAATAAGATTCTTTAAGGGAAATATTCTCTTGCTTGGAATTCACCGCTCTCTTCTTGTGATATTACGGTAGTCAAGGCTTAGTTTAATGAAAAACTTTACAATTTTTCTCTCTCTCTGAATAAGATGTATTCATGTCGTTAGTACCACCCCCATACTTTTTTTCTCCTTATGCCAAGATCGCATTTATGTATCGTATAAAAGAAGCTTACTTTCATTAATTATTTTAACATCAATAATGGGAGTTTTAAAAAATATCTTAGAATTTGCTATTGAAAAAAGTTGACTTCGTAAACAAAGTATGTATGTTTAAAAGTCCTCTACAGTTCAACAGATGTAAGATTACCGCCGGAAGTGCGAGGTTGCCAGACTTACTAGTTCAGTTTTGAACCTAAAATTTTGCAGAAAGATTTATATTACGCACTGAAACCTAACAGACCACTTGCAAAACTATGTTTTAGCAAAACGTAAACAAACTCATTCACCCAGGTATTGTTGGTTGTTGATTATGTGTATTTTTTTCCAATACATTACACCTTATGGGAAATTCACGTTTTTCACATACAGATTTCAATACGTGACATACGTATGATTTTAAAAATAAATATACCACCGGAATCTGCAGTTCTTGGCCATTTATAATATTGAAAATTTTATTGGAAGATGGTTTCTTTATTTCAATATAGTAAATTTAGTATGACACCAAATCAGCCAATTGCGCATGGGGTAAGATACGTAACTAGGCAAACTCCAGTTTGTTGATTTTAACTGTTGCAATAATAAACAATCTGAAGCTTGCTTGGTTACGTATCTTACCCCATGCAATTGGCTGATTTGGTATCATACTAAATTTACTATATTGAAATAAAGAAACCATCTTCCAATGCAATTTTCAATATTATAAATGGCCAAGAACTGCAGATTCCGGTGATCTATTTATTTTTAAAATTATACGTATGTAATGCATTGAAATCTGTATGTGAAAATCGTAAATTTCCCATAAGGTGTAATGTATTGGAAAAAAATACACATAATCAACAACCAACAATACCTGGGTGAATGAGTTTGTTTACGTTTTGCTAAAACATAGTTTTGCAAGTGGTCTACTGCGAAGTATTAGAATTTTTATGTTCATAATTCAGACAAGATTCTTCCACTTCCGGTGGTAATCTTATATTTGTTGGACTGTAATCATCTTATCACAAATAATTATTAATGGAAAACCTGCGTGAAATTGTTTTATTATATATTTGGATAAAGAACCTCAAGTTATGCATTACTAGTTTTTGTCAGATTTTTTTAACGATTTTTTAAAAAAAGTGCTGCAAAATGCAATGACGTCATAGTCATGTAAATATTTTATATTTTTATTTATTTTTTATTCACCCAAGTACATATACAAAAAACATATGCAGGCATATAGGAAAGACGTTGCAAGACTATATGATGTCAGAGCTTCTTTCCTTTTTATTTAGGGTCAAAACAAACAGAAAATTTGGACAAAATATAATATTTATGTATCAAATATTTTAATCAGATTTAAAATAATTTGAATTAAAAAGTAAATACTTGATATCTTGATCATAATTCAATTTTTATGTAAAGGATTCTTAAAGCAATTTAACAAAAAAATATTAATTCCACAGGTTGTTTTATAAATATTCATAACCATGACTTCACAATATATTGCTGCTGTCTTTCCAAACGTCTTCTTGTTGCTCTTAACCTACTTAATGCATTGGATTAAATATTAATTTTGTATTTAAAGTTGAAGAAAAATAATTTTATGAATTATGGCATTTAATCATTTTAATTATAGTGAAAAAAATCATAAAATCGAGGTCATCTGCGAGTTGCACACATTTATTTATTTGGGAATCGATAACTCAAAAATTCAACTATTTAAATGAGTCCGAAATAAATTGTTTCAAGTATAGCCATGCAGCATATATACACTACAGCGACTACGTTCACATGATGGTGTTTAAAAAATATTCGTTAATGACAGATACGTTCTTATGAGGCGTTGTCAACGAATACGTATTAAACACCGTCATGTGAACGTAGTTATAGTCTTTTAAGCAAGAGATAAGATCTTATTTCCAGAAATGATGCAATTTCTACTCATTTCCCCTTCTCACTGCAGGCTATACCATAGCAACAGGAAGCAAAAACTGCGTAATTTCAGGCAATTTTCATAGACATAAAATCTCGCTTGAAAACCAGTATATTTTTGGGAGTATAAAAATCAGCGAATATGTAATTTTGGATCATACTTTCCTAAATTTGATAACCATGATTTTACTATTATTTTGATTTGACCACTGGCGGTACAATACAGTGACAATAAATTGCCATAATACAGCATTAGTCTTGTCAATAAGTATATACTAACAAATAACAAAACACAACATTTATACAACTGAAATAAATAATAAGTCTCGTCTCAATATACATAAATATATATTTATATAATGGAGTATCGACCTCAATTTTTTTATTGCAGATATGGATAGAGGGTAAAAAGTTATGCTACTCCGATTTTTTTCAAATTTTTTTGAGCCCCTTAAATATTTTTAAAAAATTATTGAATGTTCTTTTTGTGACGTCACGCGGTGGCAAGTCCTATCTTTTTCTTAAGGACCGGCGTCTCGTGACATCACAAAAAGAACTTTCAATAATTTTTTAAAAAATAGTTCCCGGGCTCAAAAAAATCTGAATACCATAACTTTGCACCCTCTATCCATTTCTGCAATAAAAAAATTGAGGTCGATACTCCATTATAAATCAATAAAAACTTAATAAAAACTTGTTGACTGGAGACACATTTGACGTTGGGTGTATAACCTCGCGGCTATTATGCCGTCGAGAGTACATGCACGTTATAATCCAGCAGACATAAACAATAACTCCCACAGATTAGCCAGAGAGATGGGAGTCGTGTTTGTTTTTCATACGATAGTATTAAAATGGGTTATAGATTTTCGCAGCTCTCATGTTTTTTTTATAGATAGATATATTTTTTTTTAATATCAAAGTTCATTTTTTATTAATCTCTACCAGACATACATGATGCTGTATAGATATCAATATCAAATACCAATAGAATTGTTATTAATAGTTTTTATATTTAATTAAATATATTATATTAAAATCATATTCTTGGAAATACAATTTCATGTTAATAATGAAATTGTTTTATTAAAAAAAAAGGTTAAAAGCCATATGACAAATTATTTTGATCATTCCCTTGTAATAAATTTGATGAAAAGCTTGTGATTAAATCAGAATTTCAATGTAAAGAAAAACCAAATAAGTTGAATATTTATTTGAAAACGAGGAAACATCATTATAAAAATAAAAATCAAGGAAAATAATATTATATTGTGTAAAAATATAACAAAGCTATACAACTGAAATTCGATAACATTTAATCATAATGCCTACACAAATACGTTGACTCCATTAATTGTCAAATAAATGTGTCATTTCATGAGTACGGACTGTTCTAAATGCTGCTGGAGACTAAATTGCAGCTCCAAACTGTTAGCGCCTGGAGTTTAGGCAACTTGTTTTACAATGAAGAGAAGCGGGTTGCATATAAAGTAGGGGCTATCTCGAAACGGTAAAAGCCTGTTGGTTAACCTCAAATTGTGTTATGTTTATGTACTTTAATGTATTATGTATCATGTAATGAGATGAAATAAAACCTATCTTGAATCTTCCAATGTTTAGTTCAATAAAGATACATGGCAACATTATGTAATGTGTTAATTAATGCGGTCACCGATCCAATTACTAGCCAGGCTAATGTAGCTTGACCATGGTGATCGAGAATATTTTCATGTTCTTTAAAATGCGTCATGTAATGAGATGAAATAAAACCTGTTTTGAAATTTGAATACGGTCACCCATCCAGCTACTAGCCAGTTTGTGGTAGCTTGACCTCAGTAATCGAGGATAATTTAAGGTCACCCATCCAGTTCCAGTAACTAGCTAGGCTAACGTAGCTTGACCTCTGTTACCGATGATAAAATTACGGTCACCCAACCAGTTACTTTCAAACTGACTTAGCTTGACCTCGGTGATCGAGGATAAACCACTGTTAGCGCCATTTCTAATGCTGTGTGTGTTGCAGGGTAAGGAGCTCCCCGCCAAGGACATGTCCGGCACGTCCGACCCCTATGTCCGAGTCACCTTGCTGCCGGACAAGAAGCACCGCCTCGAGACCAAGATAAAACGACGGACACTCAACCCGCGGTGGAATGAAACATTCTACTTTGAGGGTACGTAACTTTAGTCATTTGTGCGACGTAACTTTAGTATAACAAAAGATAAAACGGTCACTCAACCTGAGGTGGAATGAAACATTCTACTTTGAGGGTACGTAACTTTAGTCAGAAATTGTAATTCTATATAGTCAATTTTGCAACGTAACGACGTAACTCTAGTCTAGATGAAAATAAATGACGGTCACTGAACCACCTATGAAACGAAATATTGTACTTTGGGGGTACGTAACTAACGTAACTTTAGCCAAATGTCCGACGTGATTATATTCAAATCCATGACGCAACCCTCGTAATTCTAGTCATTGCATCAATGAAGTTAACTTTAGTTTAGATAAAGATAATGGTCATTAAAAAAGCATGTTATATTCCATTCCATTTGAAGAGTATACGTAACTACAGTTGGGCATCTAAACTAATCACTTGTGCGACGTAACTCTAGCCAAGTATCGTTAAAATCCAGCAAGTTCAGATCTGATGTTATTGTGAAGTTACTCTTTTCAGGTGACATAACTCTAGTCGTAATGAAATAATGCACTATAGCAAGGTTTAAAAAAATATCTTAAAATCTCTCCTTTTTTTTTTAGAAATATTTTAGACTTTTCATATCTGGATTTGTTCTTGATATGACTTTGTGTTGTGGCCTTATTAGTATTCATAATCATAGCTGCACAGTGCGATATCTAAATGCACATAAGCTTGAAAACTTACAGTATATGCTATCTACACAGAGAAAAATTGTTTCTATCTTGCGTTTTATTTTCATAAATATATAAACACCAGCAAGGCGTTGTAAATTAATATATTGTTTTTGATGATATTAATTAAACGAAGCTATATTTGTAAAATAATGGATGAAGGTATGATAAATTTATTTTACTGATATTTGAAACTCAATTAAAAAATATTAGTAACATGAAATATTGTGTACATAGCAATTACATTTAATGAAAAACGAGTTATTTTATTGATTAATGGTTACAATTTGTTTCAAACGTTTGACAAGGTATCTTGTGTGAAGTACGACTAAAAATTATCGGTAATTAATTAATCATTAGGCTATAGAAATTACATAAAATCATCACGCACAGTTTACTCTATCCAACGAATTCTCGCTGTTTTTTTAGTAAAATTATAGTATGGCTCTTAATTTTCACTCTTACACCCAGACATCTAAGAGAAAATAAAAAAGAGATCAGTAGAAATATTTTTTTACTACCACGCCCAAGTATTTACCTAATTTGACTGAGAAAACGTGGAAACTTGAATCAGAATGGTCGCTAATACTTCCAAAAGTGGCACATGCATGATGCATGATGACTAAAAAAATGAAGGCATCGGGATTCGAACTCACGACCCTTAAATTAAAAGTCCAGGACGCTACCTCTACACCACATTTTTCTCAGTGTAACCACAATATTCCAGACACGCCCCACGTTGGTCCGATTGAACGAAGTTTACTGCCCACTGCGCTGTTTGGAATAACAAACAACATCGAAGTTCCAAACGTAGGCCTAGTCAGCTTACATTAACGCTCATATTTCACTGAAAATCATCACATTTTCACCTTTATTGCATGGGGATTATAGCGTGGTTTAGAACACCAAATCTTACCTGCAGCAACACTGCGGGCCTTTTACTTATCTTCTATGAGGTTTGATTGACATTACAATGTTGTAGGATGCTAAAATGAACCTTATTGACAGCCAGAAAGTTAGGAGTAAGCATGTATTGAAGGACTTGGAAATGTGTACTTTTCAAGTTAAGATTTTAAGTTCCCTAGAAATTCGAGGAGTAAATAAGTATCGCAGAAAACAACAGCTAAATTAAATCCTTGAAATTGTTTTTATCTTGACAAATTATTTACGATGTAATTACACAAGACTTGGTTACATTCTCAGACTGGTTGGAATTGTAAGAAGTGATTAGGTAATTTTCAAGTTAATGTAATGTATCCTTTAAGAAATGTAACAATAATGAGGATAACAAAATAAATAGCATTCTTGAGTTGTGGAGTATATCTTTCTTTAAACTATGATAATATCGTATCTGTATATAGAAATGGCAATAGGAGTACAAACATATTATATTTCTGAAGGCTATATTAAATTCTACAAATTATTGTTATATGGTTAGTAACTTAAAAATATATATTATTATTTAGGCACCAATTATTGTATTGAATGATATTATTGATGTTGTTTAAATTTTTGTATGCTTGCTGAAATAATAAGAGCAAAATTTTGTTTCAATATTTGTTTTATAATAAATTTGCTAAACATTTTCTTTTAATATCTCTAAAAGTAAATTCTTACCATTGTAGAAGCCAATGTTGTAGATTGTCAAACATTTTGAATAAAATTTAGTGACGTTTTGAGTAAAAATATAAATTAAATTGCCTAGTAAATTATGCAATTCAAAACAATTGAAATATTTTTAAAATATAAGAAACAAATTTATCTTTAACTGCATCAGCCATTGTTTCACGAACGATAACAGCAACAAAAAATATTTCACACAAAAAAAAAGGCAAAGGCAGACCTCGTCTGTCAATTCAAAGTTAAAAATAATTCATTGTATAAGGAACAAGTGTTTTTAAAACTCGATCGAACTCGGCAAATGTGCCTAGCACTAATTGTTTTATAAACTGTACACATCAACAATGCGAACATTTAAAAAATGAAAAATATACCATTAATGTTCTTTTAATATTTCACAAAAATAGCAATAGTTACTTTTATAATTTCTAAAATAATTTTTTTATTTTAAAGAATTTTAAATAATTTTTTAACTTTTTTATAAAGTAAACATATTGATTTTTATTACGTCAAACATCGCAACAAAACATTACACTTTTATACTTTTAGTACCATTTTCTCTCTAGAGAGATCTTCAAACACGTTTTAGAGATAAATGTTTTACTGAGTTGAGTGCCATGCTCGCGAGAGATTCTACAAGTTTGTGTCGATGGAGTACAAGAATAGGGATGATATCGAAACCATGTTGAGAGAAGATGTTCTCGAACATTTTGAGACGATATCGACTGTCTTGTAGTAGTTTCACCGTCAGCAGAACACTAGACTATTGTGAGATATGAATACAAAGAAAGAAAAAAAATGTCAAATATTCCACTGGTTTGAATAGAAACTAGCTTTTTTGAATAATGAAGGATATTGGGACATATTTTCAGATAATAGAAGAAGTATATTAGATTATTTTTTATATGTACACTTTTTGACTTAGAAAATACCCATCAGCAATAGTATTATGATGTCATGTAATGAAGATAGAACATTTATTGGGTATCGACTGTACAATCGCCGTCTCAGAAAAGTTCCTTTTACCGCCTTGTTAATCACTATGATCCGTATATAAGAATAACACAGTACATGGTGATTTTAACAGGGCTACAAAGGGAAATTTTCTAAGGCGACGAGTGTACATGTCTTTATAAAAAGTAATTTCTCATTTATACTTGTTTTCGTAATATATTTTTATATTGTAAATAAAAAAAATAACTTATTTATATATACTGATTGTTCTTCAAACAAGATAATGCTACTACAATATAATTATTTAAAACGTTATTAAAATAAAATTTATGATGCAAAGCCAAGCATGAAATGAATCTAAAATTGAATTGACAAACATAAATTAAATTAGATTTTTATATGAAATTGTGAAAATATTATTATTAACCCTTAAAGTGAGAAATGAAATTTCGATGCTTGTTTAGAACATTAAATTTCTCTCTCCCTCGTATCATTTTCAGCCACTGCATCGATTTCCAATACATATGGATGATGTTGGACGGTACTAAAATGGACTAGCTAGGCCTCTACTGAATTTGCGGTGGTATAAATGCGTAAATAAGTCTTTCACAAACCACCGCTATCTTGATTAGCAACCAGTTTAGCGTGCATTTCCATTTATTTCTTCACTAAACTCCTTTATTTGATTTTTTTATTCCTTGTGGGAATAGAGAAACATTTTTTTATTTTATTTAATGTAAAATTTAAATGTTTATTTTTTTATGTTTGTAAAGAAATTTACATTTATTTAAATATAAAATGAAAATTGCTGTCAAGATTCTTTTTCTGCTCTTTTCATACTGAAAAGTAAAAAAAAAGGCTTTATTCAAAGGTTGAATTGCATCTTAGGAGTTCTGGATTTGTTACTCAAACTTAAAATGTGTATAACATTTCAATATTTTTACCGTCATTAAATTCATAATTAATTCACACCGCTGTTTTACCCATAAATACATTATTACGTGAAGTGCCGGAAGCCTGCATTTATGTACTTTTTTTATCACTTAAAATAATTGGTCTTCAGTTCAGATATTACCTTACAGCATCTATAGCTTTACATTGGCTGAGAAATGAATTATATTAAAGTTTGCAATATTCATAATTAATTATGCATTCATTATCAATCAAGTGAAAGTCGAGCAGACAAATCGTCTTGGGATCAGTTCATCAACTATACAATATTAAAGTCCTTCATAGTATTTATGTAAAATTAATTAATTATTTTTTTTTCACTAACATGAATTATAAAATTAATATTTTAGTTTAAATACAATATAATAATTTTTGTAACATAATTATAATATAACTAAAATTAAAACATTAATTTTAAAAAAATATAAAAAAAATTAATTACATTTTAGCTAATTAAATATTTATTAAATAATCATTATAAATTAAATATTTTGCTTTTTAAATTCCTAATGTTGAATGTTAACTGTGCTGTTATGCATGTCATTGATTACAATAATTTTGCTTGCTCTCCTGACTATGTGTAACGGTACTTCGGTTTCCACAGGTTTCCCGATCCAGAAACTCCAGAGCAGAGTCCTCCACCTGCACGTCTTCGACTACGATCGGTTTTCAAGAGACGACTCCATCGGCGAGGTCTTCCTGCCGCTTTGTCAGGTGAGGATACCTTTCAGGGTTTACCTGTCGAGGTCACTAGGGAGCTTATCATATGCAAATATTATTGAAACGGCAGCCATTCCAGGGGTGGTTAGCAAAATTTTCAGGGGTTGCTGGCTTTAAAAATTCATTAATAATATAAAAACAAATGAAGTTAGGCATTGACAGGTGAATATGAAGAAATTCTTCGTTCAAGTTAGATCATAATATTTATTTATTTTGCGAAGCACACAAGAAATGCAAAAGCTTGCCCACAATTTAACCTTGTTTTTAAAAAAAAAAACAAGTGCCAAATTAAAAAAAAAAAAAAAAAATGTATTGAATCATGGTCCCAAATTATTACTTATCAATTTAAATATTGCAGCATTAAATTTATTCTCTTCGTAAGTTTTACTTATATCTACGAATTTTATGTTGATTTGAAATATATAAACATAATCAATTTTAAAACAATTTTTGTTCGAAACTACAGTATAGTTTTAAGTATAAAATAAATACAAGTTCATTCAAGTATAATTATTATATATATTTTATTAAATCAATATGTATACATGATTAGTAATTCAATTTATTTACAATTTCATCTCTTACATTATTCAAAATGTCGATATTTTTGTCTCCTATTGTACAATCCCAAACTTTCCTGCTTTCCCATTGGTGGAAACTGCCATATGATTTATTCAAGTTACATAAAAGGTCGTTTTGTTAAGTCGATATTTTATAAATACTTCGATACCAAAGAGTTAATATTTATTCACCGTTTTCAACTTGACATCGCGTGCTATCTACTTTGTTTGGCATATATTGACGTACACTTTGTACCAAGAATTCCTCTCTCTCTCTCTCTGCATGTCAGGGAGTTTTTTTGCAGATAAAATTTTGATTACTTGTAGGTCGTGTTGCTTGCATGTCTTTATTAAAACATACCATTTTTTAAAGATTTTATTATTGGATTTTTTTATTTTCTTTTTGTTATAGCTAAGAAAATCAATTTCTAAGTTACACTAAATATATATTATTCATAAAAGAATTATTTATATATTTTTAACCAAAAGCTTCATATATCAAAGGATAGAAGGGAGTCAAACGGTATTACTCTAAACGTATTATGGTTAAAATAGAGTATTTTTTTAAAATATGTTCTCATTTTTTAATATTTTTCGAATATTTTAAAAATTGAAAGAAAAATTACAAGCATTTACATTTTATAAACCAATCTAACAAAAAATAATTTCTTACGAATTTATTATCAGTGCGTAGGTGCGTACTCAATTGCAAAAAAATGTTTTATAATTTCAAATATAAATATAAGGCCAGAAAACCTGGAAACGGGATTAAAAAACATTGCAAATAAAGTTTATTTTCTTATGTGACTACTGCTGATATCTGTAATGAATATATTATGGTGCGGGGCATACATGACCAAAATGTGTCAATTGCCTCAAAATATCAACCAATCAATCAATATTATGGTGCGTATGGTAATAAGTAAGATAATTAAAATGTTACAAATTTTATAGTACCAATTTAATCAACGTTAGTTTCTATATTAATTATTTCACACACTATTTTGAATGAGATAAAAGTATGACGAGAGCTGCAAGATGATTCGGCAGTGACTGTGTTTTACCTTTCTCTCCAACATAAGAGAGGTGAAGTTGAGCGTGGTGGCATTTCCATCAAATATTTACAAAGGTGGCGTGGGAACCTTAACAGAAAGTACAGTATGGGACAGGAGTTTTCGAACGTTTTCAGTTTGTCTTCGTATTAAAATAATGCTTTTATGAGCAACGTAGGCTATTCTCATAGAACAACATAGATTTTGGTAATAATTTGTTGCAATGTACTTGATTTATTAATAAAATTTGATGTTATATTTTAGCACTAAAAATTTGCTTAACTAAAATCCATAGGCTATGATTTTTGTGAGTGACCTCTTTTTTATATTATTTTAATTATACAGTATCACGTCATTGAATCACAATCTTTTAATTGCAGCAAGAATGACCATGCAGTCTTAATCTATTAATTATTTACTTGTCTAAATAAATAATTTAATTTGAATCTATTTGTCTCTCATTTAACAAACTGTTATTTCAAATTTTATTTAATTCTAATTATAAATATCGTTTCTTTATTTTCGTTGCTTGAATACTGCATACAGTAAACAACATTTTTGACACTTTTCTACCCAAGGTTTGTTTATGCATAATATACCATATAATAATAAAGGTATGAAATTATCGTTTTAGACTTGAACTTAAAGGTTTAAGAAAATATAAATTATAAATAAATATAAACCTTATTTAATTAAAAAATAATTATTAAAATTGTGGCTGCTCATTAAAAACACTAAACTTAATTAATTTATATTAATAAATATTTTTTCAAATTATTGTATTTTCATATATTATACTAAAACAAATCAACTAAAATATTAAAATGGAGACAATAAATTTAAAATACTATCACTTCCCCACCTGCTGAAGCATTGTCCAATCGCTTGCATATTATCTCCACTAGGTAAGCGCATTACAGCAAGCAGCACTCTCGATAAATTCACACCACTTTTTATTATTTTGTTGTTACAAATTAAATTTAATTAAATCTGATGCCAGCAATTTGTTTGTATATAATTTTATTAATCCTTTCATCAGAGAGAGAGAGAGAGAGAGAGAGAGAGAGAGAGAGAGAGAGAGAGAGAGAGAGAGAGAGGGGGGGGGAGAGAGGTAAACACAGAGTGTGCTACATTTGTGTGATCCGATAATCCATTAATGAGCTTTAGATATAACTGCGCACTCATATGTTATACTAAAAAACAAAATAAAAACAAACAAATTCATTGTAAACAGATTACCATGAGCGTATGTGGCATTACTATCCAGTCTGTTAGGTTCATAATCGTATACTACAGTACGGGAAATTTGACTTAAAACCACTGCTCGTATATTTTATTAATCATAATTCATTTCATTTAACAAATAAAGAAAAGTGTTATTGTTTAAATTAAAAGGTAATAGATAGCATTGTAGTTAAAATATAAAGTAATGTGATTAAATTATAATTAAATATAATTTAACTAATGAAAATATAATCATTTTAATTCAACCAATGTTAACTGTTGTAACATAGTAGGTCTGTTTTATAACGAATTTTATAACTGTTGGTTGCATAGAAATGCAATAATATCCTTCTCTAGAGAAATAGAAAGGGAGAGGAGAAAGAATTATATTTTGAATTCCCATATTATTTATATAATATTTGTGATAAATAGGAAAATGTAAAACAAGAAAATTAATCAAGGATGAATCTCAGTAGGTTGATATCTCGCAATCGTACCGCCTGAATGCAAAAAGACTTGCAGGGGACTTAGAACTCACCATCAATAGGTGGCATACAAATTTTGAAGCGAATCTGTCATACCAGTTTTGTGTAAACTGAGGTAGAAGTTTAACATTGGCCTTATAGACGGAAACCGGAAATGGAGCTGTTGTAAGAAAACTGCTAGACTGAATTTGCTCAAACCATAAGCGATTAAGTTTTAGAACATTCTCGATTTTTTAAAATTTATTTCATTCGATTCGTTTGAAGAGAAATATTCTTTGATTCCGAAGTAACTGAGATTAATCGTTAAATTTAAATTGTTGCATTATACGGCTTGAAATGCGCTGATCAACCCCCCCCCCCCCCCCACCTTCCTTCATGAAAACTTCCCTACGTCAATAGATGGCCTTAGCATCGATACATTATTTCAACAATACATAGAAGCTATTATTCAGAGAAACTGTTCAAAATGAGAAGTGTATATACCTTATATTTATATCTGAATGGATAAGATAATCTCACTGTTACAACATCATCTCATGAATCTCAAAGTCACTCAAAATTTGACGTCCATCGATTGAGAAGAAAATCAAATGAAAATTGGAAACCACTCGAACGAAGAGAGTTATTGATCTTGGGGTATGATTTATGCTTATTTAGATCAATATGCTGCTACTGTAATACATTATGTTTTGTATACTCCCATGTTCATTTTCTTTTGACGTAAAATAATAGTAATAAATAAAACATATAAGAAAGGGGCACTCAGATACATTTAAAATATATATGTTCCATTGTGTTCATAATGTTTCATAATCTTAATTCAGGGTGTGTTCTTCAAATCACCAGTTATTTAAATTAATTTTAACCAAAATTTACACATTACTACTTCTCACGTTTACCAAAAGGGATTATATTAACATTCCTTTCACTTATTTTTCTTCTCTCGTATTTGTTTTTATTTTTTTGTTTTGTTCTTTTACTTTATAAATCTTATTCAAGTAAAATTCAAATTTAATTTGTAAAAAAATTGTTTATAGCAATTCTAAAAAATAAAATAACAATCAATATAAAATTAACAATTTTTAATTAATTTGTTTTTATTAATTTTAACAGTATATAAAAAATTATTTTTTTTTATAATTTTTCATATTACTACAAATTATACATGATATATATATTTTTTTACAAAATTTATTTTAAATATAGATCCCTGTGTTGTAGGTATAATAAAAATCGAAAGATAAATTTATAACACTTTTGAATGGTTTGTTCACAGTTTGTATTAGTCGTGCATTTCAATTAAATATTCTCAATTTTGAAACTATATATAATAGTGAAATTATTATAATTTATTACTGAAATTCGTGTTTCAAAATATACACCTCAAGTCACCACGAACGTTACCAAAGCTCTGTCAAGAAGTAAACTGGAACGTTTCTGGTACGGCCAGCTAAAGGTAGAGATAACACGGATCAGCTGGCCCAATGCCAAAAAAAAAATCCTATTCATAAAAATTATGAAAAAAAAATTAAAATGTTCTCTACATCTCCTATCAGTAGGTAAACTATCAGGTTTACAAAAACGAGCTGTATAGTTTTCAAATTATGAATTTTTAAAGTTCTCTAATTTAACATGGAGAAATGGAACTTTCATGTTAAATTAGTCAACTTTAAAAATTAATAACTCGAAAACTAGCTCGTTTTTGCAAACTTGATATTTTACCTACTGATAGGGGAATGTAGAGGAAAACATTTTAATTTTTTTTTTTCACAATTTTTATAAATGGAATTTTTTTAGCATTGGGCCAGCTGATCCGTATTATCTCTACCTTAAGTGCTCTTCTTACATCTCCAAAAATTACAAATCTTCATTTTTTGTCTCCTAGAAGTTCAAGCAAAGGAGACAAAAGTTAAAATTCTTGGTTACAGTTTTATACTGTATATTGTCCTTTTATTCAAAAATTATTTTATTTATATAAAATATTAAACATACTCGCTTATCGAGTATACCGAGTGAATGTTAATGGTGTTTTATTATTAGAGCTCATATTGTTTTAACGACTATTCCGGTAGTATAGAACACTCGCCATATGCCAGCGTTAAGAGCATATATAAAATAAATAATGGAAAATAACGCACTATTATCGAGGCCAAAATATCAAATATATTTTTTATTACCGCAGTATAGTTCTATCAATTTTATAACGATATAGTAAAAAAAATATATATAAATGTTCAATATTCTTTTATCGTTTTAAACCATACCAAATATAGGCGTTATTGTGTTATGTATATATTAAATTTTATATGAAATCATTGTATAATGTAATGAATTTTTCAATAAAATATAATTAATTAAATTTTATAACATAGGATTTAATATTTCAATTTAAATACTAGTGGGTACTTTTGTGTTCTATTTTTATTGTTTTTTTGTGTATTCAATACTCAACTAGGAGTTCTATTAGAGAACTATAAAATTATAGTAGGTACTATAAAATAATACACAAATTTAATATAGTGCTCTATATATATATATACCAAGCTTCAAATAGTTCTAGTTATAAAGTATTTTGTGCTATTCTGACTATTCAGAAAAAGGCTCATTAAAAGCGCCTTAATGTAGGCAACTTGTTCAGCTATTAAACATTGCAGGTTGCATATACTGCAGGGGATTTTTTTTTTTTTTTTTACAGTGTTTTTAATACAATAAAATAATTTTAAACTGAAAGACTGAATTTTTGGGGGAAAGAGAAGTATATAATTACTATATATTTCAAATTAAGGTGGTCCTCAGTGTGGGTGGGCGGAAGGGAGGGGGGGGAAACCTCTCTAGCCAGTAGCCAGTCCCTAAACCTACCCTGACATACATGCAGTTTAACAAATATCAGTATTCAGACCATTATATTAGCTATTCTAACTGTAAGAAACACTTAACAGTTTTATTATTTGCTATAATTGATAAAATTAATAAAATTGATAATAAGACACTTTTGAAAATACATTTCAAAATTAGTAAATGAAAATAACAATAAAGAATAATATAATAATCTTTCGAATGATAGAACTTCCCAGACTTGGAAAAATTCAGAGTATTTTTGTCTTTACGTAACACGTTTCCAGGCGATATAACTTACCCTGACTTGACCCTTAGGTTTATTTGACGTCATTGACCCTGATTTTCTATTCTCAGGTCGACTTATCGGAGAAACCCTAGTTCTGGAAGGCCCTGAAGCTAGACATAACATTATTACCCTGACTGGCCTCATTCTTGATTTTTATAACGTAATTGACCCTGATTTCTATTCTCAGGTCGACTTCTCGGAGAAACCCTCATTCTGGAAGGCCCTGAAGCCACCTCTCAAGGACAAATGCGGCGAGTTGCTGACCTCTCTCTGCTACCACCCCAGCAACTCAATCCTCACACTGACCCTTCTGAAGGCGCGCAACCTCAAGGCAAAGGACATCAATGGAAAATCAGGTCAGACCTCCCTTGCACACCAAGCACTAGTGTTGCGTCGTAACTTTTATCAATGAAGTGATGCATCTATAGTTCTAGTAACTTATCTTTGGCTTGACGTCACGTAATCCTTCCATTAGAATTGTATTGGAGGACAAAGGAAAAGGTTCGTGACGTCACAACAACGATAGACTAAGACGACTATACACCATCTGGAATTCAGTGCTTTCTATCCGTCCCATTCTTGTCTGGGCTTTAAAATTTTGAAAAACAAATCAGTACTATTATTATTACAAACCTGGTTGCAAAATTCAAATACGAATAGGAAGGCTTCTTTTGGAGGAATTATTAAAATAATTTGACTTATTATAAAATAAATCTTAGTTTTGTAAGGTAAATTTAATTCCAACAAATCTGAGATTACGCTCAATGTATAAGTATTTCTATTTGCACCTGGATGGTTATTTATTTCCTCTTGTGGCTGTACATAATTATTATGTTTGTAAACCCTGCTCGGTGTACACTTTCTGCACCCAATCGACCTTATGTACATGGAGAATATAAGGTCGATTGGGTGTAGAAAGTGTACACCGAGCAGGGTTTACGAACAAGCCTAATACAACATAGAGGTACAAAAAAATGATAATTAAAAAAGAATATGAAACAAAAGCAGTTTGAGAATCGACAGTAGTATTCTATTATTTTGGTTAATAAATAGTTATTAAAGGGTTGACTTGTTAAAATTTGGATATACCATAGTTTTTATAGACTGGTAATATAACAAATTTAATAATATGAAAATAAAAGTAGATAATTGAAACCAAAGTATTTCCCAGGTATTTCCAATGGACAAACTTGCGTAAAAATGTTTATTATTGTATGTTTGGATGCAACCTAAACTTATTTTTTTTTATTATTTTTATAGCCCCTATAACACCCTTATAACATCTAAAAAAAGCTGTGACGACTTTCCATTTACTTAATCGTTAAATATATGCATGACCATGACATCTTAGCAGGGTGTTGGAGGGTTAAAAAAAAAAACTCAAAATATTGATAATACATAACTCAAGGTCTTCTATCCAAATAAACAATAAAAAATTATTTGCAGGTTGTATAGAGGTTTCAAGTCAGCTGATTTTTCGGTGTTCCCACCATCGTATCCAAATCTATGTAAAAAAAAAACATGAATTCGTTTTTTCACTAAGAATAAGATTTTTATGGAAAATTCCTTTACGGAACTTTGGTCCAAACTGAAAAATACAGTGAATAATGCAAAATTTAGATTTTTTATGTCATTTATAACCCAGAAAAGTTAAAAAAAAAACACTTTGCTTCATTTTCAAGTGCAAGATGGACCTTAGCGATACAAATGAGCATCGCGAGGCGTACCAACTTAACCTATAATGATATATACTCCTTTACAATAACTCCAGTAATTAAAAGGTTTTAACATTTTGTATTACCTTTACAGATCCGTACGTAAAAGTATGGCTACAATTTGGTGACAAGAGGATTGAGAAACGCAAGACACCGATCTTCAAGGTGACCTTGAACCCTGTCTTCAACGAGACCTTCTCGTTCAACGTACCTTGGGAGAAGATAAGGGAGTGTTCTCTTGATGTCATGGTCATGGACTTTGATAACATAGGAAGAAATGAGCTAATAGGCCGGATTTTGCTGGCAGGTAAGAACGGTAGGTCCATCGTCGGCTAACTGTCGTCAGCTGTTAGTAAATAGTCGCTGTTTTTTTTTTAGGAATCAGTTAATGTTAATAAGGAAAATATAGTCGCTGTTTTTAGAATTCAGTGGTTATCAAGTCGCTGTTTATTTGAAAGAATATCTACACTGTGGTTCATTTTTAATTTGGTTTTTGTCAAGTATGGAGTAAATTCAGCTTATTGCACGATTGCATGACTATAATTAATACAACCTATTTTTAAATGGAATAAGAGGAAGAGAATATTTCGGCCAATGATGTCCTTCATTACAAAATGTCTACCAATCGTCGAGTCAGAATGTATGTGTCGTATAAACTATAAGTTTCTGATGCAATTATAGACCTTATGTACATGAAATATAAGGTCTATAATAGCAACGAAGCCTTCTGAGGTGACACAATCACTGAAGACGTTACAAACACGATGAAAACCAAGTTAAATGTGAAGTGCAGTGTAGTTGCTGTTTTTTCTGTGGTAGAGATGAGGAAAATTTAGTCGCTGTCTAGAAATATATCTACGAAATATTTCCGATTATTATAAGACTTCATTATAATTTTTTATTGTTTAAATTAATAATGTAAAAAATTATGCTTCTCCATTATCACATTTATTTGAGTATGTAAATTATTTTTAATCATTGATTGCAATTGATATAATTGCATTGATTGGCCATGGGTCTCCTTGGATGTGTTTATTATAGGTCCTATCCTTTTATATTAAGAACTCTATAAGGGTTCAATATAATTATTCAAAAATTGTTCCCTAGCTCCTATTGGAAAGCGTTGAAAATAAAAATCAGTAGCATAGTTTTTGAAAGTTGTTTTTTATTCAATAAAAAAATGCTAAGTATTTTATATAGGCTTTAGAATGAAATTGTTTGTTTTTTAATCATATTATAGAATTAAAAACAATAGAGCTATTAGGAATATTAGACGCTGTCGAAATAGAAAAGCAAGAAAACTAAAAGCTTATTATGGGTGTTTTTATGTCGATTAATGTTTTCAAATTATTAAATTGTATTAATTAAAATTATGTAAGACGATCGAATGCTTTAGTTGCTATGACGTGTCGTAATTATGTGTTGATTGTTTAATGTTCAATGTTGGGTTTTGTGGGAATCAAACCTTGTTCAAATATAGTGCGCTTCATATTAATTAGCATTTTAAATTTCAACAAAATAATTAATAGAAACAAAATGTTCAATTAAGTGATTGTATTGGGAATTGCAATATTAAATATTATGCAATACAACTTCGAAAATTGTAATTAGAATAACCTACTTAGTCTAATTTTTAAAATGTCCTTCCTAATCAAGAGGCGCATTTCCAAACGTAATATTTTTATAATAATATGTAGTTATGTTCAATAACAAATATAGAACTTCTGCCTTAAAAAATATAATTATATATTTAGGATGTGCTGAATATAGATACTTTCATGCTAAATTTTCTTACATTAATTTTAACATTTCAAACAATTAGTTGCGATTATTGTAAACCACACTGTACAGTTTTAGTCAAAATGATTAGGACGATGCAGCTCATACCGAGATACAATTGAAAAATAGCTGGCAACGCTTCGTCAATGAAACAGATGATTAATTACCATGTTGCCAAGTTTGAAAATTTTATCATCCATATATTTTTTCCTTGCGTTTCGGTACGTGTTGTATCAATTGTTACGTCCCACAATTAATGACTGAATCTGTACCATGACCTGCCCCAATCTCATTCATGTATTTTAATTTTTTAGGTAAGAACGGCTCTGGAGCATCTGAAACCAAGCACTGGCAAGACATGATCACAAAACCTCGACAAACCATCGTACAGTGGCATAGGCTCAAGCCAGAGTAGATATGGCAACGCTGCGCCAACACCTTGTGTATTACAACGTGGCAACACTGTCAGCTGTCGTGAATCTGGCAACCTTGTTGTCGATTGATATGGCAACGTTGTGTCGCCGCTACATTGTAACATTGTGTTGAAATGAGCATTTGGAAGTTGCCACACATTTTGATAACAGTGTTAAAATAAAATTTGGCAACCATGCATTGAATCTCAGCAATTGCATCAAAAACGTATATAAAAAATGTGTTGCCAGTTATGTGAATTATTACCACTGCACCACACAATTTTGGCTTAATTACTGTACATAATTTGGCAGCAATGTGTTTAAAAATATTCCCTTTAATATGTTAATTTTGTGTGCTGTAGTTTGATTTGACAACACTGTGTCGTAAGTGTGGCAAAACCGTGCGCTCGATGTGGCAACACTGTGCTGCTGTGCTGCCCTGTCTATAAGCTCTTCTGTGTTCCTTGTATCTGGTTAGCCGACGACAAACCTAGAAACCATGACAGAACGGTCCGGGAAATTGTTTATTTACCAATGTAAAACACAAGTATTCGGAAATTTGAGAAATTACAATGCATTCAAGATAAAAAAAAAAACTGTTTGATCATTTTTAAGCGCATTTTGGAACTTGTAACTATTAATAATGTACATTTCTTTTCAAAAAATGTTGACAGAGCAGCCACCATTATGTTGTTGTTTTTTTTTTTTACCTTGAATATTAGGTCACTCACCGTACTACATAAAAGCATTATATTATTCAGGAAATTCAGGCAAAGAATTTTACAGAAATTAGTACACATAAATGTGTATAGCAAAGCTGGATCAACTTTTATGAAAAGTAGTGTACATTATGTTAAATAACGATTACAAAATTTGGGCAACCAGTTCTGAGATTTTTCAATGGTGCAACTCTCAGTGTTTACGCCTTCTCTGCGAGATTTCTCAAGAGCAGTTTTCTGACTATGGTCAATTCAAAAGTTTCAAATAATCTCAATTATGTACTTCTCTTTTAATTGAAACACGGTAAATAACAAAACAATGAATTAATTTCACACTTTTAACTTTTGAGGTAATTTTACATGAGCGACAGCTAAAATATGATGTTTGATGAAAAACTGATTGTCATGAATCACATGTTTCAAGTAAATTCACCACGTTGCAATGAAGATATCAGGTGTAAAAAAAATATGGATGACATATAATTCCATAGCAAATGCATCAGCATCGCGTGTCGATCAAAAAATTTGCTCGTGTAAAACCTCCTTTATAAAAAAACATTCATTAATTCTCGTGTTTTACATCGGCAAATAAGCAATGTCACGGTAAAACTTCACTGCTCATTTAATGTATAATATGGCATCAGAAATTAACCCTATTCCCACTTCGTATACTCCCCTTATACCTTAACTATAACCATGTGTATAACGCCGACTTTAAGAAAAACTATAATAAATTTGATGACGAATTTATTGTAAATCTTTACATAATAATTCTAAGTTACAGTCAGGGAGTTTTTAAGGGTAAAAATAAAAATCTTCATGTATTTTCATGAGATTCAAATCCAGGGTTGAAATTTTAATTAATACTTTCATTGTGTCCCATTTCATTTTAAGTCTACTTTAAGGTCCTTACTTAAGCTCTTTCTTCTAAATATGGCCGCTATACATTAGGTCAAATAGACCTTTCGTTGGTCACCAATTTTGTAGGGGACAAAGGGAGGTAGGGCACATTAGGTGACATTTTTGTTTTGGGATGCAGCCATTCTTTCAGGGTCCGAATATCAACTGTTAAGTTTTTATTATAATAAAAAACTTTCCTTGAATTAAGGGAAAAAAAAAATACACGGTGATTTGCAGATGTAACAGAAATAATATTTTCTTTGCAAATTTATAACAAATAAGTAACCTAAATTATGTTTTTGAAAGTAATACAATTGGAAAAATACTTCTGCAGATTTAATTGACAAAAAAAATATAAAGAAATATAATTATATATAAAAATGTCAAGATAATGTTGATAATTTAAAATAATGAAACAATTAAAAAAAAAGTATATTTAAATAACAACCCGATGCCTGAAAAATGCTTAATTTGAGCAGAGAACATAATAATCATTTGAAAATGGACTTATAATTAAAAAAAAAAGTTTAAAAAACCTAGACTAAAAATATAATATTAAAACAAAAAAAAAATATGTGGAAGAAAAATGTTTGTGCAACGATAAAAATTAGCAAAAATCGTTAAAAAAAAATTTGATAAAAATAAAAAAATATTAGGTAACCAAAAAGTAAAAAAAAAAAAAAAGTATATATTAAAATTAATTCAATATGATTCATATATTTTAATAGAAGATTTCTAGAGTATTTGAAAGATAAAAATATTATGTTTAAAAAAATAAGAAGTAAAATAAAAATATGTCTAAAACAAAGATATAATTACAAGAACATATATAGCACTTGCAAAAAGTGGTTGTTTTAGAACTATAAAACTGAGTGTACTGTGAGAATATATCCCCGACTAGCCCTGCCACAAGGGTTATTATCAACTCATTATAATAGCATTCTCACCCTTATTAAATTTTACTAAATTTCTCAATATTTTAGTACAAATCAGTGCAAATTTATTGAAAATTGTATACTAGTACAAAAAAAAATACAATTTTCTTTTTAAAAAGGCACTTAAACAGAGTGAATTTTGAGAATGTATTTTGGATGATAATAACTTTTGTCTCATTATGCAAATTCTTGTTATTTTACCTCCACGCACAATAACATAAAAAAAAATGCTCTGAATTGATTTTTCTGTCGCTCCAATATGTATGTAGAATTTTTGTTTGCTTCTTTATGTTTAATGTTAATGCTGATGATGTAATTACATCTTTTACATGTACACAGCATTACAGGAAACTTTATTTCAAGGTATTTGAAGTACAAGTTGATTAAAATAAAGCCAACTTCAAATATTTTTAATGTTTAATTTTTTTTTTAACATCATACCGTTGTTAGGTATTATGAATTTATATATAAAAAAAATCAAGTTTTTGATGTCTTAAAATCTGTGATAGTTAATGTAATGTATTTATTATAAAGTCAAAGTCAATTGTATCATCATTATATTATAATAAATGACTTTGACTTTATAATACAAATTTACTCACAAATTTAGTTGGTACTTTTTAAAATATAGACTTTTTTTGGTCAATGTAAGATTCATAAATTTCTTGAAATTGCTTTATAATTTAAAATAAATGCAATGTTTTCATTGCAATTGAAGTAAACTTTTAAATAGTTTATATAAAATCAAATTAATAGTCTTTAATTTAGAAAATCCAGTGTATTTTCTAATGCTGGATTTTCTAATGGTATAAAATGTCATTTAAAAAAATTGAGGCTTCCAAAAATAAGATACATTTATCATGCATATTTAAAAAAAAAACTTTCACTATTCATTGCATGATATTCAATTTCCTCCAGGCTTCAAAATATATAGCATTTTTCAATGCACCAAAATATCAAGACCAAAATAAATATCGGTAACAAAATTTGAAAATGAAAAAGTACCAGCTAATTGTGAAAAATATTTAATTATTAAAAGAAAAAATATAATCATGAATATAATAATAAACGTTTATATAAGAATTACATAGTTGGGTGTTACTAAAAAAAATAATTAATTTTTGTATTATTTTTCTGCTTTTAAATGTAAAATATTAAAAATATATATAAATTTAAACTAGGGGGCCAAATATTTACTGCTGATGTATATAATATAAAAAATAGATTAAAAAAAATTATATGCTAAGTGTTATTATATTGTACGTGGTTTAAAAAATAGTAGTGATGTACATTTGTAGACCTATCAATATGTACCCCATTGTCGCCAAATGGCAGAAAAATGCAATCTTTTTTGCAACAAATAATGTTCTTTGGGTATTTTTCTGCAAAAAAAAAATATTTATTCAGACTGCAGTTTTAAATGTTGAGACTTTAATTGTTTAAATTGACTCTGAAATGTATCTTAATCAGAGCTCAATTTCATAAAAAAAAAAATCCAGTGCATTAAGAAAAAAAAATTGTCAATTTTTAAATATTTCAATGTGATTTCCCCCTATGTAATTATAATAATTAATTGAAATTTGTAAAAATTGAATGATTGAATCATATTTAAAGGATTTTTTTTCAAATTTATGATCGATATTTCATATAATGCAAATTCGATACTATTAATATTATCTTAATAATTGATGGCTTTTAAAATAATAATAAAATGTGGATTTAAATACATTTTCTTCTTTAAAAATAAATTAAATCGTGTATATCAATTGAATAAATCTGAAAGTATAATCAAAATCAAACATCGAAAAACGTAAATTACAATAGCCTGTAAGATAAATAATAATTTATTAAAAATAGAATTTCTGGATTTTAATGGCGTACGTATTTTATTAATTAAGAGAAAATATAATATATTGTGATTTAAAAAGATGCACCCTTTTATTTAAAATTTAATTCCGGGTCATGCCTTTTTGAATCACATAAATTCATCAAGTATTACGTCAAAAATAATCCTGAAAACACAAATTAATTAAAATATGTCGGTATTATTTTCATTTATAGACAATCAGTGTGAATTGTTTTAAAATCCATCACATAAAAATAAATTTAAACCAATTTAAGTTCACAATTTTAAGAGCGGGAATAACAAAGTTAAAAACATTAGAAAATACTGACAGGGTAAGTACGTTCTTACCCTTGGTATATAGTAATATTGACGTGGTAATGCCTTATATGGTCATTTTTGAAGGCATAATTAATTTGAATTTAGTCATCAAAGTTTTCAATTAAAGAATTTTGAGCTCTACCATGTCGTTATATATATTGTTAAGAAAAAAATATTTATTAGGGACTATTTGCAAAGAACTTGTAGCATAGATTTTAGACTAGACAATTTTAGTAATTATATTTAAATTTGACCTAAGATTTTAGTACCAAAAATTTTAATACTAAAAATGTCTACTCTAAAATTGTATGTTAAGTTTTTTTGTAGATAGATTCTATGACTTAATTCAGATAGTCATAATTCGTCAAATTCATTGCCAAATTTTAACTACAAACCAATACCTTATGCATGCAAGGAAAATAAATAATGCAAGTATTATACTGAATGAAATTTGTATGCAGTATTAATTTTCCTTGACTTAAGCTGGTATTACACGATACAATTTTTCTACCTATTGTATGCAATTTTTCCTTACAAGAAAACTCCATTTCTTTGTATGGAGATGAAATTTTCTTGTAAGGAAAAATTGTATGCAAAATTGTATCGTGTAATACAGGCTTTACACTAAAACTCTGGCCACATTGTCATCTCAAATTTATTGACTCATAAGGCTCACTTTGCTATGAACTAACTTATAAAAATGATCTTACAACAAAGTGAGTGAACGTTTACCAGAGTGCTGTATGTCTTTACTTTAAGAGATAGGAAAAAGAGGAAGAGGGGGAAGGGGGGATATAATTTTCATCCTTAATTATTTTCAAATTTTGAAGTTTACAGTTCTCCTTTCCCTCTTCCTCCCCTGGTTATCAACCTTCATTTAAATCTTCAGTACTATGATTTAAGTGGTATTTTGGTACTGGAAGTTAAAATATATTTCAGATTTATTTTATATCATTTAAATTTATCCATTTTTTACTGCTTTCAGAACTTGAAACATAGGTACACTCTCTGCATCATAAATTGTCCAATTTGTATTTGAAAACCGTTGAAAATAACATCCATTCTTATTGTATAAAATCCAGATAAATTTGTAAGACTTTTCCATGTTCTACCTGGATTTTAATACAAGAAGATAGCAGGTAATTTTTACCTGGGAAAATATTTTATTAAATTTCATATTTGATTGAATATTTTATATAATTTATGTTGTGTGTACTATACAAATTGATAAAATATTACTGCAGTACTTATTTTATTGTATTCAAATTTTGCTGTGCGGAATTTGTATTATTTTTTCCGCTCAGGTATGACTGTTTTAATTACAGGTGACTCTACCTGTCATATAAAATACATGTGTTATAATCTACCTTTTATCAAATTCATTATATAAATTCATAACTAAATGTTTAAGCTGTATAATATTCAGGAATGCTAATTTTTAAGTTTTTTTTGAAAATGATGTTATAAATGCTATTAGTATAATTATAATTTTTAAATGTATTTATTTTATATAAATGGAGCACAGAAAAATCAACTGGTACAATATACAAAATTAATTAATGGGTAACAAAAAAAAATAATAATAATAAATGTCATATTTTTATTTGTAATTCAAATCAGAGATAAATTTGTCGCCTTTAGTTTGTAATGTAACTAAAAAATAAATAAACCTGTTTCAACTTGTTGGTATTTAATTTCATACCTCCTTCATATCGATCTCATGATTTCATATCAATCAATCTTTTGGCATTAAAACTGTGGTGCTTGAGTTGATGATTGGTATTTTTTTCTTCCCCTAATTAAGGTAGAGATAACGTCGATCAGCTGTTTTTTTTAGCTCCATTTGATTAACATGTAAATCAAATTCACAAAAATTATGAAAGTTTTTTGAGAGTCAGATATTATAGTGCCTTACAACCATAGAAAAATTTCAAAAAAATTTAACGATCAGTTTTTTTTTAAATTAAGTTTTTAATTTGTCTCTCCATGGGAAAGCCCAATGCTGAATGAAAATTAAAAAAATTAATTGAAAAAATCGGCTCGTTAAATTGTTTTAAAAATTTTTCTATAGATTTAGGCACTAATATCTGCCTTTCAAAAAAATTTCAGAATTTTTGTGAATTTGCTAAGATTTACATGTTAATCAAATAGAGCTAAAAAAAAAAAAACAGCTGATCGATATTAGCTTTTTAACTGAACCCTAGTATAGGGTACTGGCCACATTTAAGTGACTGAATTGAATTTACCTCCCGGCTCTTCGTAGACCCTACTTTTGTGGGTCCCTTAATTCCAAACCGTGGCGGCCATGGCCTATAAGCAATCCATCCCAGCATTCGCCTGATTGTGACTGAGGAAACCATGGAAACCTTAGTCAGGATGGTCGGCAATTGATGCCATCAATCACCTCCCGGATGCACAAGTGCGTGTTCTTTAGCAACCGCTATTTGTGAAAAGTTTGGCGGTGCATGACTGGGATCGAACTCACGACCATCCGATTACGAATCAGAGGCGTATACCACTGCATCAAGTACCCGGTTAATAATGATCATAATGATAATGATCGACATTATCTCTACCTAAAGTTGGGGAGTTCTTCTGTTAACTTTATATCTCTATATTTACAATGTAATGGAGTATCGTCCTGAATTTTTTTTATTGCAGAAATGGATAGAGGGTGCAAAGTTATACTACCCTGATTTTTTGCAGATTTTTTTTAGACCTGGAACTATTTTAAAAAATTATTGAAAGTCCTTTTTGTGACGTCACGCGGCGGCAAGTCCTATCTTTTTCTTAGGGAGCGGCGTCTCGTGACGTCACGAAAAGGACTTTCAATAATTTTTAAAAAATAGTTCCCGGGCTCTAAAAAATCTGAAAAAAATCAGGGTAGCATAACTTTGCACCCTCTATCCATTTCTGCAATAAAAAAAATTGAGGACAATACTCTATTATATGTTTTTAACTGCTTGAGCACCCCTGGGATTTCAGGTATCCGGATTCGATGCAGGCACCAAGTAAATTTTTTATCCGTTGTGACATATCTAGGCAATGTTCTTTATATAAATATGTTATTTATTTATTATTTTACATTTTTTTTTTTTTTTTTTTTTTTGCTGACATTTTACAAAATAAATATTGAGTTTTCAAAACTTTTAACTTTTTATTGTGTATTTTTTTTTTTTAAATTCACTAATTGTTTATGTATATTTTTTTAAATTTAATATAATAATATTTAAAAAGAATAATATTAATAATATTACTAAAATAAAGTAAAAAAAACTCCCTTCCAGCATAAATTGAAGAAAATATAATAATCACCCCAAATTTTTTTAATGCAGAAATGGATAGAGCGTGCAAAATTATGATACCCTGATTTTTTTCAGAGTTTTTAGAGCCCGTGAACTATTTTTAAAAAATTATTGAAAGTCCTTTTTGTGACGTCACGAGGTGGCAATTCCAATCTTTTTCTTAAGGAGAGGTGCCTCGTGACGTCACAAAAATGACTTACAATAATTTTTTAAAAATACTTCCAGGGCTGTAAAAAATCTGAAAAAAATCAGGGTAGTATAACTTTATACATTCTATCCATTTCTGCAATAAAAAATTGAATTCGATACTCCGTTGTACTCATTAACCTTCCCTTGCAGTCTAGCAATATATTTTTTTCACGATGTTATAATTAATATAATAAAATAAAATATTATTATATTAATTATAATAATTGTACAATTAATATTTATTAACGACCTTGTCAGCGACTGCTGATAAGAACTTCAAACAAGCGGCATCAATAAAAGTCTGCGCAAAAACGATACAATTTTTAATAACTAAAAGAACGTTCTGCCCCTAAATTGCACAAAATTTTAATAAATTATTTTTATATAACCTAAGTTGCTTTTTAATTACTGTAATTAGGAATTTGCATGCCATTTTTGTTACTAGTTCAGTCGAAAGAGGTTACTGAAAAATACACTCCTGAATTTTATGCGATTTTATCTAGTAAAGCATTGGAGATTTAAGCAGTTCACGTGACCTAGAGGCTCCGTCCGCATCGCCTATGACGTCATTACATTCTTTGCTTCAACTATATAATACTTGTTAACAATCGTTTCATTGTTGCTTGTTTATTATTTATTTCCATAGCAACGTGTTGTTTACAAGTATTATACATAATTGAAGCAAAGAGTGTAATGATGTCATCGGCGATGCGGACAGAGACTCTAGGTCACGTGACCTCTTTATATCTCCATTTCTGGTATGTTGAATGATATAATTAAGTAACTACCAGAATTGGAGATTTAAGTAGGCCACAATTAATTAATTAATTAATTAATTAATTAATTAATTAATTAATTAATTAATTAATTAGACAATTTTACACCATCATGCTCATATTTTTTATGGTTTCGTAGAAAAGTCTTCGTTTCTCTTGGAAAAAAAATACAATAATAAAAAATAATTATAAAAAAGTTATCAACTATTGAGGAATTACAACACACTAAAAAACACACTATATAATATTATACAACATAGCAGATAATAAACATTTACTATGTATTTTAATCCTATATTTAGTTGAAAGAAATTATATTAGAGCAATAACTCCGTCTCAATATTGTCTTTTTTTTTTTTTCAGATATTACACAATTACAATGTACTCTTATCTCTGTGACATTTTTCAATGAGACTTGAATCAAATATAAGCAGCCGATGAGCCTGGTCCAGCCCCACTCAAAGATGGGTGCCAAACACAGACTCATGTTAGCGCTTGCAGCCCTGCTGTTCGCTGTCTCCAGAGCTCAGACACGACCCAATATCATCTACATTCTGGCAGATGACATGGTGAGATATCATTTATTTCGTTATCACTGTAATGTATATGTTGACAACCAAAGCCGAATAATGAGCCATTTTTTTTTAAATTAAGTTTTTAGTTTTAGTTTCTCTCCATTTTGGGAAAGTCCTATTCTGAAAATTAAAAAAAACATTAAAAAAAATCGGTTCGTTAAATTGTTTCGAAATTTTTTCTATGGCTTTTAGACACTATTATCTGCCTTTAAAAAAAAATTCGGATGTTTTGTGAATTTGCTAAGATTTACATGTTAATCCAATGAAGCTAAAAAAAAACCAGCTGATTGGCATTACTTCTACCTTAATAGAGGCTTCAAGTGATGCGCTCGCGCTGTGCAACTGGTTTGTTGCTAAGGTCCATCTTGCACTTGAAAATGAAGCAAAGTGTTTTTTTTTTTTAACTTTTTTCGGTTATAAATCAAGTAAAAAATCTAAATCTTGAATTATCTACTGTATTTTTCAGTTTGGACCAAAGTTCCGTAAAGAAATTTTTCCTGAAAAATCTTATTCTTGTTAGTGAAAAAAAACGAATTCACGTTTTTTTTTTTTTTTTTTTACATAGGTTTGGTATAGCGGGTGGGAACACCGAAAAATCAGCTGACTCTGTAGTGAATAAAAGATGAACTGTGGTGTTCACAGGGCTGGAACGATGCTGGGTTCACTGGACGCTCGGAGCTACAGACTCCAAACATCGACGCGCTCGCTTACAACGGACGAATCTTGACGCAACATTACACCCTGCCGACCTGCACTCCTTCGAGATCTTGTCTACTCACCGGCAAATACCCCATCCGATTAGGTATGAATATTGAAGGTTGAATGTTGTCAAAACTTTGAATGGAGCATTGACCTTAATTTTTTTTTATTGCAGAAATATGGATATAGAGCTTGTAAATTTATATGCTACCCAGATTTTTTCAGAGTCCGGAAATTATTTTTAAAAAATTATTGAAAATCCTTTTTGTGACGTCACGAAGCGGCAAATCCTACCTTTTTCTTAAGAAAATTGTGTTCAAAAACCATTGGTTGATTAACGTATCAGCGGCCGCAGTGGGCGCGCACTAACTTGAAACAACCAACGATTTTCGAACTCACTTTTAAAACTAAATAATTAATTGTAAAATATCTAGGCATCGTATGAAAATATTGAGCCACAGGGATATTAGAATCATTCTTAGCTGCCTGAATATGTGAACTTTGGTACACCTTTAAGTACACAAAGTCAGTAAAGATTGAATTTTTCTGACTGGTTGCAGGCATGCAGGGGTTTCCGATGCCAGCCACAGAGCCCCGTGGGTTGCCGATGGACCAGCGCCTGTTGCCGCAGTACCTCAAGAAGCTCGGCTACCAGACGCACCTCGTGGGCAAGTGGCATCTGGGGTATCATGAGTGGCGGTACACTCCCCTGGGTCGCAATGCCTTCGACTCTCACTTCGGCTACTTCAATGGCGCTATCGGATACTACGATCATGTTATGTTATATCCGGTATGAATTTAATTTTATAGCTTTTGCCTGCAATTCTGTAATTAAAATGAGTACACTGTGACAAAAATTGTGTATATCAAGCATTATTTTTTAATAACTTATTTTTAGCGATCACCTAAAATGCTGTACTTTTTAAACATCAAACGTTATAAATTAAACAATTTTCACTGCAAATGTTAAAATTTCAGCACTTTCATAGGGATTTTATGATGGAAAACGAATGTTTATTTTCCGCAGTAACCATATATTTTTGAACAATAAAATATACCGAAGTATGCTAGGTAACTTCCGAAGAGCAGATCGTTTGGCTTCGTCTTACGACTTGTGATACGTCACCCTGATTGGCTAAAACTTGGCTTGCGCTCAGTAGTTTCGGCGCGTTCTGTTATGCCATGGTTTTACCAGGGTCTTGAAAACTCTGTTTTCACCGAAAATTTTTTTTGCTTTGATTGCCAAATCTAAAATTTGAACTTGCAGACTTGTTATGACTTACAAACCACGCCGAACGAAAGCTCGAATTTTCAGGCCTTAAATTACAAATTAGACAGTCACTAATTGTATATTATTGTAATCAACGTTCGCATAATTTTTCTTCACGCACGGTGCAGGCGTGCAAAGTTACGGTGCAAAGTAAGAAATTTAGACTTTGCCTACGTCACAACTCAATGGCTATGAGTTGTGACGTCAGCAAGGACCTTCTTTACCGCACAACTTTGCACGGTCGTAATTAGCGCGGATAATAATAATGCGAATGTTGATTATTAACTCGAGCACCGCTTGGTGACTGTCTAATTTGAGGTATGTATCCCTTTATTTAACTATGTATCTAACAGGGCCAGAGCGGGCACGATTTCTGGCGCAACTCTGAACCACAATACGACCTCAATGGGCAGTACGTGACGCATCTACTGACCGAGGAGGCGGTGCGAGTGATCGAAGCCGCGAAGCCCTCAGCCACTAATGAGACGGCGCCGCTCTTCATGATGGTATCACAGCTGGCGCCACATGCGGGTAACCCCAACATAGACCTCGTATGGGCCCTCGAGTACCCTGAGGAGGACCTGGCCATGTTCAGCTACATCAAGGATGAAAGGAGAAGGAAGTATGCTGGTACGTGACAACAAATAGTATCCTGAGTTGAAATAAATTTCATCGCTCTTTCCTTGTCTAATGGAGTATCGACCTCAATTTTGTATATTTTAAAGAAATGGATAGAGGGTGCAAAGTTATGATACCCTGATTTTTTTTTTTTTTCAGAATTTTTTAAAGCCCGGAAACTATTTTTAAAAAATTATTGAAAGTCCTTTTTGTGACGTCACGAGGCGGTAAGTCCTATCCTTTTAAGGAGCGGCGTCTCGCGACGTCACAAAAAGGACTTTCAATAGTTTTTTAAAAATAGTTCTAGGGCTCTAAAAAATCTGGAAAAAATCAGGGTAGCATAACTTTGCACGCTCTATCCATTTCTGCAGTAAAAAAAATCGGAAAAGAACCCTTTTTTCCAAAGTGACCTTTTTAACTTTTCCCCAGCGATGGTTTGGAACCTGGACAAGTCGGTGGGTAAGATCGTGGATGCGCTCAACAAAAACAAGATGCTCAACAACTCCATCATCGTTTTTGTGAGCGACAATGGCGCACAGACAATCGGAATGTACGCCAACGATGGCTCCAACTATCCCAGGAAAGGGGTGAGAAATTTATAAACTAATTAATATATTTAATTTTTTTTAAAGGCCGAAAATTTACAAATTATAATTATAAAATTCACCTAACGAACCCAAGTTGATAAAATTAAACAGAAATGAGTAGAATTACGCCTAAAGATCCTTTCACATAGTCCGATTTTGCTTCAAAAACACGCCGCAACAAGTGTCGTTGATGACGCCGCAAAACGCCGCGATATCTTAATTGCGGCACGTTTTGCGGCGTGACCTCTTTTAATCTTAATTTTAGGTATGTGTTGCTAGAAAAAATTCAAGTGTTATTTTTTTTTTCTACCTCCTCGTTCGATTGAGTTAATGACATGAACATATCGTTACATTTTGCAGCTAAAATTCTCGTTATTCGAGGGCGGAGTTCACAACTTGGCGGCCATTTGGAGTCCACAGCTTCAGGCGGTGAAAGGTATGTGAAAATTAGAATTTGCTATTTTTTGTGTTTCCCACATGTTACGTAATATAATAGTTAGCAGGTGACACTATAACAGTCCTCTAAAGAACAAAACACAAAATATATTCAGTTATTTTTAAGTTAAGTTATTGCTAATTAATATTAAGTTAATGGAGTATAGACCTCATTTTTTTATTGCAGAAATGGATAGAGCGTGCAAAGTTATGATACCCTGATTTTTTTCTGATTTTTTACAGCCCTGGAAGTATTTTTAAAAATTTATTGAAAGTTCTTTTCACAAGGCGCCTCTCCTTAAGAAAAGGATAGGTATTGCCGCCGCGTGACGTCACAAAAAGGACTTTCAATAATTTTTTAGAAATACTTCCAGGGCTGTAAAAAATCTGAAAAAAATCAGGTTAGCATAACTTTGCACCCTCTATCCATTTCTACAATAAAAAATTTAAGGTCGATACTCCATTACATGTAATGTTAGTTGACAAAGTACACAAATTAAACTGTTCAAATTAAAATTATATATAGCATGGTGAAGTGCTTCACCATAATATATAATTTGTTGTGTCTTAATTTGCAGGCGTCTCCAAACAGCTGTTCCATATGTCTGACTGGCTACCCACACTCTATGCAGCAGCAGGTATGATTATAATTAATAAAAAAATTACAATAATGCAATATGTATGGAAATATGTTAAAAAATTTAATTATTTATTAATAAAAGTAACTAATTAAAAACACTTTGATATATACATTTGGTTTTAAAGTTGGTTAAATGATAGTAACATTGAAACATGGTAGTAATAGTGCAACACCTTAATCATCATAGTAACTTATTGTGTCTGTATAAACTTGCCACTAAGCAAGATTGTCTCAATCAAAATCCGAAGTTTTTTTTAACTTGGCGCATATGGAGGGAAAAAACAGCCGATAATTCCGATACGGTACTATTTTCGAGTCTTGCTGACCGGTAATCTTATAAGATATGTTATACTGTATATCTTACTTTACGTGACAGGCGGGGACCACCGCGAGATCAGCGGGGTGGACGGTCGAAACCAGTGGCCGGCCCTCCACCAGGCGCCCACTGGGGACATCGAGAAAGACTTTTACTCAGCCAGGAAGGAGATGCTGGTGAACATAGACGAGGTGATTGGCCAAGCCGCGGTCATTTACAAGAACTATAAGATCATCCGAGGTAAGTGGGTTACATTGTAGCAGTATAAAATGGAGTTATAAATTTTATATTTCAACCGTTAAAATCTTACATAAATCAGAAAAAAATTCAGCATGGGGCTTTCCCATGGAGAGACAAACTAAAAAGTTAATTAAAAAAATAAGCTCGTTAAATTGTTTTCAAATTTTTTCTATGGCTTTTAGGCACTAATATCCGCCTCTCCAAAAATATTTCAGAATTTTTGTGAATTTGCTAAGGTTTAAATGTTAATCAAAGGGACCTACGTCGAACAGCTAATCGGCATTATCTCTACCTTAATAACGAATAAAAGATGAAATTTATTTCAACTCGGGTTTTCATCTAAAGTTCAAGTTAAAATGCATTTATTGATTTCTTTCGCTAATGTATAGTTTTATAATTAATAAATATGTGAATGTCTATATAAAAAATTAAATTTAGAATTATTTTCCAGGCAGCTACCATAGTAACCCCACCTTTGAAGAATATTGGGGAATCAAGCTATAGCTGGATACACCTACAGTCACAGTGTCTACAGTCAAATTAATTTAAAATTCCCTCCGGAAGTAGCCGGAAGTGAGAGGTTTCTGGTCGTCTTGTTCATGTCCGAGTCTTAAAAATTTGCAAACATGTTAGTACTCTTCTTGCACACCTGTAGCCAAAATTTCAAAATGCAAATACGAATAGGAAGAACAGAAGCCTCTCTCTACCGGCTACTTCCGGTGGGAATTTTAAATTAATTTGAGTGTACCTCCCTGATACAAAATATATTTCTTACTGTTTCCAGGCAGCTACAGATACGATCGCACCTATGATGACTACTGGGGAACCAAGTACCTGGACACGATGTACACCTACAAGCATAGTGCAGTTTCTACCTCGCTGGTGACCCTCGCACTGAGGTGTTTGAAACTGAAGGTGGCGAACCCTGTGGAGATGAAAGCGCAGAGGGACAATACCATCGTCCACTGCTACCCTCCAGGGTCACCCGCTCCTGAACCGGTGAGTTATAATGAATGTATTATTTATTTCACTTTTCGGACTTGATCAGGAGCTTTTTCGTTTCCAAAAAACGTTAAAATACATTATAGTATATAATACAATATACTTCAAATCAAACCATTATGTTGTCAGGTTGCCTGCAATGCTGTGGCTGCGCCTTGTCTATTCGACCTTCGAAATGACCCTTGTGAGAGAGTCAACCTGGCTGCCAGCCACCCTGAAATATATAACCGTATGCTAGCTAAGCTGGAGACCTATGAGACGCAAATGAAGCCCCAGGTAATAATATCCTATTGAAACACTAAATAAATTGTGTCAAAAATGTGCTTTCGATAAAAATGTCCACAGAATCAACACGACTCAGAATCAACAATCAATAGTGGATAACTTGCATGATTTTTTTTAATTGCAGAAATGAATAGAGAGTACGAAATCATGCTCTCTGAATTTTTTCAATTATTATTATTTTTTTTTTTAGTCCCAGAAATATTTTTAAATAATTATTTAAAGTGCGGCCAACGCTTCCTAGTGGCGTCAGTAAGCAACTAGGCCCTATCCTTGTTATTAAGGATTCTGGGGTACCAATTTAACTTATAGAACTTTCAATGATATTTAAAAAAATATCAAAATATATATTATATAAATAAATGCTAGATTGATAATTTACAATGATTTAATGACACAACTGCACCAGAAAATTAAACTTTGATAAAAGAAAATTTTCTGATTCTCACTTGTCAGTTCTAATTTAACATTACTTTGTGTTATTAATGGAGTATCGACCTCAATTTTTTTAATGCAGAAATGGATAGAGGGTGAAAAATTGTGTTACCCTGATTTTTGTTCAGATTTTTTAGAGCCCGGGAACTATTTTTAAAAATTTATTGAAAGTCCTTTTTGTGATGTCACGAGGTGGCAAGTCCTATCTTTTTCTTAAGAAGTGGCGTCTCGTGACATCACAAAAAGAAATTTCAATAATTTTTTAAAAATAGTTCCTGAGCTCTAAAAATTCTGAAAAAAAAAAATCAGGGTAGCATAACTTTGCACGCTCTATCCATTTCTGCAATAAAAAAAAAATGAGGCCGATACTCCATAATTAGTTATTCTCTAAATTTGTCACACGTTACACCAGAAAGCAACCCTAGTTGAAAAATCACGTCTTCAATTCATAATTCTTTACACTTCTAAACCTAATCTTTTTACCTCTAAAACACATCTTATTTTCTCTACCCTCAAAGTAAGGATGAAATAAAAACAATATTTCTGATATTTTATTAAAAAGTTTTAATCTCATATTTTTCGCTCTTTTTTCCTCTAAAATCATGCAAAATAAAAGGAAATTAGAAAATAGGAAAGGTTAATAGCGAATAAAAGATGAAAGTTATTTCAACTAGGGAATTGCCTTGTGTTAATTAAAGCACTCGTTTTTTTCAGCTGAACGTGCCAAATGACGCTTTCCACGCTAACCCTGCGTTACACAACAACACTTGGCTACCCTGGATAACTGGAATTCCAAAGGATATCACTATCAATCGCTGTGACCTATAATTGACAATTATAGTTGCATTTTTTAATTTCATAATTAGAAAATATACATAAAATTATGCTTTAAATTTCTGATTTATTTTTTTAAGATTTTTTGGAGTGCGGGAACTAATTAAAAAAAAATGTTTAAAATATCTGAACTAGTGTGGTACAACCTGACGGGACAACCGTGACGTCATCAATAGCCAATCACAGTGTGAGAAAATGACGTCACTGTTGTCTCATTAGGTGTACGGTGGTGTACCAACCTAATTCAGATATTTTAAATATTTTTTTTTTTAAATTAGTTCCCGCACTCCAAAAAATCTGAAAAAATTCAGAAAAGCATAATTTTATGTATATTTTCTAATTATGAAACAAAAAAATGCAAACATTATTGTCTATTATTGATTTATTTTCTGGAGCATTCAATCAAGAGTAAAATAAATTACGTAATCGTCTCCGAGCTCACAGATTTTGTATTATTTACTTCCTGCAATCATATATGAGAATAACATTACTATTTAAATAATAAAATGTTGGTTATGGTTTGAAGCATAAAAAGCGTTTTTAATTTTAATAGACTATTGATTTTACCCGTATTATAATAATGGTGTAACGACCTCAATTTTTTATTGCAGAAATGGATAGCTACTGTAGATGGTGCAAAGTTATGCTCCCCAGATTTTTTTTTAGATTTTTTAGAGTTCGGGAAGTATTTTTAATAAATTATTGGAATTCCTTTTTGTGACGTCACGTGGTGGCAAATCCTATCCTTTTCTTAATTGAGAGGTGCCTCGTGACGTCACATAAAGAATTTTCAATAAATTTTTAAAAATAGTTACTGGATTCTAAAAAAAATCTGAAAAAAATCACGGTAGCATAATTTTGCACCCTCTATCCATTTCTGCAATAAAAAAATTGAGGTCGATACTCCATTGTAAACTTATTTCCTTGGATCGATTGTATGGTTTATTATTTTTTTCATTGATTCAAAAGTTTACAAATATTGTCTATCGGAGATTAATATTAATAACCTTTTTAGCTGGTTTAAAATTTCACAATAATTTATCTTCAAGAGTAAATCATGATGGTAAATCAAATTCTTTATATGTTCGCCAAATTTGGAGAATGAAAAAAAAAAAAAAAAAAAAAAAAGGTAAATAAAATAAAAAAACAATTTTGATACATATTTTTTTCTGTAATATTAAACATAATGAAGCAACATATAATTTAAATAGACGCCAGTATATATAACCTTGATACTTAGTGTTAATATAAACTAAGTACACCCACTGTAGGAGGTTGGAAGACAAGTGCTGATGACTCATCTCTTTATTGCCTCAATTAAATCGTGACGTCATCAGTAATTGCCACAGTTCAGTACGTCTCTTATGAATATTAATTATTACCCTCATAGTGTGTGTCCCTTCCGGAGCAAAAAGTGGAAGTTTCCTGTACCTACAGCTTGTTATTACGTTATAATTATAAGAAAGTGGACCTTAATGACATAATTGTTCAATGTCAGTAGTTCATATTTATAATTTACAAGAAACAAAAATATAAATTATATCAACCTTAATTATAAAATCGCCTTTTACAGCATTACTACAATTCCAAATATTGTGAGCATGTTATATTATCGCTAAAAATTGTACTTAGATTTTTTTATTTGTTATTTTATTAAAGAGATACCATATTTACTGAGACGTCTGTGTATATCAAAAAATAAAATATTAGATTGTTTTTAAATTATTAACGTTATGCAAATTACCGTTCTAATCTATGTACAAATTGCATAAAAAAAAATTATTGCAAAAATGAATAGAGGGAATCAAATTATATTACCCTGATTTGTTTCATATTTTTTAGAGTCCAGCAGGAACTATTGATAAAAAGTTTTGCCGAGGTCGGGTTTGAACTCACGCCCTTTTTAAGTCCTATACTTTTATTAAGAAGTGATGCCTATTGAAGCCTTTGTACTTTCAATAATTTTTTAAAAATAGTTCTTGGGCTTTAAAAAATCTGAATAAAAAAATCAGACATAACTTTTTACCTTAAATTCTTATATTAATTTCTGTTGTAAAAAAATCAAGCAGGTTGTCCATTGCATTTAAAAAAGAAAGTTTAAATTTATAATTTTATAAATAATTGAAAATATCGCCTATCTATTTATATTATTATAAAATATCTACTATATACAGCTGTGGATTTTTTAAAATAAAATAACACATTTTGAAAAAGTATGATAAAAATATTTATTTAAACGACACAACAATTATAAACAATAATTATATCAATACAAAATTTCTATTCTATTATACTTATATTTTTATAATAAAGGGTCCATTACTGTGTAATAGCTAATGGCAAGACATAATTTTATCAAATTAAAGATTAATTTAATTATATTTAATTTAAATGACATTTCTCACATTATAAAAAGGAAATTTCAATTTTTTCCATCAATTTTTACATGTAAATAGCATCTCTATTGCTTATATCTACTGCACATTTCTAATCCTTATTATGATTACTTTATATACAATTATAATTATACGTATTGGCACATTATAAATCCAAGAGGAAATTTCTGAATTTGTACACTACATTTCATAATAAATATCCACCATGTCAGAATATCTCGCTAAATAGAACACTCTTCTTGAAATCGTTTAACTTTGTAGCTTTAAAATGAATTTGGTTGCATATATAGCAGGGGCTGCTGAACAAGTTGCATAACCTCAAGGCGAAATATGATAAAATAGTACGTATATTTATTAATTTTGCAAGTATACATTTTTGCAGATTGTTGCAATACTTTTCATCATCCAAAGTTTTGATATATATTTGCCTCACTTTTATTACATATACGACATGGGGGCGAGGATCCGAGCCACGCCACTTCTTCGCCGAAATTCGGTTTTAGATCCGCGCCTGATGACAACGCAATATTTTCTACTTCAAAAAAAGAATACAGGACGATGAGGATTCGAAGTCATGTCCAGGGGTAGATCCAGAGAGAATTTTAAGAAGGGAAAGGAGGGATTTGAAGGATTTTAACGTTTGGAGTGCATGGTGCATGGTTTCTTAAACTTCAAAGTACGCCCAACCTGATGGATATATTTTTTTTCTAGATCAGCACCTAGGTCACGTCTGTTCTTTTAGTATGAGATGAGACCACCAGAGGCGCTGTCAGCGCACCACGAGCTTCCTTCTCTCGGCCTCCCTCACCAAAATGAGTGACATCTCGGGCTGGGAGCGGCGCCGGTACTCGTGCTGAGCCAGGTCGAACGGCGAGGAGTGACGCTCGTCACTCGTGCGGGCAAGCACGTCACACTGCGGCCTGTCCAGTAGCACCTGGAGGTCAAACAGAGGTCAGGTACTCGTGCTGGGAGAGGTTAAAGATTACATTTAAAATCATAACCAATTTTTCATTGTTGACGACAGTGCAGGTACAGACAATGAACCAAGATAACTTAAAAAAAAAAACTTATAATATACCAATTCATAAAAGGTCAGTTCTTATCTCAAGTGTTTTCATAAATAACAACTGCATCTACCTGAAGGGAAAGCTACTTTGATCCTGAAGGTATATTTTTATTAAATATATTGAAAATTTGTATTTTTAAAAAATAAAATAAAATTTCCAAGTCCATAATACCATATAATTATGAATATGGTATTAATATATTACCGACATTTTCTAGTTTTGATGTACTATTGATAACTTTAAAAACTATAATAATTGTAAAAATTACGAATATTGGTGAGCACCATCTTTCAGAAAACAATGCAAAAACTCCTAGCATTAAGTCACGACACGTGTCCCAGGGTCTCTGCACGTGTCCCGGCTTACCTTGACCACGTGGATGAAGCCGCTCTCGACCGCCACGTGCAGCGGAGTCAGTCCCTTGCGGTTGCGAGCGTTCACGTCGAGGCCCGCACACGACACCAGCTGTTCCACCACCTGGACAACAATATGAGCGTGTCAACAAAGGTAATTGAGCGTACGGTCGTAAAATCTAAGAAAAGAGTTTAAATGTAGTGTATTTTTTTAGTGACTGCAGGGAGACGAATAGACAATAACCTTCATGATTTTTTTATTGCATATTTGGATAGAGTACTTCGTGTTTAGTATTTTCGTTTTTTTTTTTTTTTTTTTTTAAATTTTGAACCCACATAACACTTTTAAACTTCAGAGGAAAGACACTCTGTTTGCGTGTTAAGTATTTTCAAGACTGCAGTAAAATCTGAAAGAACAAAAAAATGACAATACTAGGCCTTCGATCCAAATATGCATTAAAAAATTCAAGAGATTGTCCATTATAAGAATATTTTAATAATATAATAAATTTTTGTTTCTTTTGGTGAGATTTTTATCAGCACCATAAAACTAATTAGAGCTATACGTTTTGTCTTCGTAAGTTCGTACTAAATCCCAAACAATAACAATGTTTGACCTCCCTCAAGGTTGAAAAGTTTATTACTGTACTTTGTCATGTTATATTGTTGTTATTATAGTAAAAGTACAACTTTGCAGCGTCAACTAAAACAATTTCTTGAAAATATATATTTTTTTTTGTTTCTCACTGTATTACTAGTTAACATCATGCTATTTTGTTAACACGATAAATACAAATTACATAACATATAATTTATTTCATCAAAGTTCGTATGAAATCCATAATTTGTAGAGATATTAATATGGTAATATTTACTTTTAATTAATTAATTAATTAATTAATTAATTAATTAATTAATTAATTAATTAATGAATTAATGAATTAATTAATTAATTAATTCATTAATTAATTAATTAATGAATTAATTAATTAATTATTACCATATTTGAATAATATTTAAAAAAAAAATACATCTTGAGTTAAAATAAATTTTATCTTTTCATATATCTTTCATCTTTCCTTATCTCTTTTCCTCCTATTTTGCACAAATTATCGAGGAAAAAAGAAAAGAAACTTCTTCTTTCCTCGTATTGAGCAGGAAACATTTTAGAAACAGTCTTCATTTCATCATCGCTTTGAACAAAAAAGAAATAAGATGTGCAGTGTTTTTGAGGTAAAAAGATGTAATAAGATTAGATTAGATGTGTGATGAGTTGAAAAAGTAATTTTTCATATAGGGTATTCTCATTTAATTTACGAAATAAACTGTTATACGAACATATTGAAAATTAATCAATATAAAAATGGTCCCCCTCATCCTCCCTCCCCTTCACTCACCTCCACATGACCTCTTCCTGCCGCCAAATGAAGGGCCGTGTCTCCATTGAGGTCTGTTGCCGCCACAAAACTCAGGTCTTGTCTTTCCCTGAGCATGAGGCTTACAAGCCCTCCCAGGTCCTTCCTGGCTGCTACATGCAGTGCCGTCTCACCATACAGGGTAGACTTTGAGAGCCAACCTTTATCACCAGGATCCACCTTGGAACCTCTCAGGGTAACTTCAGGTGACTTATTTGTTACGATATTTGCTTCAGGAATATCAGATAATCTTGTAGACTTTAGATTATTTTTTAAATTATTTATATCAATGTCTTTATCATTATTTAAATCATCATTAATTTTACCATTCACTGTAGTTTCAATATCTCTATTAGATACTTTTAATATATCCTTGCTTTGAGTAGGATTTTTAACTTCACTTTTCATGGTACAGAACAGGATTTTAACGGCATTAGGGTTCTCTTGACTACCTTCTGTTGAGCAGACTGTCAAAGGGTCGACCCCTGTCTCGGCACATACTGGTGCGTCACGTAAGGGAGGGAAAGGACGTGAAGCTTCACGAATCAGAAGTTCGGCGGCTGTCAGTGCGTTGCTCTCCAGCGCCTCCAAGAGGGGAGTTTCCCCGCGGTCGTTCTGCAAACCAACGTCAGCGCCGCACCGTAACAACACCTGCATGGAGAACCAAATTAGTAATGTTCTCCGATCAGGGGGTTATAGGTTGGAGCCACAGTTATAACAACTTATGGCAGCTATGATGATGCAAATGAATTTATGTCTTTTTATGTTGTTGTTTTGTTATTCTCTTTTTTTATATTATCATTGGTTCATTCAATTGTATTTTTGTATTCACTCTGACAATTAAAACTTGTTCTTCTTACTTATTTTTATTTTTTTTTTAAACAATTTGTTTTATGTTATTTTTAATTATTAACTTCCGCATATAATGTAATATATTATAGCCTAAATATTATATACTATTTTCTATTGTATAATTGCATAGAATATATAGTTTGTTTCCTGTACTTCCGCCATCAAGTCAGTTTCAATTAATTTTTTTTTTCTTTTTCCCTCTGCTCGAGCTTAAAGCTCATAGAGGTCAAAACTATAAAATTGTAATTTTCTAAAATTGTATTATGTATTCTATAATAATGAATAAAAAAAAAAAATAAATAAATAAATAAATAAATTTTCAATTCCATGGATTAATTGATGACAATTGTCACAATATTAGTGCCCTCCCCCTCCCTTGAATTAAGAATTATCAAAATAATTATAATTAATAATTTAAAATATTAAAAAAAAAAAAGTAAACAAAGAAAATAAGGGTGCTCTAAATTTGTAAATTTTAAAAGTGAAATTTTTATTTATTTTTCTATTTTTACTTTAATAATTTTTTAGTTAAATTTATAATATATTTTTTTTAATTATTGCCTAAATTTGAATCTACGTCATTCTACAAGCAGACCCACACATAACGTCCATTGTCCGGAATAATTCGAGTTAATCTGTCTACCAAAATTCATATGCAATAATGAGCTATCATCTACATCAAGTGAGAACAATTTTATTATTAAGTTAAAGGTAAAGCATAATCTCATTATTGCACCTGAATTTTGGTAGACTCATTATTTTGGACGAGGGACGGTAATCCACCACAAAAGTAGAAAAGACAAAATATAAAGTAATATTATCAAAGAAATTGATTTATTTCAATCGTCTCCTCACCAGGAAGGGCTCCGGGTCGCTGCAGTGCGAGGACGCCAGGACGTGCAGGGCGGTCCTGTTCTTGTGGTCCTGAGAGTTGACGTCACAGCGCTCAGCCAGCAGCCGCAGTGAGGCCAGCAGGGACGGAGACACCGCGTGCGGGGACCTGAAACGTCAGAACGACCGTTCTTACTGAGGTTTCCACGTTTCCTCAGTTAATGTAAGCAAATTGTAGTGAGACACGGCGTGCGGACAACTGAGGGCTAGTGAAACGTTAAACCGACCGTCCTGAATTGGGTTTTCACGTTTCTTCAGTTGATGTAAGCAAATGTTAGTGGGATTGACAACTTGGCCGAGGCCAGGAAACCTCGCTTAATCTTCTATATTTTACCTTTTTTCGGTGGTAAAAAAAAAAGGGTTTTAAGTTTTAAATCTCACCAAATACATTGAAAATAAATATTGATTTTTCTCCTTTTTTACTTTACGCCATTGCCCCATGTGAGTGTATTTCAATATTTATTATTTTTCAGTGTTTTTATACTTTTTATAGATTTATATAGCATTTCAGACAATTTATAAAAAGCTGTACACAATATTAGAAATGTCCCTAGCAGTTTAGAGAAAATCAGAGCTGCTGGACTATTATATGTAAATTCTCTAAAACACCTCCTCCAACATAACCCAATTCCTCCTGTTCTCCAACACCCAATTCTTCCTGTTCTTCAACTCACCCCGCCTTCTTGTGGTTCCCCATCCTCCTGGCCAACAGGTGCAAGGGTAACTGCCTCCTCAGGTTGTCTGTAAGACGAGGGTCACACCCTGCTCTCAACAGCAGCGCCATCGCCTCGGCCAGGGTCGCCACCTCCCAGTGTTCGGACACGCAGTGCAGTGCCGTCTCGCCAGTTGCCGTCCGAGAGTCGACCGGACATACCGCGGGGGACAGAAGAGCGTCCAGCATCGCCACGTGGCGTCCTGCCTTGCTGGCCAGGACTAGGGGAGGGTCGCCCGCCGGCCAGCCGCTCTCGACGTCAGCTAGTTTCACTGGAATAAATTAATTAATATATTAATAATACATTTAGAAAGAAGTAAACACGTAAACAGATAAATAAAATAAATAAATTATTCAATCAATCTACAGCATTTAAAATAAGCATAAACAACATATCAATAAATTTAATTTAACGCAAGTTAAAATTAAGTATAACAAGTTTCCTTTATAATTAAATTATGACAACATGTTTTCGTGACCTGATCAACGGATTAACACGACATAAATGACGCGAGCGAAGTGTCATCGCCGAACTCCCATATCGAGGACACTCCTGCTTCGTGTGTTGAGTGAACGTTTGTTTGCGGCAATCAGTAGCAGACACATGTTCATTCATGCTCGCGGATCTCCCCTCCCACTTAGCTACAACCGACGTCGCTTTAAGGACCTTTTTTTGCATCTCTGATATCGCCATGCAGATCTGTTTGATGTCTGTTTAACCCATACATTCGTTCTACATCACCAGTTCTGTGTATATTGAAGCCTTCTCAAAGATATAGCTTATATAAACACTCAATTTTTTAGAATGTAAATTTATCATTATTATCCATGCAGTATGCAGCAACTGAAATTTTGCATTTATTAGTGATTTATTTATTCATTTATTAACTTCTCCCGAATTGTTTTTAAAAAATTATTAGTATTATTAGCACATCCTTATTATTATTTTTTTTCTGAATCTGCTCTTATAAATAAATATATTTTGATATTGAATTCCGCCACTTATAGCATATGTTTAATTAAAAAAAACAAGGTCCCTTTTTTTGTCCTATGTATTAATATTAAGAGGATCAAAAGACCCATGAATTGAAGATGCTAAAATTCTTAATTATTTGGGGTTTGGATTTATAATTTCTTCATAATTTATTTTTTTATATTATACGTTGCTTGGATGAGATTATTAATTTTTTTACATATTTTTAACAAGATTTTTAAACTCCCAAAAGTTTAAAAATCTTGTTTTGTCTTGCATCCTTTTTCCCGGTTATATATGTGTACAGTATATATACAGGTCGTTTTTACCCTTCCCTGGTAATATATATGCCAATATTTTTATTAAAAATCTTGATATATGCTACGATTAATACACCAATAATACATATAATAATACTATACTGTATAATAATGCATTATCTCAATTTATACTTTATATTTATCATAAAAATATAAACTGAATGCTATACTTATAATGTTAAAAGGAAAATTCAACATTGGGCAGCGAACCCAGCGCTAAGATCAAGTAAAATTATCAAAATTAGAATCTTCTTATTATCCTTCTCGGAATCTCAAGTCCTAGAACTTTCCTGCAGCTCTCAAAGCTCAAGGCGTGGCTTAAATCACCGGAAACTGAGCTTTAAGATGCCGGATCTTTCCGTGGCAGGGCGGACGTCTTCAATTAATTTTAAAACCGCTTACATCCGCGAGATGTTGTGCGTAGAGCAACTGTGTTTGTATTATAGTGGAAAAGTAAAAATTAAAATGTATTTAATAACTTAAATGCTTATTTAATATTTGCAGCAATAATAGAGGCTTCAAGTGAGTGCGCTTGCGCTGCGCAACTGTTGTCGCTAAGGTCCATCTTGTACTTAAAAATGAAGCACAGTGTTTTTTTAACTTTTCTCGGTTATAAATCAAGTAAAAAACCTAAATCTTGAATTATCTACTGTATTTTTCAGTTTGGACCAAAGTTCCGTAAAGAAATTTTCCCTAAAAAATCTTATTCTTAGTGGAAAAACGAATTCAAGTTTTTTTTTTTTTACATAGGCTTGGTATAGCGGGTGGGAACACCGAAAAATCAGCTGACTTGAAGCCTCCATTGACAGCGGTAAAAAAATAAATGAAAAATACATGGTTATACATCAAAATAAAGACAGTATAATATATTTCCATTTCCTTTTTTTAATTTTGAGTCATCCAATTTTGTTTTTATTAATTTTTCTATAAATATATTTTAATTTATATACTGGCCAGTAAAAGCTGATATCCCTTTTGGTTGCCAGAGTCTGAGCTATACACTGAATTAACCTATCGATCAATGTACAATGTATATAATATTTAATAATAAATGTTATGTTTTCATATAACTCATAATTGTATTTGTTATTCCCATAACTTAATTTAACTCTATACAATACATATATTATTATATGATTTTATAAATGAGAATTTAATGTATTTTACATTTTGGTTACATTACATTATTATACCAACAAATTATTTGACATATTCTGTACTTAAAATTATTATGCAGTAAATCATACATTTATTATGTAATATTTGTATCTTAAGGGCAGTATTGCATGGCTATATATTATAAATATTTAATGGTGACTCTAGCTAATTATAATATAAAAGACAGCATCAAGTTCGTTATCTAAATCACTTTGTTTTTGTGACTATGATGACATGGTTTAGGTCCCTTGTAAAGGTCATTCAAGGTCAAAGGTCGCAGAGGGGCTGCAAATATAAATGGAGATTGGTCCAGAGAGAGATATCTTGACTATAAATTAATACAATTATTATATCAACTGTTATGAAACTGGGATAACCTAAAAATAAGGTCACTTATCAATTTAAAAATAAAAACGTCCATTCATGTTTGGGAGTTTCGTTCATCGAGATTGATAATATTTTTGTAGCCTTGACTTTTATGATAATCTTATGATGATGTCTGGAAATAAATTTAAAACTGAGGATGTTAATGTAATATTTTCAATTTATTATAAACAATTACAAATTGCTTATTATTTAAAAAATAAAACAATATCATACAAAAATAATTTACTCTGTAATAAATTTAATGTTTATTTAGTTTATTAACCTTAATTTTTAGAGAAAAGGTATAAAAACTTGATTTAGTGAATAATATTGTTGACTAAATGAATTTTTTTCCCCCCAACTTTTTCAATGTTATTCATATCTTAATTCAAATTCAAATTGTTATTTATTCAGCAACAGTTACAGAACCAAGGCACTAAATATAATAAAACAGACAACACTACACACACATTAATCTTTTGAAGCTACAATTAATAACTTTAGAAAAGTGAAGATGACTTTTATGCTGTATCGAAGTGTATAGCTTAGGAAATGTTCATAGTCGGAATATACACTTCGAGAGGTACAAACGTCATCCAGGTTTGATTAAATTTGTTGACAAAGAAATACATAATTTTATTGCAATTTTCTATCTGCAAAAATTCAAATTCACCAAGATGACACGACAAAAAAAAATATAACGTTCGTGATGTCCTGAGGTGTAGGTGATGTGAGAAGTCGCGTGCGCTGACTGCGTATCACCTGATCGTGAGAAGAGGTGTGAGATTGCAGCCAACTCCATCAAGTTCCGGGAAATAAACTGGAGTGTGTTGGCAAGCACAAAAACTATGTGAAAAGTTTGGCAATGTTGTCAATTATGACAGTTCGTTTAAACTGCACTTTGCGATATTGGCAAAGGTTTTAAAGCAGAAAAATTGTTGGTCCAAAATTTTATATGATATACTTGGCAATGAAATTTTCTAGGTTAAAATTCATGCCATTGTGAATATAATATACCATATATGATATTATTTTATTATTCATACATTGTAATTAAATTAAGAAAAATATTAGTAATTCAATAATATATAATTGAAATTGTTTTATATATAAAATATCAAGCATTGAAATGAAGCATCTGAAGCATTATTTTATAAAAATTATAAACCTCAATTAATAAAATTTCAGATTTATTTATTAATAATATGAGTTTTGAGATTTCATTTTTCTAATGACAATGAAATTGTACTGTTCTATTTTTAATATTGTTTATAACATTCAAAATCAATGTAAATAAACATTTACTAAAAATTTATATAAAAACACTTATAGTTCTTATCTCATATTACTTCATTTCCTTATTAAAACGCTACAATTTTTCCATTTCATCATCAGCATAATTTCCTATATTACGTGATGAACACATATAGTAGCACACCGGTCTATCGTTTAGAGAATTACTAAGCAACAATGACTCACGAGACGTTTCCGCCCGCCTTTGTTGCGTCACCCACCGCACGTGGTCATGCTCCTAATTATCATGATTTAATTATCATGATTTTACTATAATTTTCACTGATAATCAAATGGTAGCCAAGGTTTTCCACTAACCACGGTTTGTGTCATTGAGTAAAGGCTAACCGTGAGTGGTTAACCAACGGTTAGTGAGAAAATTAGATATCGTCCTTCGTGAATCACGTACGTCTTATAACCTTTGGAGATTAAACGCGTTTAACATTGTCAGTATAAAAGGCCGTTTTGTAATATCGTTCTACATTTCCTACAATTATCTACTTTTTTGTTAAATAATTAAATATATTCTATTATTGCATATAATAGTAAATAATATTAATGAAATAAGTAAAACTGCATGGTGTAGGAATATGCATTTTTACCTCGATATATGAGACAAATAAATAAACTCAAATAATTATATAAAAATAAAAATAATTATAATAAAAATCAATCCTTTACATCAAAAATAACCTACCCTGAATGTTAACCCCTGTGCTTTAATTGATACCAAAGACGTTATAATATAGAGCACCTAACGATATTTATTATTTTTATCATTGTATAATATAATTAAACATGTTTCAATATTTTTTTTATATTTTTCGAAGCTGTCTTATAAGGAAATGGCTTGCAAAAGTCTATTAATGTTCACGTATCCATATATACAGTACAGGAAATTATTGTCATAAATGGCGTGGGGTAATCATCAGGTGTTTATATTTTCAAGGTTAATTACTTTAGTACACTGACTGCCTCAAAACCTACTACTCCAAACACACTGATAGATGGTATGTACGAACGTTACCCTCTACCCTGTTTTTATGATTTTCATGCAGTCTATGAAGGTGTTTTGAACTTGAACAATTTTTTATGCTCCTCTTACCTTCCTAAACATTAAAAAATTTCTTTATCTCATAAGTAGCATGCAGGTGTGAACATTTGTATAATATTCCAGAAGTGTACTGAGCACCGTAGAACAAATCTTAACGTACACTGAACATCACAAACTTTTACTACAAGGGTTAGTTTGGTCATACAGATGAAGCCTTTTTTAATTTTCTTATAATCTAAACCTGACAAACTCAGAATAGAGAATATACTGTATGCATTTTTAATTTACATATATTTAGATAGAGAACCTCGACTCAATTGTCAATTGTTTATTAAGCCTATATTACACGATACAATTTTTTTTAATTATTGAATACAATTTTTCCTTACAAGAAAATTTCATCTCCATACAAACAAATGGAGTTCAAATTTTCTTGTAAGGAAAAATTGTATCGTGTAATACCGGCTTTAGTTGTCAATTTTTATAGAATATTTTTAAATCTTTAATACCCTTAAAATTATGCTACACAATACTGTGACGTCATATTATATAGTCATGCAAATATTTAACATGTAAAAGTATAGGGCAAGATCTTGCATGACTATGACATCACAGAGGTCGCATGCTTATAATTTTGAGGGTTTAAATTTTTTTTCATTGACAATACAAACTTGAGGTCCTCTATCCAAAGGTACACTGTGTTCCCTAGAACTTACCCTTACTGACGATGTTCTTGACAGCCCCCAGGTCGTCGCTCCTGATGGCCGCGTACAGTCGCTCACACTCGCTCTCCGCCATGGCTAGACTCGAACTGAGGAGCACCAGACGCCACAGACTCCCCGCAGAGAGAATAAGTCAGAGTCACTGTCACGGAGATGACGTCATATTGATCATATAGTAATTATTATATAAGAATATCAATTTTAAAATATATATTTACTATTTGTGTTATACATATACAATAAATAATTATTTATTTTCACTTTGCATTGGAGTAATAATTATTAATTATACCTACTGTTGAATAGCTGAAAGATAGATTCGATGCATTGTATTTTTATTTACTATCATATTTTATATTAACTCTTTAAATTAAACATTATTTCTTTATTTTTTTTATTTCTTTGCACTCTTTTGATTTTTTCATGACCTTTAATTATTTTAAATTTAAAATTTTCATTTAGCAATAAATTATAAATTTTAATTAACGTGTTTTTTAATTAAAGTAAGACATATATTTAAAATACGTTTAAATAAATTCAATCATGTTAATATACCAATGGACAACATACATGATAAAATTTTATTGCAGAAATAAATAGAGGGTACCAAGTTATGCTACTCTGAATTTTTTCAGATTTTTTTGAGACTCGGAACTATTTTTAAATAATTATTGAAAGTACTGTGATTTCAGTTGGCACCCCTGAATTCTTAATAAAAAGGATAGAGACTGGACGTCTATTGACGCCTCCAGGGGGCGTGGCCGCACTTTCAATAATTATTTAAAAATAGTTCTGGGTCTCAAAAAAATCTGAAAATTTTCAGACTAGCATAATTTGGTACCCTCTATTTATTTCTGCAATAAATTTTTTCCATGTATGTTGTTCATTATTAATTATAGTATAGAGACTAAATAGAGACGTAATAATTGCAATTTCATTTTACGGTATTTACAATTTGTTTACAATTTTTTATTTTTAAACAATATTTATTTTTAATAATTAAGTTTTACATTGTTAAGTAACGTCTCTCTATATATATCAAACTGAAAACATTATATATATTATATTGGTGCGTTTTATTGAATGAATAAAAAATAGAATACTCTTAAACTATTATACTACTGCATGACGCTATCACCATAACGGTGACTTGCACTATAATATCGCATGCACTGCAATGACATCACCACCTGATCACTGACTTGGACTATATCTCCGCGGCCGCAACTCAAGGAAATAGGATGCTTGAAGCGACGTTGCCTCCGCATGTGTCGTTTATTAGGACAGATAACAAGTGAGCTTTTTGCAAGCAGTAGTCGACTAACATGCACTTATTGGCTTCATCACAATGTCTCTGTGTATTTGTTAACGGCTTCATTGACATAGGACTTATTATATGAGCTTTTTTTATTGTCTTGATTTAATTAAATGCAATAACTGCAATTTCAATGATGCATTATCATTATATATTATGTGTCTATATTATAATTATTTAATTTTACATTAAATGCATGTAATGAAAATATTATTGCATTATTGATATATCTTTTATGATATAATATTATTTTGCATTTAGTCATTTATTATTTGAGAGTATCATATTATATCATAATTATAAATTATAAAGCTACATATATATTTCTTTTAATTTAATTATATTGTTTATTTACATTTTATATTAAATAAATAATTATAATATTAATTATCTAATTATATATTTACACTAGTTTGTCTTCACAATAATTAAGATGAAGAATATTCCTGCATATTCTATCAGTCTATCACTTCTTTTCATATAATAAATAATTTAAAGTAGAGGTGTCCTCCTGACTGAGGTTTTCCACAGTTCCCTCAGTCTCACCTCAGCGAATGCTGGGACGCGTAACAGGCCGTGACCTCTATCCTGTCCCTACCTTATCCCTACCCCGCCGCGAGCTGTAAGCTCTTTGGGGTGTATCCTTGCAAAAAAAAAAAAAAATTAAAAATAAAATAATTTAAACAGCACACTAGTGCCACCACTGAGAGAAGTTCCAACTAACCATATAAGAGGAGACGGACGTCTTGTTTTGGCTCTGATATCCTCATTATCCAGATGTTCATTTTCTCTCAATTAAATTAATTAAGCAGCTCCGGACAAGGTCAACTGGGGCTAATTAATTTACTGTTGCTGCTCTCTCCTCATATATGTTGACGTGCGCAACAAAATGATCTCTTGGATGTTACGTTTCATTCTTGTATATGCATGCAAGTTGCATAATCTTATTGCACATATATTATAGATTTAAGAAATTTTATATAAACTCTCTATTATACCTCATAAGATAACATAATATATATAAACAATACTGTTAAGGAGTAAATTAAATTAAGCTTGTAGAGTTAATTTTTGAAAAAAAAAAAGTAATAAAGATAAAGCAAAACAATCAAGTATAATTATTATTTAAATAAATAAAACAAATAAATATATACACTCTTGCATGCATGCAAGATGCATAATTATACTGCATGTGGCATAGATGCAAAAGATTCTATAAACTCTCTATTATACCTCTTGCAGATAACATAAAATTATATAAACATAAACAATGCTGTTACGGAGTAAATTAAATTAATTAAGCTTGTAAAATTAATTTTTGAAAAAGATAATAAAATAAAGCAGAACAATAAATTAAATTATTATAATTATTGTTTATATAAAAATAAAACAAATAAATAAAAATTTATAATATAATGTAAAATACCATCATTTAGTGAACCAAGAATTATATTTTTGTCCCATAATTTTACACATTTTGGACGCTTGAAATTTCCAAGATAATAATGAAAAAAATAATTATAAAAAATTGAAAATATAATTAATATAAAAGAATTGAATTTTATAAAAATTATAATAATTAATGACAACTCTCATTGCTACCAATATATTTCATAATAATAAAAAAGAATAATTAATAATCATTCTAAAATATAATTATCTTTACTTTTTTTATTTAGAATAATCTGCAAGTGTATTACTATTAACTATTAATAATTAAGCCCAGAATATAAAAATAACCGATTTTTTTTCCTCGACAATTTTTTCTATACATCCAGTGTGTAATGCGACGCTGCAATGCTAGATGGCTAGCTCGCATGTGCTGCGACAAAAAGCTGTTGACTCAGCGAGCCCCCCACGGCTGCCCCGCAAGGAGGTTTTGTCTGCAGTTTGTGCCGCGGCAAGCGATCTCGGTATCAGACATCATACAACTGGATTTAAATATGCTGCTATAGAAATGATAGGTCATATATATTATTATTTTATAATAATTGTAACGAAAATATAAAAAAATAAAAAATAAATAAATAAATAAATAAATAAATAAATAAATAAATAAATAAATAAATAAATAAATAAATAAATAAATAAATAAATAAATTATTGAGCAAGGTCGGATACGTCGGAGTAACAAAAGAAGGCCGGGTAAATTCAACTAGAAAATAAGATTGATGAATTGATCTTGAAATTCTGTGATGATCAGCTATAATAGTCACACCTTATTAATTTTATTTTTAGCAGCCCAATTTAAAATATAACATAATTAACATATACCATACACAGTAAAATAATTAATTAAATTTGGCTCCTTAACTCTTAATTAATAAATACAAAAATTATATACCATGATATTCGAACGAAACAAAATTATTTGAAACTCACCACGTTGCATGATGTTGTCGCTAGATGGCAGTAAACTAGTCGATTTCGATTTCGTAGTTTAATGTTTCAACACCAGATGACAGAAGTTGATACTTGCTTGAAAAGTTGCAGATATTTCAGGCGTTCAAGTCAAGTATGCCGTCTTTCAAAACAGAAAATATTAAAATTAAGAAAAAAAAAAGGGTTAATTTATTTAGAATAAAACCTTCACTAATTAATGTAAATGAATTTAACTTCCTATTGTAAATTCTAATTATGAGGTGAATTATCTGCCATTCTTACTACAAGAATTAATGTTAAAAAAGTATAAAATAAATTTTGTAATAATTTTGAAGTTGTTGGTTAATTAACACAATAAATAAATAATATATTTGTTATAAAAAGTTCATGCAAGCTTTCCATTTAATATTCGTAATGAAGGAATACAATCACTAATTATGTAATAAAATCAAGTTAATTTATAGAATACATATTTATTGATAATAAAATTTAGAATTTATTACAGAAAATGCCACATCACAATAATTCTAAACACAATTAAAATATATCAGTTGATAAATGCCCAACAAACACATATTACTGTGTGTTAAATCTTAATACATTTTGTTGGTAATATAATTAATATTTCTAAATTTACTCTAATTTAACAAACATTTTGTGCTTTTAAATAACACCTAATTTTATTAATTTTGATTAGAATGTAGAATTCATAATATTTGTTCAATATTTTGATCAAGGCACATAGAATTGCAATATATTGAATGGAAAATTAAAGTTAAGTTTATATATTTAGGAATGTATGTGGATAGCATATTTTTAACAACTATTTATAAAAAAAATATTTATATTTTTAATGAAAACTCTATTGAATTATGACATATGTATGGAATGTGTATATTACTATTATTATATAAACAGTATTATTTTATTATTAATAGAAGGGGTCATCGTAGAAGGTTCAGTAGCCAGTCCAAAGAAACCAGTTCATCGTCAGGAGTTCATTGAACTGGCTACTGAACCTTCTATGATGACTCTTTCTCTGTTATCCATGAAAGAATTGTCATAGAAGGTTCAGTAGCCAGTCCAATGGAACCAGCTCGTCGTCAGGAGTCTATTGAACTGGCTACTAAACCTTCTTTAATGATTCCTTCCTTTAAAAATAATATAGGTGTATGTACAAAACCAACCCTACCAACTGCACTCAATATTTTGAATATTGTAATTTTATAATAGTTGAATTGCAGCCATACTGGACCTAAAGCACAAAAGCAGACATAGTGATAAGGGCTATTTCTCATATCATTAAACATTGAAAATAGTCCTTACTGCAAATGGCACTCTGGTCTCATACATTTTCAATTAAAATAAACAATCCTATAATTAAATGGTAACATATTGGATACTAATATTAATAAGCCCTTACTCATTAATTTGGAGGATGTAGAAATCTACTCTTGTGATACAAGTATAAAAATTTACAAGGAAAAAATGTCTATAAATTTTCTAAGAAAAATTAATATTTCATTGCATCTGAATATTATTTCACCTTTAAAAATCAGTCCATATTTTTAAATCAATTTTGTAGGAATGGTATTATCAGTGCTGAATTGTACCAATATTAAATTTTATATCAGACAAAACTAAACATGCCAATAAAATGTTAAAATAAATCTATGTGCTTAAAATGAAAGAGACAGTCAATTTTAACATTTTTTTTCTAAAGAAATACATAATCCAATTATTTTCTCCTTATAATCTAATCTTAGTGTTGAGCTTTAAATTGACTTTTAAAACCTATATGGCTTCAAATTATATTATTAATGTTTTTACAAGTTACCATGATAGCTGCTTTACATTTTTTTTTTTTTTTGTTTTGTTTTGTTTTACATCAACTTTATATACAAACTTAAGTTTTTAAACACAACATTTTTTTTAAGATTTTAAAAATAAAGTAAATATTTTAGTCGATTGTCGCAATTTTTTCTGTTTTGAAATGTTGTCACACCATTATGCAGTGTGAATAATAACTACGGAATATTGAATTTTTTAATTCAATAACATTATCTTGTGTAGTTATTAATTATTTAGCTCATATTATATGGACTACAAGTACTGTATTTCTTTTACAATCTGTATTTTCACTTCCATTAGTTAAAAATACATTTCTTTAAAATTATAAATACATATTACTGATTATAATTAACTAAAATTAAATTTTAATTCAACATAATTATGTAATTATACAAAAAAATCATTACATTTTTGTTCTTCATTTTAGAGAGTAAATAATTAGTAAATTTGACACTCACAAATCAAATTATTTCAGTCCTTATTTTGACAACATTCTTGTCCAGTCTAAAATTTGACAAAATGTAATGACATTTTATAAGGAACAATTTTCCATTCAAAGCACCAACAGAATTTTACTAACTTTAATACTAAAAGTTGAAATTGGCTGCAGCAACTAAATAATTAAATTAGTTTCGTAAGATTATATTGTTAAAATAGTAAGATGTAATTGAAATATTAACAGCATTATGAAAATATCTCAAATGATATACAGTACGTACAGTACTTCAATTTTTTAATGAAAATGTCTTAAGTTATTAAGTCAAATACTTATATTAAAATATTTATTGTTTATAAAATATAAAATTTGTTCATTGTGTGAAATACTGCCAGTGAATTTTTCTCACAAGTTAGCAGCCTTGATTAAAGTATCCATGCAGTGCGTTGGGATGATTTTTAGGTTAGTCACAGCAAATTTCTATTACTGTACACATGTTACTGTATAAGGAGTCATCGTAAAAGGTTCAGTAGCCAGTTGAATGAAATCAGCTCACTGCCAGGAGTCTATTGAACTGGGTATCGAATCTTCTACGGTGACTCTTTCTTTGTTATCCATGGAAGGATTGTCATAGAAGGTTCAGTAGCCAGTCCAATGGAACCAGCTCGTCATCAGGAGTCCATTGAACTGGCTACTGAACCTTCTATGATGACTCTTTCTTTGTTTTCCATGGAAGGAACTGTCATAGAGGGTTCAGTAGCCAGTCCAATGAAACCAGCTCACTGTCATGAGTCCATTGAACTGGCTACTGAACCTTCTATAATGACCCATGGAAAAGTAAGAAAGATTAGTCTCCTATAACCACCCTATCAAATGTATCAATAGTGTAATGTTTGTACAGTTTATATTATTTTATTTGGTGCTTCTAAAATATAGCAGGCTCATTTGCTCAAAGCTGCTGTCACAATATTATAATTTGTTCAAAATGTTGCAATCTAAGCTTTGATCAGATAAAATAAAATGAGATGTACAAAGTTTATGTAAATAAATTGCAGATTAACTTGAAATATTTAAGAAAGCTTATCAAGAACTTTAGAAATATGGTTCTTAAGGGAAGGGAACTCAGATCATCAGCTGAGCGACATATGGTCCCATTTGATTAACATGTAAGCCTTAGCAGTGCGACAAAAATTCTGAAATTTTTCTATGGCTTTTAGGTTTCTCAAAAAAATTTCATTGCTAAGGTTAATCAAATGGGACTACATCGATCAGCTGATCCGTACTACCATCCCCTTAATTTTATTATATAAGATTGCAACATTTTATTTTATTATGATACAATTTTTGATTACACATTATTTATAAATCTATAATAACTAGAGCTTATTTCCACTCATTGACAAAAAAATATCAGAAATTAAAGAGGCTCAATTATTTTATTTTGATTAAGAGTCTCCCTTTTAAAATTTTTAGCCTACTATAATACAGGCAAGGTCTTCAAATCTGGTTAATAGTATAATGTTTGTTCAAACATTTGATATGGAGGCGATTTGTTTGCTTAATAAAAATGATGGCATTAATTTGATCCTCTGCTTATTTGAAGAGTATGTCAATGCACCAAAAGTCTTATTATTAAAATTATTGGTCCCTTATTCTCCCAACGCTGCTTTCTGGCACAAATGCAGAAAAAATATTTGGGAGGGGCTAGCTAGTTTCATTAATTACAATTTAAGAATAGAGAGAAAACCCAAACATTAAATTTTAACTCTCCTCTTAATTCACAAATATTGTGTGAGTCATTTTTACAGAGCAAAGCTCAGTGTCGTTTATAAAACTTGAGGAATTAAGAGGTTGATAGAATTGTATATTGATGGAGAATGTACGGAAAATTCTCAAACAAATTTGAGTGCTGATAGGAATATTAAATATTGGTGAAACATTGTAAGTACAAATGTAGATCAAAAATACAGTTATAGCCAATATTTTGATTCTATACAGTATACTTGTCACAATATATAATTTATATTTAATATTGCTGTTTACCATCAATATACTTTTAACATTAACTATAATGGACAACCTAGGCAAGTTTTCTTTTATTTATTTATTTTTTTTTATTGAAGAAATGGAGGGTGCCAAAGTATGATACTTTGATTTTTTCCAGATTTTTTTTTTTTTTTTTTTTTTTTTTTAGTCTACCCACGAGAAAAAAAACGTGAATAATTCGTCAATATGGGTGAAAATCTCACCCATATTCCCATACATTGAAATATATTGAAGTATGGCTCATGTAGATTGACGCTTCATTCAAGCATATTGACAAATTTTCAGCTATTTATCAAAATAGGTGAATTTCAAGCAGTTTCACTCACCCATATTGACATATACTAACATATTTTCACACAATTGACTCGTACAGATTCACGCAGTTTCACGTATATCCAAGTATTTCTAATTTGGTGTGAACTTCACCTACATTGATGCCTGTTGACTTATTTTCACTCACCCATTTTGATAAAGTTTCAAGCATTTTCACGCATTTATTGCTCTGCAATTAATATGAAGTAAATTGATTCATTTTGACGTACTTTCAGCTACTTTGACACAATTTAAATTCACTCTTTTTGGCATATTTTCACGAACTTTCACCCTTTTACCGACCAAATTTTTACACCAAGTCTGTTCATGCATATTGACACTTTTTAACATATTTTGACGAACTTTGACCCTTTTACTAACCAACTTTTTCCTTAAAGTCCGTTCATGCATGTTGACACTTTTTGACATATTTTCACGAACTTTCACCCGTTTACCAACCAAATTTTTACACCAAGTCCATTCATGCATATTGACACTTTTTGACCTATTTTGACGAACTTTGACCCTTTTACTAACCAACTTTTTCCAGAAAGTCCGTTCATGTATATTGACACTTTTTGACATATTTTGACGAACTTTGACCCTTTTACTAACCAATTTTTTCCATAAAGTCCGTTCATGCATATTGACACTTTTTGACATATTTTGACGCACTTTGACCCTTTTACTAACCAACATTTTCTATAAAGTCCGTTCATGCATATTGACACTTTTTGACATATTTTGACGAACTTTGACCCTTTTACTAACCAACTTTTTTCATTAAGTCCGTTCATGCATATTGACACTTTTTGACATATTTTGACGAACTTTGACCCATTTATTAACCAACCTTTTTCATAAAGTCCGTTCATGCATATTGACACTTTTTGACATATTTTGACGAACTTTGGCCCTTTTACTAACCAACTTTTTCCATAAAGTCCGTTCATGCATGTTGACACTTTTTGACATATTTTCACGAACTTTCACCCTTTTATCGACCAAATTTTTATACAAAGTCCGTTCATGCATATTGACACTTTTTGACATATTTTGACCCTTTTACTAACCAACTTTTTCCACAAAGTCCGTTCATGCAAGTTCACCTATTTTTACACATTTTCAAGCATTTTCACACGTTTATCGACCAAATCTTCCCACAAAGTCCGTTTATGGAAGATAACACCTTTTTTTACAAAGTCCATTCACCTGTATAGATTAATTGTCAAAATAGGTCAATATACGTCAGTGAACTTTGTAGAAATAATTGGTTAGTAAATACGTGGATGTTCGCGAAAATATGTCAAAATTGCGTCAAAATACGTTGGTGGATTTTGTAGAAAAATTTGGTTAATAAATACGTGGAAGTTCGTGAAAATATGTCAAAATGGGTTAATATACGTCAGTGAACTTTGTAGAAATAATTGGTTAGTAAATACGTGGAAGTTTGCGAAAATATGTCAAAATGGGTCAAAATACGTCAAGGGACATTGTAGAAAAATTTGGTTAGTAAATACCTGGAAGTTCGTGAAAATATGTCAAAATGGGTCAAAATACGTCAGTGGACTTTATAGAAAAATTTGGTTAGTAAATACGTGGAAGTTCGTGAAAATATGTCAAAATGGGTTAATATACGTCAGTGAACTTTGTAGAAATAATTGGTTAGTAAATACGTGGAAGTTCGCGAAAATATGTCAAAATGGGTCAAAATACGTCAATGTTCATTGTAGAAAAATTTGGTTAGTAAATACGTGGAAGTTCGTGAAAAGATGTCAAAATGGGTCAAAATACGTCAGTGGACTTTGTAGACAAATTTGGTTAGTAAATACGTGGAAGTTCGCAAAAATATGTCAAAAAGTGCCAATGTGCGTGAATAGACTTAGTAAAAAAATTGTTCAAGAATTGAAAGTGGGGGAACTTCCGGTCATTCGACTTGGCGGTTGGTAGCTATACAAGATGGCGACATAGCTAGAGGTGCGTGGAAGTTTCATGATTGTACGTGGTGTTTATGAGGTGTTTAAGTGAAGTTTTACTTGTTCCTGAACATTAAATTGTTAATTAAAGTGAAGTTAGGTAATCATTCGTTTGTCCAATGTTAAAATTTGCAAGTTTTCCGCATTTTTAATGATGAAAAAAGAGATAATGCGATGTTGAGTTCCCTCCGGCCGTACGGCACGTGTTTACAAAATGTCAGAATCGGATGTTTAGTCGTGTATTCAAGATGAGAAAAAGAAGATTAAAACACGGGAAGTCGTATATCAGATAAGTAAAATTAGTTCCTTATTTAAAAAATAACTATTATGAGGTATATGAATTCGCTCATTATGATGGTTAAATTGAAACAGTTAAAGTTTGGCCCTATATTATGATAATTAAATTATTTTTCAGTTAAATTATTTAAGCCTAGAGGGAATCAGTGAAAATTTATTGCTATAATATTCAACCCTGT